>CM068321.1:12966525-12979025 GCA_034766995.1 Acanthacorydalis orientalis | reverse complement strand
ATTTATACATTTTTAAACAAGAGATTTTGTTTTCATTTCGTACACACACACACACACACATATACACACACACACATATATATATATATATATATATATATATATGCTTGGATAAACGAGGATTAAAAAATAATGAAAAGAAAATATCGTCTTTAATAAAAAAATATTGTGAATAATGGTTTTAAATCTAATAGCTCGATTGCTTATATATGAATGTGATGTGATACTTTATAAATATTACAAATAAAAAAAATGTTTTTATTTATTTCAGTAGTAAACAATATAGCTCTTTTTATTTCTCATTTTCGGAATAAATGAAAGTTAATATGTTTAAAAAATGTTAAAGTATCGTTCTTTATGTACCATTCGTTTTATATTAAACATTAGTTGCTATTTTATTCGAAGATAAAATCTAAATATTGACACAAATAACTCAATATAGCCCACTCTAAAACGTTTTATTTATCTCCATTTCGTAATTACGTTTAAAATATTTTATAAATAAAACTGATGTAGAAGAGAAGAATAATTATAACGTTAAAAGTATTTAAAAAATTACAATCTAATTTATTTTAATACCGTAAATCGCGAAAAGCAAATATCGTTCTTTTTTCCTTATTCGACTAATTTGGTTATTTTTTCGCGTGAAAAAATTTGACAGATTTTTAGTACACGTTTACTTTTTACATTACAGTCAAATGATGTCATTCAACATTTTTATTTCATCAGCGTGTTTTAAAATTCCAAATTAAATATTTTTAGGTATTATTAAACATTTCACGTATATTTTAGTATTTCACAAAACGTATAAAATGACATTGTTGAGACAAGTCGGAAGAAATAATATTAAATGAAAAAGAAGGTAATATTTTTCTCGGTTATACATATGCATATGTTTATATGTACACCTTTATATTGATTTAAATATTCGTATGTACAATATATGTACGTATATATATATATATATATATATATATATATATATATATATATATACATAACATTCATATAAAAAATTTCTTCTATTATTTCAAAAACAAAGGATATTTTTTATTTCATATGCTGTTTGTTTTCTTTTTAAATTTAATATAATCGTGTTTAGTAACAAATCTAAAAGAACTAGCTTTATGTAAATTATTGTATAATTTATGTTACTGTATAATAGTCCTTAATGTATCTTAACGTTAATATTTTATTTTATAATAGTTTTACATATTAGGTTTAATAAAAGCCATATCGATTTGTTAACTACAAATTCCAATAACGTTTCTTCCTTGGATTAAGAACTTTTCTTCTGTAATTTATATATTTAAAACAATTTTGATATTTATTATTGTTTAAAAATATTTAGTGCTTTGAAAAGGTTGTAGTTTAATAATACACTGTCAGGAGAACAAGATGAGTGATAGAAAATTTCTCATTTTAACTTATTCATTTAATGGATATTTTTTATTATATATATATATATATATATATATATATATATATTGTTTTCTGCTATCAAACGATAGAATAACAGCTTCTTCTTTTGAAGACCGGTTTTCGTATAACGTTTTATAATTTGGTACTTTGAATATTGAGTGCATATGGACCCTCAATTTTTCCACAAGGCTAAGACTCCTTATGTGATGCTTGACAAATCTAATAATATAGTTGTTTGTTTAAACCCAAATTTAAAGACAATGTCGATTCAAAAAAGAAAAGGATTTGTTAAAATCATCCTGCACAATTGATTATTATCGATGTGCACATTTGTTTCTGACCTTAGTACTTTCGATAAATTTAAATAGTGGAAGTGAATTTGGAATAGACTTAGAATAGAACTGATATACATAGACTTAGAATATTTATAGGTAATAATTTCCTTAAATATATATATATATATATATATATAGAGAGAGAGAGAGAGAGAGAGAGAGAAAAACTGGACATGGTTATTAAACTTTTAAGAATGTGAATTTAATAAAATTTTGTGTTTGTGTGTAATTTCAAAAATTTTTTTTCATTGTTGAGTTGTTAATATTTATTTTTTGAATAAATAAATTTAATGACGTGCTTTGTACAACATAGAGTTTAATTATATTTAGAATTCAATTCATTTAAATTAAATTTTCTTCCCATGAGATTAGAATAGTGTTTACTTGATGACAGTAAACCAATTACCTCCTAAGGTTTTTAAATCCCCCTTCCTCGATTAAGGACCACTTGTCTAGATAAACGATTGTTAAATCAGAAGTAGTCAACTTGAAAAAAATAAAATAGCAAATAAAGATCACATTGTTTCACAAGGATCATGTACATTAGGATAATTTTTATATTTGTTTTCAATTAAAATTTTTAACAAGTCTAAATTATATTTAATTCTGTAATATTGGACGGAGAATAAATACAAACCCGCACTTAATTTACATCTAGTTCAAAAAATATCGTGTGTGAGTAAAAAAAATATAAAAACTTAAAAAATATTTCCCAGTCTTATTTATATATAACGATCAAACTTCTTCTTAAGAATGCAACGAGAAAAACTACATATATTTCTCATGTATATAGATTTTGAAATGTTATTCCATATGGAATACATTTTGTATCTTTTTTAAATTATACAGATTTATAATAATCGTATATGTATCTGAAATATATATGTTCACTGTCTTCCTTTTATGCAATTTATAAGGATAATGTTACTCTATATGGTATGTAATACGTAAAACGTAAAATTAACGACTTGTATTTAGTGAATTAAGTGGATTAGAGTAACTTTGAAGATCGTAAGCTATCTAATATAGATAGATAGATTTTAGTAAAATATTTCAAGAGTTTAGAGACGAAGACATTTAAGATTTAAGAAAATATTTATCTCCTTAGAAAATTACAATACCTCCTAATTAATAGTAGAAGATAACAAAAACATGATTTTTAAATTAGTAAATTGTAGCATAAAATAATTATTAAATAATTTGAAATTGTCTTTATTTGCACGAACATTAAAAATCTTATTCGTACATTATCTTTTTTCATGCAAATTTTTGAACCATATACCATTTTTTACTTAATAATATCCTATGACTGTTTTGAAGGATATTATGTTATTTATATGAATATAGTCATAAAGGTGCTTCGGGTAAATCAGAGTTCAATTTCAAATTAAACTATCAACTATCACTAATTCCTTGCTTTCATCTTTTGGTAAAAGTTTATATAGAAATGATGATTACTGAATATAAAATTTTAATTTATTCGATATTTTTACGGTTTTGTCTGAAAAAATATATTTACCAGTCTTTTTCATAATTCTTTTGGTTTTAATTTGTAATTTCCATAAATTTCACTTGTTTAATGGATAATTCATTCATTTGCATTCTTCAGTGAAATCTTTCTTATATTAATTACCTTCAAAACGAGTTAAATATAATAATTAGTATTCCAGGTTGTCTTGTGTGCTAGGTCTATTTTTGTCAGTTTTTAAAGCATTTAATTCAATCTATTTAGTTTATAATGTTTAAGTTTTATTGTTTGTTTATTATTTGGTATCTTTAAAATTTAAATTCGTTAATTATTATATTCATAATTGAGTAATTAATATGTAAATTTGTCAGTTATGTAAATTAACAGTTCATTTATAGAATAAAACATACCCTCAATCGTTATACAATCTCCTTATTAATTTTTTAAAATCAAGTGCTGAAAAAATGATCAGTATAAACAATGAGAATTTGTTGAACATATTACAAGATTTGTGGTGATTAATGAGTCATAATATTTATTATTAGCGCTATTCTCACTTTGTTACAAATGTACTTTGTTATAACGTTTTAAAACAAAAAATGTAACAACAAAAGAAGAATATTTCATTTTTAACTTCCTGTTTTCGAACCAAGGTAGCCACGTGCCAGAATTTATTCTATGTCTAGAAATAAATTGAACTGACTTTGGCAAGTTACAAATGTTTCAGTATCGAAGGTCATATTTATCACGTCGTATGTATTTGTTGAAAACTTTAACAAAACTGTTTGATTTGGTTTGAAATATTGTAAACGAATCAGAATATTGTTAGCCGTATCTTTTCGATCGCCAAGTAACAATCAATGTAGAGGCTTTATAAGGCCTTATAACAAATCATGAATAACCTTACAGCGACAGTGAATTTAAATACAGTGCTAAATATAACAGCTGATATTTTATTTTTATAATAAAATCCAAAATTAATACCATATTTATGCAAATATTTAAAATTATTTATATTGAATCATCAACTTTCCTCTAAAAATATTTTAGAAACCCTGTGGATTCATTGATTTGAACAATTGTTGAGAATATAAATTAAATATGTTTGATTCAAAATCGAGAAGTGACAAATAAAGAAATCTTTGAAATAGTAATTAAGTTAATTACTATCTCTATATTACCATGTCTTTGAGTGTAATTATTAAAATAAACTTGTGTTTAAAATAGATTATTTTTTTTCTAAAAAATAAAATATACCTAATATAGTTTTTTTATGTACCTTTCAATAAATAGTTTATTTTATTTTTTATTTTATCTCTCTCTCTCTCTATAATCTTATATTTATTATTTAAAAGAACTTCAATACATCTCCTTTTATTATTAAAAAAAACTCTGTATTTTTTTCTAATAGATTTAATGACGTATATCCTTGTCAGATTTACAATTATTTATATTGTTTATCCCAGTACAATGAAATAATGAATGAACAATAGGGAAAGAGTCATAGAGAGTTAGTTGATTCCATTTTATCACACGTCAATTCAACAGTCAAACTGGGGATTTAGTTTTGAATGGGTTTTACAAACCACAAACAAACCATGTTTGTTTAATTAGAAAATTGAGGGAATATACACAAATGTCCGGAATTAATTATTTTCAGTTAGAGAAATAAATATTTAAATCACAATGCAGAAGTGGACAACACTGAAACTAAATGTTAAATAACAAGTTTTTAATTATATTTTCCTACAGTTTAAATTAATTTAAAATCAATACAGATACACTTTAGTGTTAACAAGTGATATTTGGTAAAATATTTTTATAATATATTAAACACACTGATAAATATATATCATCTGTGTACTTATAATATAAATAAATCATAATTCCATTTCAATATATATATATATATATATATATATATATATATATGTAATGAAAATATTGAAATGTAAAATATGATTTGATTTCAACATTATTTGGTTTTACGTAAAAATGATTACATAAATTTAAAGGAATAATAATTTCCTGCTTTTATCACACAATAAATTCTCCTATACTTTATTGCTTTAGATTAAAAACTTTTTCGTAAAATACCAATGATATAACGACGAGACAACTGTCTTTTATTCAAGCCTATGCTATAAATAAGGGTAAGATATTGTAAAAGACACTTAGTTGGGGTTTTTCACGAATAAAGCTTTAGATTTGCATAAATGACGGATAATAACTTTGAATACATTTTATATTCAAATGTGATAAACAAAATATCCACGCTAAAACATTTCAGGTACGAATAATCTCGTTTGATTTATACTGTGCGATGAGATGAAGTAGATGAAAATAAATTGAAATATAAAAATACAATCAATTTAAAACTAGAGAAATATTGCGGATCATGTCAATTAAAATATGTAAAATATTTTCCATTTATATGAATTATTTTTGATTAAATTGATATTGTTGTATATAATAGAGTGTGAATTGGTTTTTTGATAAAAAAAATTTGAATATATATATATTAGTTTATAATATATAAAAGGAGAGAAGTCAACCAATAAATATGAATCTTCTATCTGTAAAAAATAATTAGTACATAATGTATCAATCATCATCTATAGTTAGGTTAGATAGAAATAAATGAAGAGCATTAAGAATAAAGATGATTAACCACAATTTATCTCTTTGTAAAGACAATTATATATATGTCTTTACAAAGAGAAACAAATACTTAAGTCAAATTATTTAAAGTGACTTAGATTTTTTTTTTATAATATATTAATTCTTTGTTACAATATAGTTTGGGAATTGTGAATAAATTCTCTTTCACAATTATTATTTTTACAAGTTTCATAAGCAATTGATCAACACTTTTGATCAAAAATATTCAATAGTTGATTTTTGATCATTTTTAATTATTGATTATGCTTATTATAATGTTAATGCCATTATCTTAAAAACGATAATTTACAGAAAAAGTTTTAGATATTTTTGTACCAGTGTTTAAGCAATAATCAAATATCATAAATAATTGATTATTAAATACTTCTAATCAGTAGAAAATTTATGACTTTGGAATGATTGAAAAATTCATTTGTGATAGTGAAATTTCAGTTTTGTATATTTAAACCATACACTATAGTCTAATTATTTGCTAAACATTTTGATAGAAAAGTTTATTATCAAATATTTTTATTGAATTAGTCCAAATTTTTCTACAAGTTTTATTCATTTTATCAGTTTTGACGAGTATATTTTAATATTAATTTCAAATGTTTGCTTGCTCTAATGTATGCTCTATTCATTTAACTCTCATGTACTTGTTTTATAATAAAAAATAACCACAATATTTCACTTAATAATTACTTCTAGATAAATCTTAATGAAAATAAATGACTCTTAATAGGTGTATTAATAGTCGTTATGAATATGTCATCATTTTTATCATTTGAAAT
This sequence comes from Acanthacorydalis orientalis, assembly GCA_034766995.1. Classification (NCBI taxonomy): domain Eukaryota; kingdom Metazoa; phylum Arthropoda; class Insecta; order Megaloptera; family Corydalidae; genus Acanthacorydalis; species Acanthacorydalis orientalis. The sequence continues at coordinate 12,972,345 of CM068321.1, read as the reverse complement.
ATTAATTTTCAGTGTTTTCAACTTTAACTTGTTTTAAATTAACGTATTCGTTTAATTTGTTTACTTGAATGATTTAAATCTTTCTTATAGTGTTTTTTTTTTATTTATTTATTGTAATATCAGCTCAAAGAAAATGTCAAACCATTCAGGTTTAATAATCGACGAAAACAAGTTTCATTTTAACATACGATAAAAATGAAAAAAGAAACAATATATATATATATATATATATAATATATATATATGTATGAAAGTATATAAATCTTAGAAATTTTACTTGGTATTTAGTAGGTTGGCAGAAAAATAATTGCAATTTATGACCTTCAAATTCATAAATATATTTTTCTTCTTTGATTTTCCTAGTTGTTTTCAGTGGTCCAGAACTGTTTGTTGACTAACACCTAACTTTTGTGCAAGTTCTCGAATTACGCGTGGTTCTAATTTAACTAACGCCTTCAGTTGGATATTACGAGTTGAAGAAGGACACCTAAGACCTTCTTCATTATCAAGTCTTTTATCCCCAACGTGAAATTTTTGTAACCACCATTACACAGAACATTCCTTAACAGTACCCATCCCAAAAGCATCATTTAGTTTACGAGCAGTTTCTGCTGCTTTACCACCCGGTTTGAACTCGTATAAAAAATTACTCTTATAATCAAAGTCGATTTTACCAAAATACAGACCGAAAAAATGTACTTTAAAATGATATTAACATGAACACATGTAATGACACTTTCATTGAAAAAAATAAAGTTCGAATTCAGAAAACGAAAACCGCAATTACTTTCCTATCAACCTAATAGAATGAATAATAGCATTTATTGAGAAAAAATAATTTTAAAATAAAATAGAATCGATTATTTCAGAAATTAATTTTGGCTCCCTTAAAATTACAAATATTATTTTTATCAATTTCTGTACTTTATTTTTTCGTGCATAATGACATTATCATCAAAATACGCATAAGAAATGATCAGAAATGATTAATAATCAATCACTGAACTTCTTTGTCACAAAAGAATTTTTACTATGTAGGAAGTAAAAACTTCATCTTTAAAATTGAGTTTAATCACTTGCTAAAAATTATATTGTAATAGAATTGAAGTTATCTATAAAAAAATATTACATGTCTGCAATAAAATCCGTCAGAATGGTTTTCAAGATATTAGATGTCATTTGACATAAAAATTCTTTTCATTGTTGTTTTATGTCCTGCTTTCTATCAGCGCGGACAAAATGATAAAATAAAAATATAATAACTATTGATTAATTTTTTATTGTCTTTTGTTATTAATTATTTAAGTGACTTTTTTTCTCTGGACTCCTGAAAACTTATTATTTGTTTATACTTATTGTACTTACTTGTTTTACTTACTATACTTATAACTTATTATTTGTTTTACTAATCATAAAAAAAGTATTTACGACTCCAGACTCTATGCAAAATAGATAATATTATTACAATTTATTTGCAAATGTAGCTAAATAAAACTCTTTGTCGTAAAAAACCTTCAGGCAGATTCAGCCGAGTAGTTATCACATACTGATGATCGAAGAGCCATAAACTCTAATCTGAATTTACTTTGCAAGTTACCTTTAAAGAAGCGATTGTCTCAAATTGTGATCTTGTTCGTGTAATAAAAAAAAACTTAAATAAGAAAAAGGTTCTATAACGCGAATATAAATCATCCCAATTGAGTATTTTTTTATAGCTCAGATATACTTTTGATCCAAATAATAATCTATTATGTAACATAATTTTATATATCGAAAAAATAGTTTTTTTACAATTAAATGTTTTTTTAACTTTTTTAAATGCATTTAACTGTATCTGGATTGAATATAAAACACAGATTTTATATTTGAATATATATATATATATATATATATATATATATATATATATATATATATAATAATAATTTAATTTTACATAAGATCTCTATATAAAAGATTCTAATTTAATAAATGCATATAAAAAACGCAGTAAGAAATTGTTACAGTTAAATAGCATTGAAAATTAATTATTTAGTTTATATATTCATTTATGCACACTATCACCAGTATATACTTTATACTTGAATCTCAAATCCACGATTCGTGAAATGTACTTTATTTCTCATCGACAATTTCAATCGCACATATCCATACACATAAGGATACCGCAATAATTCATTGAATTCGTTATGATACTTGGATATTTTGTTCCCTCTTCTATCTAACACGGGGTTTGTATATTAATTGAGATTAAATGATAAACTTTTTTTAATAAAACTGTTGAAACATTTCCGTATGAAATTATTAAATAATTGTTACATTTAAGACCTATAATTAATTATTTGAAGCTAAATTTTGCTCATTTTATAAAAATCTACAATAAAATAAAATATGAATAATATACCAATATGCAAACAATAATAAAAATAATATATTATTAGTTGAAATGAAGTTTTATCTTACTAAATAAATAGAAATTAATACATGATTACTCTTTTATAATATCAAAATATTTAAAGGATTTTGGAATACTAGAACAAATCAATTTCTAAAAATAAACTTTCATCCTGAAAACCATATTTTTTTTATAAAGTATCTAGTGGTTCAGTATTGTCTATTTTGTAATTTTACATAGAATAATGACATTAAAACCTAAAATATTAATGTTTTAATTATAAGTATTTCTATTTCTAAATTACAATTTTCTTAAATTAAATATTATTGTAATTATTTATAAATACAATTTAGTATTGAAAATATTCTTTTTTAATTCAGTCCATTTGAGTTTTAATATTAAATTGAGAATATCAAATTTAAAGTATCAGTCAGCATAAATCTCTATACATAAAAACTGAATACGACATTTTTGTATAAAAATAAACCGCAGAATATTCCAGTTTGTAGTTCATTGCGATGTTACATTTACAAGATAAAGAATTGATCTTCTTTTTTTTGATCATGTCACGTAAATAAATTTAAAACGAAAATAGCATATTAAGAAAGTATTGATCGTAAAATCTGGGTTCAAATCAAAGTTTACAATGTCAACTAGTCTCTTTTTAAGAACGCTAGCAATTTTGAATTCTTAACAAGCTTTGAAAGATTTGTAATTTTTTAAAAAACATTCATGAATGTGTATAATATATATATATATATATAAATTTAGAGATTTATTTTCACTCTAAATTCTTAAAAATTTTAAATAAACAAAAAGTCGATGGATGATTTTATCTTATTTATTAAATTTATTTTTGTCGTTACATTAGCGTTTCGAATTAAGGGATGATTCGAAAGCAAGTGCGCAAACGGGGTGTGTTTTTAATTTATAATTTGTGTTCGGGCGCTAATGACCTCCGTTATCGACGCGCCCTAAATCCCCAATAATTAACTAACTAACCATATATATATATATATATATATATATATATATATATATACACATATATATATATATATATATATATATATATATTTTCTGTTGTACTGAAAGCAATAATTTTATAAAGTTCAAAGCATTATTCGATTCTCCGAATAATTCTGTTAACACACATACAAATGACTGTTTTCTTGCAATAATAACATATGATACAATATTTATTGTATATAATTAATAAGTCTTCGCCATGTAATGAACTTGGCTGTTAACAGAGAAACGCGTTTAGTACTTTCACGAATTTCACCCGACCTTGTGTAAATTGTACGTGCCGTCGTTTCGAGGTAAACCTAAGTGTCGACCAACATCGACCGCGAACTCACCACTATCCATTCGTCGAATCACATCTAATTTAACTTCTAAACTTACAATTTTAATGAACAATGTGTTCAAAGTAAAATTTCTAATTTTCACAACAAGGATATATATATTCTAACATAAAACTGAGTGTATTTATTTCCAACAATAAACAGTTTTTGCGTTCGTGCCATTTACAAGTTTTTTTTTAAAAACTTTTACTTACTGGAGGTTAATCTTCTTTCATTCTTTAGTAGTTGTCCTTCAAACTTCGACCCTTTCATTGAATTTAACAAAAGTTCACTTTACTTCTCTACCTGATAAGATTAGATGAAAGTGGAACATGTGTACGTTTTCTCTATTCAAATTTCACTATTAACAATTTGAAACTATTGTTTAATACTCACTTATTTCAATCTTAGTATAAACTATTTCTTCTTTTATATTCTCGATATTTATTTAATTTAATTTGATGGTATATAAGGCGATTTGTTGAAAACTTAAAGAATTTCTATACTTTTTATAAACATATATTTAATAAATGAAACCAATTAAAGAATTTCATATTTTCTTAATTAATTACTGAAACAATATAATTAGAAGATGTCTTATAATTAAATATTACTTTAAATTTGATCTTGATTAAGGCAATTTGAAGAATAAACGTCATTTATTCATACCTATCATGAAAAGTGAGCAATTTAAAATATCAACGATGTGTGGATTGTTTAATCAAAGAATATTATGAGATAACTTGGATTACTATTGCTTAAAAAAACTGTTAATTTCTAAAAAAAAGAGAGTAATCTTCATCATACACATTTTAGGTTACATAAAAATGAGTGTTTATTGATGGCTGTAGATATTTCTTTATAATCCTAGAAATAATTAAAATTATTTGATTACTTTTACTATATCTCTTAATTCTTTTTATATTTTCAAATAATATATTCTATGTAGATCATTTGATAAGTATGCTAAAAAAAGAAAATCCAACATCGTTTTTATTTTTAAAAAATCGATTTTATTTCTCAACATAATTTTCATTCAGGGCTATACATTTGGTCCAGCGAGTCTGCAAAATAGGCATTGCCGGCGGCGATAGCATCCTCGTTCGATGAGAATTTCTTCCTACCGAGCCAAATTTTCAAGTTTGGGAAGAGAAATAAGTCGTAGGGGGTCTAGTTTGGAGAATAGAGTGGATGAGGAATTAATTCGAAGCCTAATTCTTGTAATTTTACCATTGTGATGGTCAATTTGTGCAATGGCGCGTTATCTTGGTGAAAGAACACTTTTTTGTGCATCAATCTTGACTGTTTTTATTCCAGATCTTCTTTCAAACGGTCCAATAGTGTTGAACAGTATGCTCCTTTGTTATCGTTTTTCCCTTCATTAAGTAGTTGATCAGGATTATTACTTGGAAAACCTAAAAATAGTGGCAATCATCTTCCCAGCCGACAAAACGCTCTTCGCGTTCTTCGGCACACTATCACCAATCGGTGTCCACTGCTTTGACTGCCACTTCGACTCAGGTGTGGATATATGTTTCCACGGTGATGAATCGACGCAAAAAGGTCTGCTCGTTTTTTTTCCCATTTTTCTGACAACTGATACAATGCTCGCTTCAGACATCTCTAGAACGTGAACAACGTGTTGCTTCTGACTGAAATTTCGCCTTGCTAGTTGGAAAAGTGACATTTGATGGCCGTGATGGATAGTGACGCCATATCATAGAAATTTACCAAACTTATCAAACGACCCACGTAGAATAGTTTTAAATGGTGCTTCATTTTGATGTAAACTACTTTTCATTATCTGATAGCGACTTTTCATAGACTAATGGTTTACTTAAAATATTTTAAAACTAATCAAGATAATATCTCTAGAGATAACAGTGAATTTAATCTTTATTAAATTTTTGTTTCTGATACTATCAAAACTTATTCCCTTTGTAGAAGTTAGATCTGAAGAAAGTTATTTACATTATTAAATATATTAAAAAAATAATTATATTAAAGTGTTCTTGCAATTGAAAATAAAGATAAGGAAATATTAAAAATGCATTTGTAAATAAAAAATGGAAAAACAAC
>CM068321.1:12944025-12961525 GCA_034766995.1 Acanthacorydalis orientalis | reverse complement strand
ATGGCATAATTGCAGGAATTAGGCTTCTAATTAATTCCTCAACCACCCTATTTCTCCAGACTTGACTCCGTGTCACTTATTTCTCTTCCCAAACTTGAAAATTTGGCTCGGTGGGAAGAAATTATTTTCGAATGAGGATGTTATCGTAGCCATCTATGCGTATTTTGCAGATTCGCTGGGCTAAGTTCGTAGCTCTCAATAAAGAATACATTGAGAAATAAAATCGATTTTTTCCAAAAAAAAACGCTGATTTACTTGTTTTTTTACAATAATTATCACGTATGGTAAAATGGGGTTTGTTGAACGCAGCGAACAGGAGGCGAATCCCCCTAGTATATATACATATATATATATATATATATATATATATATATATATATATATAAATGTATGTATGTATGTGTGTATATCAAGTCTTGGATTCAATTTAAATATAGAAAAAGGCGTGTACAAAGTTATGCATACATATTAATAATTTAAATAGTACCAATAAATTAATGTACAATTTCACATATATATATATATATATATATATATATATATATATATATATAAATTACGAACTTTATTGATGTGGGAAATAAAATACACCGTTATTCATTTAAAAAGACAGCGGGAATAACTAGAAGTCAATAATATCAATAAATTTTGCAGTACTCATACTTTTATTGATTAACGTCAAAATTCACATGTACATTTTCACTAAAATATCTCTATATCATCACAAGCTAGGAAATTTCATTATTGGGATTACAATTATTTCTAAAATTTATATAGATTTTCCTATATTAATTTTTATATATAATTATTTATTACAATTGAATTACACATCACGTTATCTAAAAAAAGTTATATGTAATATTATGGAGTTATTCGGTAATCCTAGTTATTATAGTCTCTAATTTTAATTGTTTTTTCATAAAAAAATGGATTTTATTCATGTTTAATAATTAAAGTATGGTTTTATATCATTTTATAAAATATATTATAGTTCTGTTAAACGAAACTGGTAATTAGAAATTATCTAGTTGATACAAGGAGCTTAATTTGTATTTAGAATAAAAAAGTAAAAAATTTATATAGTAAGTAATTAATTTTTAAGTCTAATAGAGATTATTAATTTAGTGATTTCGCTATAAAAATATTTAGATTAAATTTAAACTAATATTATTTTATTGATTTACATTCAAAACTCTAATTTGAAATTTATATATCACAAGTATTGACATAGAAACAGAATTATTTCTTATTCGCAGCAAGTAAATTTCATATATTTCAGTCAGTTATTAACAGTAGCACTTTTCATGTTTTTCGAATGCAAAAGGCGATATAAACTTTCAAATCACGATTTCCAAATCTGTTGAATTACTTCATGAGTGATATATCATTACTGGAGATCATATACTTCACTCGAATTCAGTGTAACTCTACTTTATATTTATCCCGAAGAGGGAAATAAAAGTTCTCGAAAAATTCGCAATCATGTGGAACGTGTACGATTCAGAACAAACTTCGCACCACTATGATGTCTTTGATATTGGCGCACTCAATCTCTTTACAGTAGCATCCATGAAACCACTCAAGTGACGTTTTATATTACCTCCTTGATTTTGTGTCATTTATAACACAGAAGTGGTCATCATATGTTCTTAATGTGGAAGCAATAAAAGAAAAAATGCTGCAGAAAACAGTCAATACATGGCTGTTATTATTAAGAGATAACAGAAAATATTTTTTGTAATTTTTATCAAAAATATTTTTGATTTTATCAATTCATAAATGAGGAATAAAACATTGTTCCTTATTTATCGGTCATAAATAAAGAACACATATTTTGTACAATTTTTAATTAATTCAATCAAAGAGTTGTTCAGTAATTCTGAATACAGATTCTATAGATTTTCGTCAGTTAATTATATTTTTAGCAACTTGTGTGGTGTTGTACATACGTATTTCATATATTTATAATTTAGTGGAATAAAAATATATTGTTTTATATTTAATACGTATGAGTTGAGTCATATAACTATAAAAAAATTAAAAAAATAACTATTCGATATTTTGTCGAAAAGCAATTAAATCGTATTAACTATCTCCTTTTATTCAGACTAACTACGAATTATATATATTTAGATATATTATGTTATTAAGTATGAAATGTCCGATTTTCTTTAGTACTAAGTTTGACAGCTCCCATCTCTGATATTTCACTTTGATTGACATTTCATATTATTTTTTATTGTGAAGATATACCATCCGCAGTCTTTCAAACGCCCATTTTGGCTTATGTTTTATATTCATTTAATTTTTGAGGCAATTTTTGTGAAACCATAAATTTTATCATGGAAAGAATGCAGCGCATACAGCTGGAAATATAAACCAAATATTTGGGTAGGATGTGAATAATGAACGCATAGTACGTTAATGGTTTGATAAGTTCCATTCTGGTGATTTTAACGTTGAAAATGAGCCACGTGGACGACCTGAAACCAAGATGGATATTGATAAGCTGAAAGCTGTAGTTGAAGCGAATCCATCTTAAATTACGTGTGAGTTAGTAGTAAGGTTTGACATTACTATTCCAACAATGTCGGATCATTTGAAACAAATCGGCAAGGTAAAGAAGCTGGATAGATGGGTTTCGCATAAATTAAACGAGCGTCAGAAGAGAAATCGTTTTTTTGCTATCACGAGATAAAGGCGAACCATTTCTACACATTATTGTTACGTGTGATGAAAAATGGATACTTTTTGACAATCGCAAGTGTTCGGCACAATGGTTGGATAGAGATGAAGCACCGAAACACAGTTCAAAACTGAATATTCATCAAAAAAAGTTAATGGTGTTTGTTTGGTGGTCTAGAATTGGTATTATCCACTACTGCTTTATGAAACCTGGTCAATCGATTACAGCGAATATTTACTGTAACCCATTCGGACGAAATGATGAAGATTCTTGCGATTAAGCAACCGAGACTGGTCAATAGAGACAGGCCAATCCTCTTGCAAGACAATGCTCGACCATATGTCGCAGAAACAACATTGCTCAAACTACAGGAGCTGGACTTGGAAACTGTCTGTCATCCATTGTATTCACCAGACCTTGCACCAACTGACTACCACTTCTTCCAGGCTTTGGACCACTTTTTGCAAGGGAAAATATTCAATTCTCAATAAGTTGTGGAAAAATCCTTTTGCGATTTCATCGCCATTCGTTCCTCATGCTTCTTCGATGCTAGCATAAACAATTTACCTTTAATATGGAAAAACTGTGTCAATAGTTTAGGTGCATACTTTGTTTAATTGTACTACTTCTTGTTTGAGATATAAGAAACTAAACTTTTTATTCGAAATCAAACATTTCGTATTTAACGACCTAATAGTCTTCTTGGCAATTTATGGAACAAACCCATTTAAATTGTTATTATTAATAGCAATTCTGAAATGAACAAGTATTAATTACCTATGAATAATTGTAGTACATATATTGAGTCCCGATAAAGAAATTATACTTCAGATTCTAATTCATTATGAGAAATAAAAAGTTTTTGTTGTAGAAAAACATCGAGTTTAAAACCATTTTCATTTTCTATTCTCTCCATATATTATCTCAAATGAAAATGTATGAATAGATTTGTAATTATTATTAAAATATTCTCTATATTTTTTAATAGCTATAATTTGTTTGCTATTAACCAAAAGGTTTTTATTTAAAATATAATTAATTATTGTTTTCATTTGTTAAATGAATTATATTCAAAATGAACAGTTGAAATGTTAAGCAGTGTAAATTTAAACAAAAATGTTTACTTAATGATATTCAATTAATTTTTATTAATATAATTATTTCTCTTGCAGATATAACGTCATTTTCATGTTTCTGACGTACTTTTTACCAATTGGCTCCATGACGTTTACGTACTCTAGAATAGGAATAGAACTCTGGGGATCGCAGAGTATTGGCGAATGTACACAACGGCAACTTGAAAATATCAAGAGCAAAAGACGGGTAAGTCTTTTATTATATTTAAACATTTCAATATTTATTTTGTACAATATTTAGTACAAGTGAAATTTATTTACTCCGTTAACTTCTTTTCTAGAAAATTAATGTACATATATTAATTTAAGTCTCTTATTTTATTTGTATTTAAAAAAAATACTTGATTCTTTTTATTTTTATTCTTATGATACTTTTCAACAAAAATATATATTTTCTGAAATTTATAATATTTAATTTTTTTTAAATGATATTTTTTCACTTTCTGTAATAATAATATTCTTTTTATTACGATTATGGTTATCAAATCGTAATCTAAAAATATTTAACTCAATAGCTTCTTAAATATAGTAAATGATAAATTTTCAGGAAAATTCAGTGAAATTTAATAAAAGTTATTCTTTGTATTGAGATTGTAAGCAATCGAGTTTAAAAATAGTTCTACAAATTATTTTAAAATGATTATATATATATATATATATACCCCAAATGTTTATTTTCAAGGTAAATAAAATGAAAAAAAATTATAAAATATACTTTCAACTAAACATTTGACAATATTTTATACAAAATTATGTTAAGTTGAAATGCATGCTTTGACGTTTGAACATTAGAGAGATAATTATTTACACATCATGCTTTTCCAGTTGACACAAAAATAAGTCATTCAAAATATGATAAGCCCAAATTATGAAAATAAGTGTATAGTACCTACTTCAAAGTTAAATCTAAAGTGGTGTAGGAAATTTAATTGATAGTTAAGAGCTAACAGTACCCTCCAAATATTTATATATATATATATATATATATATATATTCGACATAAACATAAAAGATGAATGTTAATATAATATTAATCCTTTTGTCATTTATTATATAACTGTTATATATTTTTTTATCTTCCGTACGATTGTTATGATAGATTCATTAATCGATATGTTTTTTATTTCACATTATAAAATAATTCTAATGAATATAAAACATTCTTAAAAACAAAAATAGTTGAATTAAACAGAGAGATTCAAACAGAGATCTTCCTAATTAATATACTGAAATATATTTAACAATTATATACTACAAATCAATCAATAAACATATATTTCAATTTAAATTGTTCTACCAGTATTAGAACTTTTATTAATATTCAATATAATTTTAAATAAATTTCAAGCTTTGAAATAAAAAATAATGCATTCATAATAGAATTAAATATGCCTATTTAAAAAAAATGTACATTTGTATATTTCTGCTATAGCTATAGCATTATATAGCTATAGTATGTCGTTACTGTTTTGACTATGAAGCAGACATTATTGTTTCTCATTTTGCATTATTTGAACATAAACAAGTGTCATATTTTTCATTGGTTTTCATTTTGATTCTTCAACTTCAGTGAGGTTTTGAAAGATAAGAGATTGTTTTTCAGTTTGCGAAAATCATTTTCGAATTGACGATACATTTGTGTATTTTGTATGATATTGATTGAATTTTTTTTTTAGTTTGTTTAAAGTATGTGTGTATGTGGCAGAGGCGTAAATATACATACAGACATATATATATATATATATATATATATATATATATATATATATATAATATATATATATATGAAAAGTTAGTATAAAAACTGTCATAAACAACTAAACACGAATATATTTTTTTATATCAAACTGATATACAGACAAAAAAATTCAATTGAATGTTAATGTAATATACACTAGAAATTGTTGACATGTTATTTTATATAATTTTACAGAAATATTTTAAATTATCTGCGAGTAATAATATTAATACTTTCTATTTATTTACAAATTTTATAGTCATTGTACCAAATTTTATGAATAATTTTTCAATAGTAAAAGAATGATTAGCTAAAATTAAATAATAACAAAATTTTCTTATACTTTATTTTGAATTAAAAATGGATCGTATTGTTGATCAAAACGTCATATTTACATTATTTATGAAGAATTGTATTCGGTTCTTTCACGTACATCAGACACCATATGTCATATTCAGTTATACACCTTTTGTTCACATGTGTATGAAATTGTCATCAGAATTGTGGTTCAAATCAAATGCGAACAATAATAATATTGTACTGCTATTGACGTCAATAATAACGCTCCGTCAAATCATCATGTATGAAGCAATTAAATAACAATAATGTTTGTCGTTTCTTACGAATTACATTACTAATAATATATTTCAAATTTAATAATTTTCAGTTATATTTATGTTGTAAATTTGAGCGATTATATATAGAGAAAGAGAGAGAAAGAGGGGAGGAGGATTAAAATTTATTCTAAAATTTTCAATTAAACCTCCACTAGCTAATAGATAGTATATGTTTCAATTCGTTTATTTGGTATAATTAAGATAAAATTAAAAATAAATTATGTCAATACTGTATGGAAATTATAATTATCTTCCAAAGTCTCAGCATTAATTAAAATTTGACAAGAAAAACTCGTATCACCTTTGATATCCAAATTTTTCAATTTATTGATTTCTTGGACATATTAAAAGTAAAGGAGTCTCTTGAAAAAAAAAACCCTAGCAAAAGAAAAATTCTATCGAATTTAAAGCATTTGTACTAGATAGCAAAAAAAATGCATCACTAATGTCATTTTGAATGATTTTTTGAGTATAATACTGTGAATAGAGTCTAAAAAAGAGCCGAAAGAAAACAATTTTTAAAGACAGAATACTGAATAGAATTTCACAAGTAATTTTTTTTTCTGAATACAGATTTTTCTGCATCTCGGCTCTCAGAAAATGATGATATCACAATTAAAGTGCGTATAAGCCAGAATTAAAAATGATCAATAATGAGTTATTGAACATTTTTGATTAGAAATATTTTTTGTAGTTTATGTGAGGATAAAGAATTAATTTGTAAAAGTGAAAATAGTCATAGTGTCAAAATTGTATTCTAAGAGTCTCTGTCTAATCACAATTAATCTTAAGTTATTATGCTCAACACAGTTCTTATATAAAAACTATATTATTTTCTACTTTTCTGCTAAAAACTATTATAAATAATTAGTTATTCTGATATTACGAGACATAATATGTTAAAATTTTAATTTAATTTAAATAAATGTAATAAATCATGTGTATTACCCGAAATGATATATATATATATATATATATATATATATATATATATATATATATATATATATATATATACATAATGTTGACCTATAATGTTTTTATAACATTATAATGTTAGTTCATTAAATAATTCTCACATCCTTTCCAACGCATCTCTGAATATGTGTCAGTTTTAAAATGTGTGTTACATATAAAACGCGCAGCTTTAATATGAATTTGTTAAATGTGCCAGAAATTTGTAGATAAAGAATTGAGATCCTACACGCGATTATAGTATCTTAATAATGCTTTCGCTTATGTTATACTCTGCTTTAATTTCCAGCTATTCATTTTATCCTTCCTTGTAAGAAAAATGTAATAAAATATACATCTCCGAAATAATATTTCAAACTTAAGTAAACGCTATTTTTTTCTTATAAAATGTTCAAAGAATTCCTCGTTTATATAAATTAAATACATTAAAAAATATTTGTTAATAAAAACTAGATACGTTTTACTTTATACACTTTTATGTCTCATTTATTTTCATAAGTACTTTATTTATTATATAGTAGAGATTCTAATAATTGTGAATTATATATCGAAAAATAGAATATATAAGAGAAAGGAAATATTTCCTGAAATTTATTTAATATTCGTTCAATCGTTTTAACTCCTCGCCTTATGATTTTTTTTTGTGGGATAACGCATGCCATAGTAAATCCATATCACGAGTCTCACTCGTGTTTCTCATGTTCGACCCGAAATCCGTATCACGAGACTCACCCGATATTATAATGCAAAGGGTTAATGAGATTTTAGATTAATATTTCAATAAATAAATACAAAGATATAGTATAAGGTTTATTTCCATTTGATGAAAAATAAAAAAATAATGTGGCAATGTGTGTTATGTATGAAGTTCTAGTTTCATATGATTTATTTTATATATTATAATTGATTATTTAATCAAGATTTCTGTTTCGTAGTATTAGAGAATCTGATTCTGATATTAACACTGGATTATTATCAAAACAAATGAATCTTAACAGTTGAATTACTTTAACGGAATGTGCTTCGTTCAATGTATTACAATGTCTATAGTCACAGTCATACTGAGGGTATTTTATGACATGTTACACGAGACTAAAATCTCATATATTTAGTACGTGACAGAAAAAATAATACTGGATTAGACTTAATCTGTACTACATATTAAATGAACACACAATAACATCTTTAAAAGTAATAAGAGTATGAAAATAGTACAAAAGAGTTGTTTTTGTTATTTTTTTTGCACTAAGATAACATTATCAAATAAATATTTTATTTTTTTGTTTAAAATTTAGTCTTTTAAATATTTTTAAATTAATAATCGAAACCGAATATTAAAAATGAATAAAAATAATAATAAAGCTTTTTTTAAAGTTTATCGAATAAAATTATAATTTTATGCTTTTATATATGAAATTGCATTGTTCTGATAATTTTCGTCATTTTGAATCATCAGACTTACTGTCCTTCTATTACTAATTTTGGTAAATGTGACATCTGAAAGAGAATTTTAGAGATTCTCAAATTTAAAAGAAAATGCTCTGAGTACTAAAATTATTAGTGGAAAACATAAATTAAGATTATTGAACAAAGATTAAATTTATTAAAAATTATAATTGAAAAATAATTAGTATTATATATGATTTCAATACGTGGAAATAGAAAAGAAGTATAATTGAAAAAATACAAATTTAAGAATTTTGACAAAAAGTTGTAAGTCTACATAAAAGTACAAGTAATTATGTTGTAACTCGTAGATATAAATATTTTAATTTTCTATTTTACTTTGGCTTTTACTCTTCTTAAATGTTAATGAAGTATTTTTTACTTTTTACTTTTATTTTGTTAACAATAAACAAAATCACGTTGCTAAAGATATAAAGGTATGGATTTACAACACTTTTTTGTAAAAAAAAACGAATTTGTACTTACAACAGTATTGGATAACAGTCTTCCAATTTGTAATATAAGGACTCTAAAATAATTTAAATTTCTCCTTTTAAACACGTCCTTTACTTTCAAAATTGAATTTTTTACTCATTCCATGAATCTAAAACAAGTTCAGTATCTGATTACTTTGAAGAGAATGATATCACCATTGAAATGCATTTAAGTAACCGTCAAAATGATCGTTAATCAATTATTGAACGGTCATTAAATTTTTTTTGATTTTTAGGCTGAGCGAAGAAATTATTTGTAGAAGTCAATTTAATAAGAATTCTAAAAACTATATTAAAAATTCGTTTTTAGTGTCAAATTTAAAAATCTACCAGCTATATTTTTTCACTGTATAATAATTTCAAGTCCTATTCACAATATATATATATATATATAGATATAGATATAGATATAGATATAGATATAGATATAGATATATATATATATATATATATATATATATATATATATATATATATATAGATAGATAGATATATAGAAGTTAACAAAAATTGAACGATAAAAAAAATTAAAGAATGGGTAAAATAATTATTGAAACATCACTCTAATTTTCAATCATCTGTATAGAAATAGTTTGTTTTTCTGATCATTTTCTTCGACTGAAAATAAAAAAATATCTACTATTAGCAAAAAATATTGTTTGTTTCATTTCTTGTTTTATGTTATCTTTTACTTAACCATTATTATGTAATAGTAAATGTAGATATCAGAAGTCGATAAAATTTGATTATTTATGAGTACACTACTTTATCTATTACATAAAATATACTTAAATATTGCTTTTCAGTCCTCTTTCCACTATAATAAAAAGTAATTTAACACAGTAAATATTCAGGATGATTGCCTATTGCTTTTATAGACATATAGTGTTTTCTGACATAAATACTTTAAAATGATCCCCTGAACATTAGAATCGACCGAAGGAAGTGTGTATAAAGCAAAAGCATTCTATGGAACATCAACCCCTGTTCGGTGTTCTACAACGAATACAGCCTACGAAACTGCCCCTGGGCCTTGTTCGACATATTTGTCGAGTGACTCTTGAAAGTCAAGCAAATTGTTAAGTGTAGTTGTAATAATGTATTGATATGGTTTTGTGTGTAGTTCGGTATCGTTCCGTCGTTTATGTATCGATTTTTTCTTCTCAATTTCACAACAAACTTATAATAAAAGTTTATAGGAAAGTGCCAAGAGAACCGATTATTTTTAATTTTTTAAGTTAAAATATATTGAGATAAAATTATATTGTTTTAAAAATGTTGAGTAAATTTTCAGTTATATTTTTAAAATTATTATAAAAAATAAATAAAGTTATATTTGTTTTTTAAATTTAATAGTCTCAAAATGTTAATGTTATTCATTAATTTCTATTAAAAATGACAAAATTAAATATTTCTTAAAAATCTACAATAATGGTCTGTGCAAAAGAATATTTATTATAAAAAAATAAAATTATATTTATTACTTGTTTAATCATTGATATTATATTGATTATAAAAATGGATATTGCAATTAAATACATTTTTAAAAAGAAAATTATCATCTCAATAATTTACTTTATTGAAATTCCACAGATATTTTTTTAATTTAAACTGAATATTTTAAAACGTACGCAGAGATTATTTATTCACTTGGGAAAATTTTTTTTAATAAAATCATTTTCAGTTTTCAGTTTGTTTCGTGCATTGAAATGTTAAGATTATTTGTGTTTTTTTCGCAAATGAAATAAAAAATACGTTTTAATAAATATAAAAACTTGGCATGCTTTAAGACAAATATAATTTTACTTGGAATATTAATTTCCCTATTTAGAATGAAAAAGGAGTTTTCATTAAATATTAAAATTATGTACATTTGTCTTTTTAGTTACGTTTTAAAGTTTAAATCTGCTAATAAAAAAAAAGTAATTTAACGAAATATCGGATGTAAAATACTCGACTAACTAGAAACTATAGTTTCGTCCGATCTCTTTAATTAGTTTCAAAACTGATAAATCATATTTTGCACTAGTTTTTACTTATGGGTTTATTTTATAATTGACTTTGTTCGTCGAACTTATATTGTTTTTTATTCAACTATATATTATCAATAGTTTCGAGTCTTCGCCTGAATACGTATTTTATGATAGATATTTGTTCCACGTAAATTGTTATAGTTGTTTCATAGAAATTTGTTTTGTCATTTCTGTAACTGTATAACTAAACTTTTCAATTTTATATTCGAAATGGATATTTTCATTCGCAAATCTATTTGATACTTTTTGTTAATTATTTTTATGCCTTTGCTTTATCCAGTTTTATATTCTATACTGTCGATTTTAAAGTTATTGGGAATAACTTTTCATGTTTTTATTTTCGTTTATATATATATATATATATATATATATATATATATATATATATATATATAATAGGATAAATTAAAAAAATAGTACATTTTTTAAGAAAAAATTTTAGATTTATATGTAGATAAGTATAGATTTTTGAAGTTTGAAAAAAAACTATTCACAAAGTAATAATATTTTGTCTCATTTTTCTTGTAATTTCATAATTCCATTTACAATGACCTCGATGGGATTCTCTACAAATATGTCCATATAATTATTGATAAGTTTTAAACTCTTAAAAATTTTTTTATTCAAACTAAATTAGAGTAATCAAAACATATGATAGTCTAAATGAACGCGATCTGGTTGAATACATATAGAGTTATCCATTGATTTTAAGAATTTGATGATGAAGTGACTAATTTTATTGAATTTTGGGTACAGAATTTTTGACTATTGCCTCAAAAGTAGATATAAAAAAGTGATGTTTGAAGTTAATTGTTTTTCAAAAACAGGAAGCTTTGTTAGTGAGAATTTTTCAGTTCTTTGCTAGTGTAGCAATGTGTTTATATTAATGGATACATCGAATCATTCGATAACATAATATGGTCAATAGAACTCCAAAAATTATTTTAGATTTTTATAAGATGTATTGTTATGAAAGAAAATAATGCTCTATATTTCTGATGATTCTTACCATTTCTTTTCGAAATGACTACCTTCAAATCATTCATGTTTTATTTATGAACCAAGTGGCTTTTGATGGAGAGATTATAATAGATAATTATTCTCCAATCCAATCAAATAAACAGCATTATTTTTTAAACGTCATTATTCAGATTACAATTTACTTATTATATAGATCGATATTTGAATGTACTAATAGTAATTTACTACACTTCTCTATAATTTTTTTCTGATGTATGTTACCCTAAAGGATCACTTTTTTATTTACAATTAATAACTGATTTAAAATTGATCATTCAGGTAATATTTGATGAGAAAATTACAAACCAGTCACAGTAAAGTATGATCTATCTGAATGTTCTCTATCAATTTATGTATCACCTCATCATCAATAATGTAATAGCGTCTCACGTGTAAATTGGTTATTCTTAATCCCCCCTCGTACTTAAACTCATGACATACGTTACTGAACTTGCATGTTCATATCCCATGATTTGAAAATATTCACGCAGTTGTGGAACAGTTTTCCTGTTGGTTATCAAATAGTCCACTTCTCATTTCAATCAGATGAGCTCCATAGTACTTACGAAAGCAGTTTCATACTATGTATATGCTCTTAATGACTGAAAAAGTAAAATTTCCAGCACCTTTGTCTTATTAGTTCTGATCTTTCGATTTGTATTAGCAGTACTCGATGACGAAATCATGAACGTACAATTCGTTCTCATTGTTATTCACCACACTATACAATCGATATATTTATTGTCTAACAATGTCTACAATTTGTAACTAGATGATTCTTGCCTGTCCTCTTCGTAGAACGAGCTCTGAGTAAGTACTCACGGCTCATGCACCTGGAACTAATACTTTGATGGTTTTGTAGATCTAGATTTTCTGTAATAGGTAAAACATTGTATGTGACTTCCCAATGGGACTGCATCTCACAATTCAACCAACGGAGATTCAGAGTACAGAAAAATGAACCTTATTACTGGCATAATAACGACATTTATAGTATTCTGAAATGTTCAACACATGTTTCTTTCCCTTCAGCAAGACTCATCAAATTTTCTTGTAGTAAGCTATAGATTATTTTAAATGATACCACAATTTTAACACTATCAACCTTGGAACGCCTCTATTAAACCACAGAATATGTTTTTAAGAAAGTCTACTGTGCAGAAATTTTTGAAATTATCTTAACTTCGATAAAGATCATGTCATAGAAAACATATTTTTCTACTAATAGCTAACTTTTTACCCTTTTAGAAGTAAAAAAGTATAAAATGGTGAAAATGAACCGTATTTCATTCCATTTATAAAACTGAATTATACAAGAATAAAGAAATCTTAATAATTTTATACTTGAAAAATGTATTGATGTATCATTTGTTAAAGACATAAATTTGTTGTTAGTACAATTATCATATAAATACGCATAAGTGATAACCATATATCATCAGTAATTAATTAGTGAATATTTTTAATCAAAGTTTTTTGTAGTTTGTGGTGTTAACTTATCTAATTTTAGAAAACTATGTTTGTTATATATGTCAAAACTATGTCTGTGTATAACTCTTATATAAAATAATACTTTTTATAATCTACATTTTCACAAAGTTTTATTATTATAATACCATATGACAAATACCATTCAGATACTAAAATATATATGAACATTTTTTGTCATATTTCATGGCCGATCAATATTAGTCTGGTAATACAATTTGAAAATTCGAGATATATACTAATTGAAATAAAAAAATCCACATAAAGGTACATTAAGTTTCATAAATATATTATTTACATATTATCTGATAAAAAAGTAAGCTTTAAAATAAACCGAGGTCTATTATTTATATTTATTAAGATTGTTTAACATTTTCAATTTTTATAATACATATTTTAAATAACTATATTTCTATTACAAGACACCTTCAGATTTACCATTATTTTGTCTTTTTTTTACGAACTATGTACTATTTTTGTAAATACATTTAAAAAATATTCATCTTTTTTGAATATTAATTTAATACATTCAGATAACTGATCTGAGTTTAATTTCAAATTCTAAAATTTTATTAGTTATATATTGAAATATAGAAAGTTTGCTTTTAGTTAGATTGTTACTTAAAGTTTATGTTCAGAAAAAGTGGTACATTAAATATAGAATATTCTTGTTTCGAACTCTAAATAGCAAATTCGTGTTTTGTTATTTGTGAAAGTATGAGATAACTATTGTCTCCTTCAATCTTGTTATAGTCTAATAATTAAGATCAAATATCTTTAAGCACAGATTATTGCTTTACCCTGAATTATTTTTTATATTTCAAAATTCTGATGAAAACGGATATTTTTTATATTTTCAAGTATTTCAATAAAAATGAAAAATTACTTTACTGATTATTTACTTCTAAAAAAATATTCGTTTATTAAAAGTGATATTGATAATAGTTTCGAAAAAATAAATGGATAAAATACGTAACAAATACGAGAAAATAAAATTGTAAAAAAAGATATATTTCAATGATTAATAAAAACTGTAGTACATTCTGACATGCGTGTACTATGTATTAAAAAAAAGTAAACAATCAAATTGTCAAATTCTTTAAATACTCCATAAATCGTGGAAACTTTTCAAACATGTAGTCTGCATAACAGTCTACACACAGTATTGTGTAATCAATAAGTTGGTTATTTTACCAGTTGAGTGCTTTTTTGTTTTCTGCTTTATGGAAGATTATTTGTTGTTGGATTACATTTAAATTTATTTATATATATATATATATATAACTTTATATATATATATAAATATATATATATATATATATATATATATGCATACATATTTTACTAATTACATTTGATATTTCTATTGTTTGGTTTATAAATAAATACATTTATTGGATATATTTAACTTGTAAAATTGAATTTACAATTTAAAAATCTAAAATAAAGTAATAAAGTCTCTGTTAGTATTTGAAAATATTTATTTTAAATATTAAAAAAGATTTTTTTAATAAAGTATTGTATTTGAAAGAGAACCTATTATTTATATTTAATTAAATTTTTTGTCCGTTTAAAAAAAATACACGATAATCGTATCATCAATAAATTCCTTTTTATTTAAAATTGTTTCACTTTAAATGTACATTGTTTTTTTTTTAAGTTTTTATTGGCGTTTTGATCAGTTTTATTGTATTTTGCATAGTACAGTTTTTTTTTATAAATATATATTATTGTTTTTAGTTTCAATTAATGTTTTGTAAATTTATTGCGATATAAAAGGTATTTTAAATGCATTTTAGTAACACAAACGTTTATTTGAAATTAATTTTATTGTCAGTTTGAAATATTTTAATTATCTGTTTCAAACAGTAGTCAGGATTTTGATATCTCAAAAATATATTTAAACATAAAAAAATGATCAGTAAAAAATAGTTTTTGAAATAATTAAAACTAACGCCATTTTTATCAATTTATAAAGATTTGTCCATTATAATATTACAAAAAAGACTTCAAATAAACTAGAAGTCATGACAGTGCATGTAACCGATTCTTTAATTTTGTATCCACATACTTGGTTTAATTCTGCATGTTTAATATTTGAGTTGTTTCGACTGGATTTTTTTTAATTTTTTTTATCTTCTTTTTGTAAGCCTGCAAGCTATCAAATAACTTTAATATTCTGACTAGTTAATTTTTGTTTTTATTTTTTTATTCGTCAATAAATTTATATTTTATTCACATTTCACAAAAATAATATGGAACACTTTGTTATTGAATTATTTTAATACTTTCCATAGTTTAAGTTCAATTTTTAGACAATTTTTTTGTTACGTTGTCCTGATATTCTTTGTCATTATTGATTATCTGAGTATGTGTTCTTCATTAGTGGTTTAGACTGTGTGCTACATGTATATTTCGGCAGATATTAGAGATTTTAATATCTTCCTGAAAATGACATACGTACCAAAAATAGTAGTGGAAAACACAAACTCAGAAGTTTCAATAAGATGAATACTATTAAACCAACTCATTAACATGATTATAGATATAAATACATACAAATTTAATTTTAAATTCATTGTTTCTTATTTCTATTTAGTTAGGTTTTTTTATTTAGCCAGAAATTATATTTAATTAATTAATCAGTATTTCACATTATATTTTATTATTTTTTTAAAAAAAATCTTAAAAAAAAGAAATATCAATGTTATCTCTATTTTATATTCACTATTGTATCTTTGTAATGTACTAAAAAATAACTTTTTTAAATGTTCTGTTGATATTAACTGCTTCTTGGTTATTAAAAAACTTTTTATTATTCATGTTCAATCTTTGTTTAGTCTTTAATAATACCAATTTTTATTTCTTCATATATTTATGATATAAAGTAAATAATCTGATATGATAATATTGTTAGATCTCATACCTCTAAGTGGATGCAGGTGTTTCAACCCAAAGTGCTTTATCTTAACACTGATGTACACTATTTATTATGAACGATATCTTGTTCGCTGACCACTTTAAAATGGCGTAAAAATCTGTACGATTATACTTTGTATACTTTTTCTTACTAGTACAAATTTTACTATATATTATACTACTATCCGAAATCGTTAATTATGGACGTAGATGTGTTTGATGAGAGCATTCCTAAACGTAGTATACATAAACTGATAATAACAATAAAAATTCATATATTTTATTTCCGAATAGAACATCGAGTAAGAGCAAAATATTTTTTACATTTCGTTTATACCATTTATTTTACAAAAAGGTTATCAATAAATATATGTGTTAATAATTATTTGCAAAGTCTTACAAGTTCTATTATTAAACTTTACTGTTTCATGTTTTCTAATGTAATATCTATGTAAATTTTTCTCATCAGCAATAAAAATTGAAAAATTCAACGATGCAGATTCACACAAAAGAGTATTTGCACAAAAAAAGAATATGCGTTAAGATCGATTCCGTTCTAAAATTATAACGTATACAAAATTATCATTGTAGTGAAATGTTAATAAAGTTGTCTTACGTTTCCTTTTTTAAAAGCTTTCGGAACATTTAAAAAAAGTTACAGATTCCGTTGATATTCAAATGAAAAATACTGTGATATAGCATTGAAAATAAGTATTAAGAATAAAAAATATTCAAAAACTAAAAAAAATCTTTGTACTATATATCAATTATATTTTTAAGAACGAATTGTATATATATATATATATACTCGTATATATAAAAGTTGAAATTATTATTAATTACAGCACAAAATGTATAAATCACAACAAAAATTAATATTTAAAAAATTTAAGTGTTAAATGTATAATAATTATTATTTTATAATTATTAAAGTTCTACTCATTAACA
>CM068321.1:12826525-12939025 GCA_034766995.1 Acanthacorydalis orientalis | reverse complement strand
TATATATATATATATATATACATGTTCAAAAAGTAGCATATGTAAGAACGCCTGCGGTTTTGTTGTTTTTATGTGACTTGAAAGTTATAATGAGTCACTAAGGTACCGCATTGTAGGCACCTATAAAAATTTAGAAATTATGTGCTCTGTCAGAATAAAATAACTGTGGGTCATTTAGTATAAACTTACGTATGGTATTATAAACGTAAACCTAGACACTGTAAAAATACTAATTTTGTTGCACGACAAATATACTTTATAGAAATATTTATAAGACAAATTATTGTTTTTTTTTTCAGAATAAGTTAAATTAAAATAAATACTTGAAAAGCTATATTAAGAGTTGAAATTTGTAAAGTACTTGAAAAATGTAAGAGTTATTTAATGCTAAATATTATTTTTTAAAAATAATTGTCAAAATATAAAGAATTTTTAAGTTTTTTGATAAACACATTTCTCATTATGTTTGAAAAGTCCATACTATATCAAATATTTAAACGTGTTATTTAATAAAGTAAATAGAAGGATAATAATAAATATTTATAAAAATGTAGAGATGTAAATGGCACCAGATAAAGAATTAAGAAAGATTAAAAATTAAGAAATTTGCCAGACAATGAAAATAAATTTTCATAAAATTCCTTATAACTATATTCAAATAATCATTTAAATGGAAACATATAGAATTAAAAACAATAGTAAAGCTAATTTCCCACTCTTTTGATGACGGTCAATATACAAAACTAAATAAAGTAATTAAATGTTTCAATATATTTCAACAATAAATTTATATGAGAAGTTTTGTACATTTATACATTCATATACACACGTACACACTGTATTATTGTTTGACAACATGAAAATTATTTCGTAACGTTGATTATAGAAATAATTTATAGATGTGAGTTTATAAACCAGCTACTGAGATAGAAATATTGTTTTCCTTCATCAACAATGAAGATTTAACCCCTGTTTTCATGTCATTTAGCTGATTTATTGTGAAGTCTTAATACATGAATAATTTATTTCTAAGCAAAGATATACAAAACATATATTTTACAGAAATAATATATACACATTAAATTACTGACAATTATTGAATTTCATTCTATTATTTAATAATTACCTGTAGTTTTGATAACGAGTTATTAATATTATTAATGACAATTGTACTAATATTAAATCTCAATTCTGTTCTTTTAACGCATGTAATGAAAATAATTTATTTTGAATTCATAATTATGTATTTATCTTCAAGTGATATAATTATTAAAAAAAACTTCATAGTTTTTTAAACTATATGTCAATCATGTAATAAAATTTTCGTAATAAAAGAAGAAATATCAATAGAGTTAGGCGAGCACTCTGCCTAAATTCATTTCCATAAATGAATTCTTGCCTCACAACAAATAAACGTTTTTTTAATCAAAAATATTCAGTAAATTATTATTGATTATTAATCATTCACTGAACATTTTTGATCAAAATTTTTGTTGTGGTTTGTGAGATGAAAAAATAGTTAATTCATGTAGAAGTAATTGCAAACTCTTTTTACTTCACTTCCTTCTATGAGTGTTTTCATTAATTGAAAGTATTTAAAAAAGTATTAATTTCCTAATATTAAAGCAAATTATTTAAAATAGAAGTAAATTTAATAAAACATTAATATTGGAATTCATGTAAATATTTTATTCTATAAAATATTTAAATTCTAAGTTATGATTTATTAAAATATGTATTAATTTTTTTTATTTTTTTTACAGAAATAATACATTTAAAAATAAAAAAGTATATATTGCTAAATAAACGATTAATATAGAATATTTATTGATAATAAATTCAGTGATTGTATTAATATTCTCTTTAAAATTAACTTGTTGATTTATGTAAATAATTTATTACTTTGAAAATAAATCAACATACTTTAAATATATCTTCATAATTATATATCCATATATATATATATATATATATATATATATATATATATATATACATATACATACATATATCCATATATATACATATCTACATATATCCATATATATATATATATATATATATATATATATATATATATATATATATATATATATACATATATATTCATGCATAAACATATTTTAGTAAAGTTTTCGTTTATGTCGTAAGAAATATAACTATTCGAGTAACTGAAGTTCTAGTGAAATTTTTAAACTTGCTTTTTAACGAGCATCAAAAGTTTTTGTGACATAAAAACAACTTTATTTTTGCATACAAGTATATTTTTTTATTTAGTAAGGAATAATTTTTACTTACTTTTTAGTTCTAACTTCGAGTGAATACGAATTTAAAATAAATTTAAATCACTTAAGTACATTTTATCTTGTTTTGATCATATCTTTGCATATAGAGTATTTTTTAACTTTATATCTGAGAATTATGTAAGTCTTAATGGGGCTGAAGTTCATAGTACAAGTAAAATAAATATTTTTTAAAAGTTATATACTTTTTATATCGGTGTAGATAAACAATCGTATTTTTACTTTTATATTTGCAAATATCTGAATTGTATATATAAATATTTTCTATTTAATTTGTATTGAATATTTTTGATTGTTAATAATTTTACTAATGATAATAAATATTTTATACGATATATGAACATATATATATATATTTATATATATATATATATATATATATATATATATATATTTAAATATTTTCTTCAAGTATTCACCTTTGAGATTTCCACTTAGATTTCACAAATTAATCACTCACACACATATTGTATAATTTTCTATTAAAATGTTTAACAGTTGGGTAGGGTGTGGGAAGTGATTTATGAAAATAAATTATTTCATAGTGCAAACACTATAATTATGATATTTATCACTCATTGCATATTTCACTACTTTTTTGCTTAAAAATACTATAGTAAAATTGAAAAAAAATCTAGCTTAGTTTTT
Source organism: Acanthacorydalis orientalis (assembly GCA_034766995.1). Lineage (NCBI taxonomy): Eukaryota > Metazoa > Arthropoda > Insecta > Megaloptera > Corydalidae > Acanthacorydalis > Acanthacorydalis orientalis. The sequence continues at coordinate 12,936,074 of CM068321.1, read as the reverse complement.
TTTAACAAATTTAATAATTGATGCTTGTAGTTCTCCTTTTGTATTTTATTTTCTTTTAATTTTATTAAATTTCTTGTTTTTATAAAATTATATTGCAAAATGTGTGTCGTGTTGAAACATACTTATTTTTGATTTTTAAATATTTACTTTTTAGTGTTTCGTTTAATTCTTAATTTTTTTTAACTTGATATTTATTCTAACATATTATTAATGATTCTATATAATATTTATCATGCTATATTTTATCACTAATTGGATTCAAATGTTATAGTTATGATTTTTTTTATTAACATGACTTTGTTCTGGGACTTATGTTTATGATTTTGTTATTAATAGTCCAATTTGTATATTTCAGTGTATGTATATATATATATGTATATATATATATATATATATATATATATATATATGTAAAATATATTATTTTTCAGTTGTATTTTTAATTAATAGCGAGTAATCTATTAGTAACTAACCAAATGCTTTTCGACAACGTTACCTCGAAATAAAATACTTTTTAATCTTTGTTTACTGTTTAATCTGTTTTTAACTTTCAAAAATGTTTAATTGTATTGGATTCTTATATCGTCTTTGACAATTTTTTAATAATTTTAATATTCTGTTGAATAGCTTATTTGTTATAACATTGTTAATGTATCAGTAGTCTGATTAGAAATATTTTTTTTATGAATTTTTGGTGAATGAATTTAATATGGATCATCATATTAAATTTATTTCTATGACTATAATAAGAATTAGATGGGGATATTTTAATGAACCTACTCTTTTTTTTCCTATATTTTATTAGTCAGTTTTAATTTTTCGACAAAATTTGTTCTTTATAATTAATGGCATTTCAAAATAGGTAAAACAACGAAAAGATTCAATTTAAAAGTACAGAATTAATTTGTACATATAAAACATATATATATATATATATATATATATATATATATATATATATATATATATATATGTATATATATATATATATATATATGTGTATATATATATATATATTCACATTTATCAGTGTAAATGACGAAAAATGATGTACTTTAAAAACACAGTTCACGTATTTACTATATTGAAAAAAAATTGTTAACATTTTTTTACATCAAAGCTTTTCAAGAATTAATAGCTTTAGATGGCGGACCCGTCCTAGGTCGTAAATAATCAATCATCAATCGTTATTATATATACACATTTTGATATCTACAAAAAACACAAACTGAATGTATATATATATATATAAATATAGGACGAAAATATTTTAATACACGTATAAAATTAAATTGACTGATTAATAACAATTATCATTGATTTATTATATATATATATATATATATATATATATATATCTTACACCTATCTAATTGACATATTTCACTTTTATACAAAAAGTCTTCAATTACTACTTTATTTATACATCTCTTGTATCTTTGTTTATTTTATTAATAGAAATTTATAAACGTATCGCAGGATTTCTTTCACTTAAAAAGTTTTCATTTAAAATTACATCGAAATTGGTTATAAAACTAACTTTTAATTAAATATATCGACATCTTTTCCAAATGGATTTCCAGTGTTATCGTTTTTCTGTTACTGCCAGTTTTAATTTAATTTACTCTGTAAAATCTATGAGTTAATATATCGAAAAATTTCTTAAGTCTACTTACATGTACTAGTTTTTATATGAAATATCACTATTTAAAGCCTGAACAACTGAAAATTTTCAATTTACTATATTTTATCATTATATTTCATTTTAATATAGGTTCTATATACTTAATCTAATAATTTTTTTTAATTTAATTTATTATCAAAATCTTACCTTTTCCTCTTTCATGTTATCTTATAAATTTTTGATAAAATTGAATACCTTATATATATATATATATATATATATATATATATATGCATATATGGACAGAGAGAGAAAGAGGATCTTTTAGCTTGGTGGTCAAAATGTTTAAATTATGTCATTGTCTAAAATATTGAAGGTGTTAGCTAATATTATAATTACAATTTATGATGTTTTGTACCTTATTTATTAGAAAATTTATTAATTAATTTTTGCTCATTTCGACACCTGCGAATTTATTTATTCTTCAAAAGGTTTGATGGTAGAAGATATATTTATTAAATATTTCTTAAGTTTATTCTTAAGCCATCCATTATATATATATATATATATATATATATATTATATATATATATATATATATATATAAGCTCTTATTAAAATTGAGTAGTGGTATTTGGTAGTATAACTAAATTTTATAATAATCGGTTTGTATTCATGAACAAACTGTGACATTAGTGAATCTCAAAATTAATAAAATACACAAAAAAATATGAAGTGAAATCAACAAAATACATTGATTAATTTTTTTGGCATCTTTTTAAATATTTTTTCATAACTTATTCCGATTTTTAGGTCACTGTCTGTGTATACCATTTGTTAAGTTTTAATTTGTATGTTTTTAAAATATGTAATTATTGATATATATTATGGAAACGAAACTCTAATCGAATTACGTTGATAATACACATTAATTATTTTTGTACGATTATGAGCTAATTATTTATATAATTTTTTGTACATAAAAATGATAACTGAATTATCTCAAAAACGTTTTCAATTAATAAAATATTATAAAGTATTAAATACTTTATTTCAATTATAATTAAAATTATTAAATTTATGCATGCATCATGTACGTAAAAAAACATTCCTTTATGTATTAGTAATATTATTTTGAATAAAAATAAAGCATTTATGGTATATATTTATGAATAGAAAGAGAAATATTAATAAACAGATCCTATAATATAAACATTATTTCGTTTAAGTTTAGAGGTGATATTTTAACTAATGTTTACAAGACACACTGTTATAAATTTAAATATCAATACAATTATTAAGATATTTACAACGTATGATGTATAATTTAAATGTCAGTTTTAAAGGGATTAATTTTTTATGTTTTATTCGAAAGCCGTCAGCATCGAAGATTATTAATTGTTCTTTGAGTAGAGTATAGCATAACTCGTAAGTTTCAATCCAACTTATAATCCATTAATCATCTGGCTTCATTACTTATTCGATAATAACACTGTAAGAAAAAATGTAATATCGTATAATCCATCCAAAAAAATATTAACTGCAAGATTTGACAAGTATTTTTTTCTTAGGTAACGATCGAACTAAATAAATAATTATAAAATAATATAAAATATTTTTTTTCGGAAATTTATTAAATTGCATACATTCATAAAACAAATATTTAAAATATAAGCTAAAACTATCTTAGTCTATCTAATAGTTTAAACTGAGAATAAAATATTTTATTAGTTTAATAGTATTTTAATGTAATTCATGTTATTTTATGTTAGTTAGGTATTTAATAATGCATCGTTTTATTTAATATGCTTCGGTATCCTTTTAGCATATTATCTCGACTGAATAAGGTGTTCGAGAAAACCCTTAACAGCAGGATACGATCATATGTCTGGGTGTAGATTCATGATCGATGAACATTTTGGTTTTAGGCAGGAACACTCTACTATCGTACACTTCCTACGGACGACAAAGCACATAATTCATGAAATCGACAGGAACTAAAGCCACCGGTATTGAGTTTCTTGTTAATTAAAAAAAGTACAATGAAGTGATTCCAATTTATTATTTAAAAGGGTACTTTGGATTATTCTAATTAAATGAAATAAATACAAATTACTTTTCCTAATTGGAATGATTTGAACCAATAATAATTATTTCAACTTTTTTCCCTCTATTTTGTTTTTGTGTCATAAAATTCGATCATTTGAATTGATTTATATCTTTGCTTTAAAAATATATTCAATCATTTTTAAGAACAATTAGATTATTGGATATAAGATAATTTTTAAATAAATTTAAATTTGTTACAACTGTATTAAAAATAAATAATTTTGATCAAAATAACTACCAACAGATTTAATACACTTTTTCATATAATATGTTGGTAAATCTACACTAATTTCTTTTAAAAAAAAATAGTTTTTTGAAGTTATAAATTTTTTAAGTTCATATTCTTGAAAAATGGTAATCATTTGATGAAAAATCGGGTTAATATAATGGATTAAACAGATTTTCATATTATAATTAGTTCTTTTTTTGAACTGTCGTTTGCGAAATATGTGGCAGTGTTATTATGAATCAATATTACTATAAACTGTTTCTTACATCATTTCTCATTCCAATGTTGCAAGTTTGCACAACACTTCTCTGACTAAATAATTTCATCTGGTTTTATGAACGAATACTAGATACTACAGATCAAATTATGAAATGTATGGGCTTTTATGAAACAAAAATAAGCATTTCTCAATTAGTAAAGTACCTCCTATATTATATTTTTAAATTTAGAGAATGTATCCGATTGATTGTTTTAACTTACTGGTTGTATGTTCATGAAACCAAAACAAAAATAGACAAAAACATTCAATAAACTATAGCGTTATTTATTTTTTCATATTTTATAAATTTTGTATTATTTAACTTTTTTTTATTTTCACTATTGAACACTTTTTTTTCGGTATATCGATGATTTTTCGACGAATCGCAGTCTTTCACTATTTGCGATCCCTTTATAACTTGCCAATTTCCAAATATGGCGATTACTTGACTAATTATTCTTTGATAAATCTCGTTTCTTTTATCCCCTTTAATCTTGCCACAAATGATTCGATTACATTGTGTAATCGGATAATCCTTTGGTCCCCCACAGAATGAGTATCAAATAAAAAGAGTGATTACTCGCCTCGCTTGAATTTATTGGTAGTCTTGTGATTTGAGATTTTGATTTGAGTGAGGGAAGGAGGAGGTGTTGTGACTTCATAACAAATTCACATCTTACAGTTCAGTAAGTGAAAATTGAGAATTCTTACAAAAACATTCTATTATTGTCTTGCTAATTCGATTCAGCCATATCATATATGCTTGAGGTAAAGATTTATAAAAGTTTCCAGGTTACTTTTTAATTAACATTCTAGAATATTTTGGCCGATTCTAGAACTTTCGTGATCTGGCTCTCTAAATTCATCTAAAACATGATTCCATTTTCTGGAAGATCATAGAATTTATCATATTTTTCTGGACGTATTTTATTTTTATTTTTCTACTATGCCATTTATCCCAAAAAAAACACAAAATATCAAGCTTGAAAGAACATTAACGTGCAGTTCAATAATTAAATTTACTATTTATTTTAATAATTATGGTATTCAATGAGATTTCTACTTTATTTCCATTGTTTTCATTTTATTAAAAAGCGATATAAATAAAATATCTTCAAATATTGCAAGTTTGTTTAAATAATTTGGAAAGTATAAAATATTTTTTGTTAATTTTATATTCAACACCAAAATAACAAAGTATTGTTGGTTCTATCATCTTATTCAAATATATTCTACGCTGCTTTAATTTCTAGTATTTGTAAAAAATAGAACATTTTTTATTTAATCAATATTTTAGATTGAATTATTTTATTATTTTTATGTAAGCTTTCACATATAGAAATATTTTAGGATATATATATATATATATATATATATATATATATATATATATATATATATATATAGATTATGACCAATCACGCATCCATCCGCCATATACATATATATATAAATATATATATATATATATATATATATATATATATGTATATATTTATGTGTGTGTGTGTGCGTTCATAAAAATAAAATTTATTTAAAATCGGTATTAGCATTAATTCATTTAAAAGAGGAAATTGTAATTCGTAATAAATAAATGATTTATGTCAATAGCTTTATATGAAATCTAAACTATTAAAATGATATTTAAAAGATAATAAAAAATATGTCTTTGTCATTTAAATAAATAATATTAGAATTAAATAAGAATTTATTTTTTTTACAAAAAATAGATCTTAAAATATTAGTAGAATATTTTTATTCCTCTTCACTATCATTTTTTTGTTGTAGAAAGATAATCCTTTAAAAAAGGTAATTATATTTTTTAAAAAAATGTGTGCAAAACATTAATATTCGGTTTATTAACTTACTGGTAATTTTGTTTAAAATAAAACAAAATATTAAACAAGAAAATATAATTTAAAAAATGGTGATAGTAATATGATTGAATGCATTTCGATTTGGACAGAATATTTTTATGATTTTATGTTAAAAAAAACAACTTATAACTCTCACCCTATCAAAACTGTCAAAGCATATCCGTGTTCCATGAGTAGAATTTAAGTGGCACGAAATATTTGTATGCTTTCAGTGTTAACTGTATTTATATATATATATATATATATATAAATATATATATATATATATATATATATATATGTATGTATATACAAATTTAATAAGCATATAAATATACGGTAATCTATATTTCCAAATTTTTCAAAATAAAAAGCAGATTGTTGTATGGCATAAATTTCATTTTTCATGAATAACGTGTTCTAGTAATCAATCATTCGCATTCTGTCTACGCATCAATCAATGTATCATATTAAGGTTTTTAACCTACATAAATAGAGAAGTAACAGATTTTATTGGTTTATCAAAAATTAATTCAAATTATTTATATGAGGATTCACTGGAAAATTACTTTTTCTTTTAAGCTGTCAAATTTATGAAATACAATAAATAATAATTATGTTTAGCAGTCCAACAAAAATTATTATAATTTACATTATAACGATAAAGAACGACTTCCTTGTTTTTAATGTTAGTATTTCTCACTATGTAAATTGTGTACTACTACTTTCTGAGAAAAAACATGTTATAAAAAAAAGTTTATATTAAAATTATCATATTAGAAATATTATGATCAGTATTCGTAAATAGTTAAAAAGTTGTATATTTTTTTTATTTCTGAGTGATATCTTTTTAGAGATAAATCTTAAAAAGTAAATCGATGTAAAACGTTTCAAAATCTGTTCTTTCGAAATCTTTTTCCTGTATAGAAAACTATATAAAAACTGATTTGATTTATGACTATCAACTGAAACTAAAAACTGAACATTAGCCATACGATTCAACTTGTCTAGAAGCATAAAGACCTCTTTACCATTGGTACAGTGAATGTATGCGACATTCAAACAAACATTGATTGATTATTTCAAGTTAAATGATGCTCGAATGAGTTAAAACACCATGTTTCAACACTATTGTTTCATTTACCAGTTTTTTCATTAGATTCATGTTAAAAAAATGCGCGTATTTTTAAATTAAACAGGACAGAGTTTTTAAAATAAAGACTATAAAATTATGTAAATTTAGAAGAAAAAAAACATTTATATAAGATTTTAAGAAATGGAATTTATTCATAGAATTCATAAAATATATCGATTTCATGAAACAGAACTTATATACTTTTCTCTTATAATAAAAAGTTCAATACACTAAGTCTAGACTAATATATAGAATTGTTGATTTATTTGACTAAATTAGAATTTAAGCATGAAGCACATACTACTTTTCAGTAAGAAATGTAATAATTCAAATATAGAAAAACATAACTATTCTTTGATAAAAAGAACTTTGTCTTTCAAGCATTAAGATTTATGATTTTAAAATCAAAATTGTTTGTTTTTATAACTCTGATCTCTTTAATATATCATCCTGGTGGTCTTAGTCCTTTCGGAACACTTGAATTTCTATTCTCCATTACCAGTTTAGACAGATGCCTTATCTTCAGGTAAAATATAAAATCAGTTTATAAATTTCACCTGAATATGGTATGCGTGACAAAACTAGTTGTAGAAAGAAAAAGTTAAATAATCCGAAAAATTAGATGATCAAAAAAATTTACAATTTACTTAGAATTATAATTGTTGGATGTTTCTTAGATCAAACTGATGCGTTTGAAGTTGAGGAATTTTTGAGATATTCAACATGGAAATTGTTGAATTATTAAGAAACAATTGTAAATTTATGAGTAATGTCGATGCCTTAATAATGAATACTGAGATATTTTTATTTATAAGAAATGTATTGATTATAAAACCAAACCATTCGATATATCTGCTGATTTCTACTAATACTGTATAGTAAACAAATATCTCTTTCTGTTTAATGACTTCAGTTAATTGGTATTTAAATATTTTTACAGTAAATTCAAATATATTTTCTAACTCTCCCTATAACACAGACTTATTTAGTGATTTTCACAAATGAATTATTTTCTCCTCTTAAACTATAAAAAATTCAAAGATGTTCAATGAATGATTATTGATAATTTTTACTGTTAGTTATGCGGAATTAAATGGCAATTTGTTCATTTTTAAGTGAGTAACGACATAGAAATTTAATAGATACCAAACCAATTTTTTTTCTGTACCTTAGTATTCTGAGTATGATGAAATCGTAATATAAATACGAATAAGCTACAATAAAAAAGAATTATTAAATCTCAGAAATGTAAATTTATTTTACATTTCTGATCAGAAAAAAGTCTGAGCTTTTGAAGTGAGAGAAAGAATTATTTGTAAATTTAATTTTATAGTTCCATAATTGCGTTATGAGTATATGAACCATATTTTAAAATTTTATTTTTCAGACTATTATATAAAGTTATTACAGTAATTAAATTATAACTCCTGTCGGTTTCCTATTACATTTTGTCTGCAATATCTTTTCTGTGAACATCGCTTTTAAGTATCCAGCAATAGTACAAATACTTACATTTACTTCAGGATCGCTTTTTATAACAAAGATATCTTGGAGATCTCTTTGTATTATTTACTGACCTAACCTACAATTTTCACAAATAATTTAAATTTGAATTCAAAAATATATTTTAGTTAAAAGAGAACTCTTCAGGATTTTGTAAGCATTTACAATATCAGTTATTATTTTTTTCTAATTTTATGTTTTACTGTCAAATATAAAATATAATCCTCTTTATTTTTTTTGTTTTTTTATAGAAACTGAATTTTACAACTAAAATCAAAGTGGTGTATTTTTTAAAGAGATCTTTTTGAGCACTATATATATATATATATATATATATATATATATACATATACATATAAAATAAAAAAGACCATGAAATGACTTTTGTAATTTTTCAAGCCAATTTATTAATATATTTGAATGATTATTTTATAACGCAGTGTATAATGCTTTTTCAATATATAAAATATTTTCTAATGAAAGTACCTAAGACAATAATTTCACATCGTGTTACTTATAAGAATTTTAACAATAATGTCGTCGAAAGAGTATTTATCATCAATACTTAAAATCTGTAAATAGCTTAAATTTTTTTATAAAAGTATTTACAGTATTGTCATAAATTCAGTTTATTTTGTGTAAATACATTCTTGCAAAATCATAAAGGTACGTTAAGTTCGGCTTGAAAAATATTAATTGCCTTAAAATAATTTTTTTAAATGTTTTTAATACATAATTATGACGTAACATCTGATATAGCTTTTGATTAAATGTACAACATCGCCCTATTTTACTTAAAAAGAACTTTTCCATTTTTGAAAAAGAAAATATTTCATAGAGATATAAAACACGAGAATAAATAAAATTCTCAAGCACGGTTATCTGTTTTTCTGTCAAAAAATCGAAATAATATTACACAACGAGCAGCCAACGTATTCTTGTGATGTAAGATAAATTTCTTGTTTTCTCACAGCTACTGTCTTCTTGTATTGCATCCGTTTACGCAAATATTTGAGAATGTCGAGTTAAATGTGTTGGTTGTGTATCTACCCAGAACGTAAACATTCTTAGTGAATGATTTCTTTGCATTCAAGTCAAGTCGTTTGCATTCGAAAAAGCAGACAAACATTAATGAGACTTTTTTTATTTTTTGATAACCTGTTCTTATCTTCACACGCAACGATCTTCGCTTTAATATTCATTAATTATTAATTCTTGTTTTAAATTTAATTTACATTAATTTATATCTTTCTATATTTTACTTGGCTTATATTTGTTGAAAAATAATAAGTTATATGCAAAAAACATACAAATCGTTTGACAATAAATTAAGAAATAATATATATTATAACTTTTCGAAACAGAATTATAAACACCAATCATTTTTTCTTATTTAATTAATCTATGTTTCTAGATTAGCAAAATGTGAAATTATTTTTTTGATTTTATAGCTTTATTAATATAGCTTGTATAACATAACATACTTCCTTAAATAAATACAATTAATAACTTTTAAAATTCTTCACAGACAATATATTTGTACACAATTATTCAATTTGTGTACAAATATTTATAAAATTGAATCACCAAAACAAAATATTACTCTTTGTGTACAAAAATAATATTATACTTTTATTGTATTTTTAATTACTATTGACATAACAATTATATTTATAACCAAATATATAAAACGTATTTGTAGTTTCCCATTAAAATATTTATTATCAGGTACAAACGTTTGAATAAATTATACAGTCTATATTAGGGGTGGGGAAATTGTGGTCTTTAATGAGGCCTTTTGAATGAATCCAAATTACAAATACAGAACAAATCCTTTTTTTGAAGTGAAACTTCTGACAGATACTCATCTAGAGAGTCAACTGAAAATGCAGAACTCCATGCTGTACCCAAATATTCAAATGCTTTCCAACAAAAAGCAGACAGAACAAGTCATTCGAAGATTAGTTATCTTTAAAATTAACAAATAGTTTTCATTCTTTGAAACTATTAAGTATATTGTAGTTGGATTTTTACAAAACAATGTACATTTTTAAGTCAATTTAATTGAAGTTTCTTGAATTTAGATTTATTTAATTACAGCTAATTAAATACGGACTTCCAAAATGAGAAATGTCTCCAATCCTGGTCTATATAATAGTTTTATTGAATTTTTATATATGAATATTAATCATTTGTAATATTTTAGTAAATTTTTATATAGAAGAATATTATATTCTTAAAGAAACTCATTCATTACAATATTTTCTATAAAATAACAACATATAATACAAATGCTTAATTTAATACAAACGATTACTTTTATTGTATGAACAAATAATCCGAAAATTACAATAATAAGAAACTTACATAAAAGCAAATATTTATTTATAGATTTGTCGAAAATTCGATACTTTGTCTTTAGAAAAACGTCAGCATTTTCTAATCGATTTACCGTATTTACTGTATAATTCTTTCACATTAATATTAAGTGAATCAGGCAGTCTATTTTTATATTTAATACTTGAATTTTACGACTAACGTTTTATAACTTATTTGAAGTTCTGTAAAGATTGTATAACAATGAGAAGATATTGATTTTCTGTATAAAGAAAGTATTGTTAACAGGGTTTATGTAATGTAATTCGAGTATCAATGTTCGATTTTCTATAGATACAGATGTTTTAGTAGTTTTATTTATTCAGATTTTACAGGAAAAACTTTTATATTTTTAATTAAAAACATTATTAACGGAGGTATTACATATTATATAAAATTTTTTAATTAAATTAGCATGTGTGCTTATATACTGATATATATATATATATATATATATATATATATATATATATGTATGTAGGTATGTATATATGTATGTACGCGTGGTTTCATTTGTCTTTGAATTATGTAATCATAAAGAAAACAACACATCAGTAAATTAATTAAAATAAATCTGAATTCATATGTATTAATGGTGTTTATACATATTTATTTTTAAAGTTCTGTATTTATTTCTACTTCTTTTTAACGTCATTATTAATAAAAGATATAACTTGTTCTAATTATTTTGTAAATACAGTGATGACAGAAAATTACTATTAATCCTTAACTTCCACTTCATCTTAAATAAAAACAGTAGTAATAGATAAAGATATATTTTATTAAATATATCAAAGAAACCGTATTATATATATATATATATATATAAATTTACTATTTTCATGAAAAACCTTTAGTTAGATCATACTAAAATTTTGTGGTTTACAATTGAATGCTGTAATGAATAAAATTTTAATAAAACTAATAAAATTATTTATATATATATATATATATATATATATATATATGTCTATATATATATATACATAAAGTATAAAACACAAATTAAATCATTATATGACCATAAATATTGAAGATATTATATATAATATTTTTTTACATTTATGGACATGAAAACCATAATAATATAATTTTATTGACTGCAAACAAACTAACTTTTTATTGTGAAAAGAAATAATTATATATTTTTGTAAAAAGAATAATCATCAATGATATATGTTAGCCATGAAATCCAAGATGAAAAGTCAGTTCTGTTATTTGTTTATTTTTTTTGTTGTAGTTTTTGAAAATAAAATTTCAAAATTATTTGAATAGTAATTTATAACTTCAAATTTACAACACAACAATTCATTAGATCCACAACTGAATTCAAATGTGATGCATATGTATATATATATATATGTGTGTGTGTAAAGTGATTTACGTACATTCGATTAAGATAATTCATAATTATATATGATAAATCTTAATTCGTTTCTCATTTCATAAACCATAAACGAATTTCTGTTCAAATATGTTCAACAAATGATTATACATTATTTTTAATTTTTCTTTTGAGCGATTCAATAGTGATTTTGCCATGAGAGAGAGCCAAGTTACAGGAAAACTCAGTTGAAAACACAAAACCTTTAGCAAAACTTCTGATGTATCACTAGGAAAATCTGTTTGGTTAGAGTTTTTACTCTGAAGGAAATTTTTCACGCACGCACGCACACACACATATGTATGTATATATATATATATATATATATATATATATATATATATATATATATATAATAGATAGATAGACAGACATGGACTAATCAAAATATTTCCATTTAAATTTTCAATTCACTTGTAATGTTTTATAACTATTAGTTAAGGTCAAAAGAAATGAAATATATGAATTATTTTTTTTTATAAATACATTTTTAAAAGTTGTTTAATTTGAATGAAAAATATTGTAGATAATTACTTTACTTTTTGACGTTAACCATACTGAAAATATGAGTAATAAATTCAATCTATACCTCAGATAACTGTTGTAAAATATTTTTAAAATACCTTAGGCTTGATAATAACATTAAAAACGATCGCTACTCATCCCAACTTCTTTCAAAGTTTTGTAATTACTTTAGACTTAATTATACATTTAATGCTAAGTTTTCTTTTAGAACGTACTGCTAAAATTTACAACGTCAGATTTGTTACGACTGCTACAAAATCACAATGTTTAAATATTTTATGAATCGTAGCTAAAAATATACAGATAAAACAGAGATTCTTTGTAAAGAAATTGATTTCAAAGGCAGTGATATTTCGATAATAAAAGTATATATATATATATATATATATATATATATATATATATATTCGCATATTGATGTAAAAAATGATTGAAATCATTTTATATAGTTCCATAAACATCCGTAACTGGAAAGTATCCGCTTACTAACGATTTCATGTATCGGCGAGAAACCGATGCATAAATAAAATTAAATATCGTAAAACTGACATTATTGCCAATAAAAAACTAAAAATTACATGGTAAACCATATACATATCTACATGCATGTATAAGTAAATTTTTCATCCATATATCTGTATAAGCTAGTAGTTTATTTGTGTGTGTATATATGTATGTATATATGTATGTATATATATGTATATATATATATAAATAAATAAATAAATAAAACTATCATGATTATACTGTTATAAAGTAATAAGTTATATTTCAATAAATAGTTAAACAGAAGTTAAATAAAATTGATTTCATATAAAAATATATATTATAACAAATATGCATGCCATGAAGTGAGTTATATATATATATATATATATATATATATATATATATATATATATATACACATCATATATAATATTAATTTTTTTCTTGGTGTTCTGTTTTAAGATTATTGAATCTTATCTGTAAAATTAATTAAAAATTCTTAAATTATAACCTTTATTATTTCTCACATTTGCATGTTGCCATTTACACATGTACAATATTTTGTAAGAAAATAATATCATGCAAATTCTTGCATTTTCAGATATAACTTATTAATGTTTATTTGAGTTTAAATATTTAGTTTTGTTATTAATAATACTTCAATTAAACAAATTTTATGATCAATATAAAACATCGACGGCATATTTATGCTCTTCAACGGTTAGTGTACCTAAAAATCATAACATTTAGATATCTTGTTAATGTTAAATAAATAAAAATATCTAATTATAATAAAAATTATAACCCTGTCAACAATACACTGTTTGTTCTATATGTTATCTTAAAAGTACATAAGATTAATGTAATCTATTTGATCAACTTATCTATTACATAATATTAGACAAATAGTATTTATTAGCATCAGATGATTAAAAAATATTTCACTAATGAATTGTCTCTCTCCTCTAAACTACACAAAGTTTTTCTATTCAAAAAAAATGAGAATTTAATATTGATCATTCTAATTTTTTACTTTTACACCTTGTACGTCTCTAATATCGTATTAGAACACGAAAGAACAGAAAAAAATTCTATAGTATAATAATTATACCATCGCCATTAAAATTCTCATAAGCAAAATATACATTTATATTGAAATACATATAAAAATTTAAATATTCAATAATTCGTTATTAGAAATTTTTGATGAGAATAATTTTTGTAGTCTGCTGAACTTGTGGAGGAGAAATCATTAATATTTTATTTTCATTTAATTAATTAAGAAACATTTCCAAAAACTTTTATTTAATATTAATTATGAATTTTTATTAATTATGAACTTTGCATATTTTAATGAGAATTAATAAGTGCGTTTATACATAAAGATTAAACGTAGAGCAAGAATATGAATTTGACTGTAAAAAATACAGTTGATTTGGAGTATCGTTCAAAACAATGTATAACACAATATTGTGTTCAAGTTCATACAGATATTCCACGTGATTTCCACTTGCATCTTGTAAAAATTTATTCTTACGATGCGTTCTTTAGGAAAGCTTTATCCTTTTGGATCACTTGAGGCTCTATTTTCTCAGGTACCATCTTCAGATAGATAGATGCCCTAATCTAAAGTCTGCTTGAAGATGATACATTTACCAAAATTATTAATAGAAGACAACCATTCAAATGATCTAAAAAGAAGAAATGCACTAAGGAAACAATTATAACATAGACTGTACAGTTTAAAAATGTCCAGTACGAAATGATCCCAATACATATTATATGTAAATTTATTTATTTTTAGGTTTCTATGACTTTGTATAGAAGTTATCTAAAAAGATAATCAGAAAAAAATATATAATTATTTAGAATTATCTATGATAAACGAATGGTTTTTATTATGACATTTAAAAATAAAAATATGAAATGCTGATTCAAAAATTATAATAAGTGATGAATACGTATAGTACTTAAGTATAATAATACACATAACACGTAATTTTTCAAGTGAAGAAACTAATTTTGTAATTAAAAAATGAATGTTCAATTATTAATACAACCTATTAGTCAATGTGCTATTTTACAATAGATTAGTTTTTTATAAATATTTTATATATATATATATATATATATATATATATATATATTACTTTTTCAACAGTTAGTGACGCTCATACATAAATTTGTCAAATATGAATCCTCAAGAGAAATCATAATGCACTTACAAGAACTTGCAGATTCAATTCTGACACTTCGTATTATGGATAGGAAGGTCGACATGTTTGACTGTGGGTGAAAAGATGATGTAAAATCTTCAGGTAAAGAAGGAACCAATCACTTTAAACATTTCAACATCGAGCCATGCTGAGTGATTTTCTATTATAATTTTCGTGGAAAATGTTTTTAACTCATAATAACACTTTATACATATATATATATATATATATATATATATATATATATATATATATATATATATATATATATATATATGTATATATAAGCTGGATTATTTGATAATTAAGTTAATCTCTAACTTTAAGGATATTGTTTAATAGAATTGCTCAATGTTACTAAAAGTGATATTTATTTTTTTTAATTAAAATTTATATGCAAACGAATTAAAAAAAGTGGTCTATTCCATCTAAAATTATTTTATGGTTTATTTTAGAAGAATCATAGAATAAGTTTAGATTGTCCCTGATATAAAAAAAATATTATACAAATAAATAAATATGAAAACTTAAATTTTACGTTTCCGTGAAAGTTCTTCTTTGATAATTACAACTTTGTCAACACAATTGAAACAACATAACAATCTATGTTTCTTCTGATTAGTTAAGAATAGTTTGTGTTCCTCAATATTCATTAAATCTAAATTATGTCAATAAGTACCATCAAATAGCATATCTAAATGTTTTATGAATTGAGTGAATTTTTCCGATAAATATTATCTTTTTTTGGATATATTTTGTAATCTTCGTTATTATTCTCATAAATTAATAATTTTAGTTCGGCAGTGTGATTCTTTCTGGCAGATATATTTTTTTTGTAAAAAATACACTTTTACTAACATTTAAATTTATTATTCATATATTATTCTTCTATAAACAGAGAATACATATGTTTTAAAATATTTCAATAACTGATATTAAGAAAATACAACTTTTTTTGTATAAAAAATTCTCGAGACAAACGACAAATTATCAAAGTTAATTTATTTGCTTTGTAAATTAGAAAATATATAATAAATATCATTGAAAATTGTATGTTACCTTTGTATACAGCCTAAATAATAAAACCGAAAATTAAGTCACTATTTATAGTGATATTCCCGTTAATGATTTATCATTAACGGGCATATTGTGAAGTAAATGGAAATGGAAACAAAATGAACAAATTTTCAAGTATTACATATATCACACAGGAGTAAATATTTTTAAAATATATTCACTACTGTCTCACAAAATATATACTTTACTTAAAATAGAGTTTCAATTTATTTGAGAAAATATTTAATATCTAATTATTAATAAGTTATATAACTAAGTTTTAATCGTTATTTTTATTTTTTACATTAAAAAGATATATATATATATATAGATATATGTTATATAAAAATATATAATAGTTTTTAGAACTTCAGTACTTTAATTTTTAATTAATAATGCATATGATCATAATTAATTTTTTGTATAAAATATTTACTGTTATTTGATTTAGACACAAAACTAAAGTAGAAACATTTTAAAATATTGATATATATATATATATATATATATATATATATATATATTGTTTTTATATAATTCTCTTACTAATATTTTACATAAAAAATATGTGATATATAAAAGCTTAGCCTCAAAACTTATTAAACCCCTTCAATGTATAACAATGTATAAGTTTTAAAAATTAGTATAAACAATTAAAAATATTTTATTCGTCCTCTCTGTTCATCAACAAGTATATATATATATATATATAGAGAGAGAGAGAGAGAGATCATTTTAACGTTAATACAGATGATAAAATTTGTGGATGGTAGCCTAGTTTGGTCGTAAAATCTACCTTAACACAATTAGTGAGTGAGTTTTTTCCTCAGTATAAATTCTAATAACTACTCCTTCGTTACTAATTACATTGATTTTTACTTGAATGAACAACGGTTAGAATTCTTTGTGTAGCTAAATGATGAATACAGAATAGGCGATCATATAAATTGTATTGTTAACATTTAGTTTACAAAGCGGAAAAAGGCAAATTGGATTTTATTGAAAATTGCTTGCGGATATATATGTTTATGTTTTAATTAATTTTAATTCTGTTTATTTATTTTATAGTAGTTTAATAATTTTCAATGAAACTTGTTTCGAAAATGTAGTATATACTTCAATGTAAATATTAAATAAAAATATCTGTAATGAAAAATTACGTTATGTTTTAAAAAGGAATTTTTATTGCGAAAAATATTAACAGGTTTAGGTATGAAAAAATCCAACTAGTTTAATATTTTAAAGCATTTTTCCATAAATTTCAGTTTGAGATATCATCAGTTTGATCAGTATATTGATCAGTTTGAGATATCAGTATATTTTTAATAGATAAATGACATGCATTAGGTTTGTAAAATCTAAAATAAGAAACGTTTGTTTAAGATCGTAAGAATCGAAATTTCTTTAAAACACATCATCCATTCTACTTCCATTACTAGCTGTCAATGCAGATCTAAAAATATTAACATTACTGTAAATTTACTTTCTAAGAACCGGTCAACTTGGATTGAGTAACTGGAAAATTAAAGTAACTATAAAATTAAAATTTCTATAAAATAATAAAAGCATATTCATAGGTATTCGATTGTATTATTTTTGATAAAATTATTGTATTAGTAAAGCTCCTTCAGACGTGTGCGGAAGTAAACTAAATTAAATAATTTATGTGTTCGATTTTTTTGTTAAGACGAAATGTTAATGACTATCGGAAATATCATTTACCCATTAAGGAAAAAGGATATAATCATACAACCTTGTTCATCCAGCATTCGCCGATATTGCAACCATTTACAAACAATTGATTTTTTTTAAAATCAAATAGCTAAAATGAACTTACTGAACTTACGAGTAATGTAGTATTTTGTGCTCTCACTCGGTACTTTACTGAATAAATATTAGCGACTGAAATAAATAAAGTAAGAAAATGCGTAACAGACAAGCTGATTCAAATAAGAGATTAGTTGGAAGCAGCATATTGAAACGTTTCCTTCTCGTATTTTCTTTATTATTCGGTTTTCCTTCGCTCTGAAAAATTTAGTAGATGCTAACAACCATGTCTTTACATCAACAACTCTTTGTTCTGATGCATTGTGTTTTATTTACTAGTTTCCGAACTTGTAACATCATATATATACAGATATATATATATAATAGATTCTCCCAATATTTATTTGAAGATTGTACACGTGATTAAACTAGTAGTAGATAACAAGCTCTCAAATTATGTAAAAGGACGAGTATCATCAAGATAACCTACAATGGAATCACAGGAATAAAAAAACAATAATTATGATATCAAAAAACCTATAAAATACGAAATAAAACGAATTAATTTTAATAGGCTTTTTATGTTCAAGGCGTTCTAATTGTTTTTGTATTTAAAAACAAATAAAATGTATCCTCTTATAACAAGTTAATTGGGGTCCATGGAAATCAAATATTATGAAAATCTTGTTATATGAAACAGAAAATTAAGTTAGATTCAATTTTTTTAATAAATAATATAAAATATATTTAAGAATAAAAAAATACGAAAAATATTTTGATTTAATGAGAAAATGATATAAAATATATAAGAATAATGAATATATAAGAATATATATATATATATATATTTACTTTTTATTCATGTTTTTATGTTAAAAAAAAATATTAAGTAAATTTAAATTTTCATTAATATCGTCTAAAACTATTCTCCGCCGATAATTATTAATGAAATTACTTACTTGATTTATTTAATTATATGTTTTTCTGGATTTTCTTGATTTTTAAAGAAATGAATATTAAGAAAGTTCTTATTGTTATTTTGAAAGATAAATTTAGAATTCAAAATTTATGTATGTATATTATACCATGTTATCAAAAGAGTAGACCGCGTTATGAAAGAGCCGCGTTAACAAGAGTTGGTGACATTTACAAAGACCATTATATTGAGACACTGCGTATAAATGTGACGTATTATACAAGGTTTCCTTTGGTTTACCTTTGTTACTACTTAAAAAAATTCTTCAATAAATTAAATACAAAACTATATGTTATTTTGTTATTAGTATTTAAGTAATCAAGTGTTTTGTATTAAGTATTAGTGTCGAAGTATCTGATCAATAAATAGAACAAATTGCATAAAAAACAATTTTTAAAAAACGAATACAACGAAATGGCACAGCATGAAAATATTAGGTATGTACAAACTGAATATTAGATGACTGTAATGTATCATATGTGAAGTAGAAACGCAGATCTACATAAAGTATTACAGGCCGGGCTAGCTTTTATTGTCGTTAAAACTCAAATCACCGCACATGTGCATCATTTGTTGAAAAAATAGCATGTATTCAGTACGAAAAGTTTCATTTTTTACATGTTAGAGAAAAAAATATACATTTGACTGGTTAGAACAGCTGTTCTCAAACAATTTAATTCTAAATGTAAATATGATTAAATGTAGATATCTCAATATGTATCACTTCTAATAAAATTTTCAGTGTTTTTTTTTCAATGAGAAACTTTGGTTAAAAATCTTGATTAGAAAAAAGTGATATGTATATATATATATATATATAAACAATCAAAAAATAAGTAAATAAGAATTTAGTACAATTTTAACAGTACAAATTTCAAATAATTTGTATGTCAACGGGTTAAAATTTAGAAAGTAATGTAAGTTACATTGGAAAAAATATATTTTAAAACTATTATAACGTAAAAATAGAACATTTTTTGAAAGAGATTATTAGATCATTCTTTTTTATTTTTTACTTACCGCTGTTAGTGATACTTTTCTCATTATAGTCACGTATATATATATATATATATATATATATATATATATATACACATACATATATATTAAAAACTGTTTTTATGTAAAACAACCAAATCTATACAATATCTTTAATCATAATTATCTTCGTTATATAAAAGCATATCTAAGAGCTCGTTAATATTTTCAGACAATTTTCTCTATAAAAAAACAGGCATTAGATTTTAAATTACATTAAAAGTTTATTTATTTTTTAATCAGTGTTGTTGTCTTTAGTTGACGGAAGTTCTTCCTGACATATTTACCAAGGGTGTGTCACTATTACTTATATTTTAAATGGAATGATTTTAAAAAACGTTTATATCGATCAAGATGATAATGTCAGAATGTCGTTTTTTTTCTATAAATAATTTCATTTAATTTGATGTTAGTTAAGTGATATTTATTATTTTATTATATGTATCTATTTGAAATATGTTACAAAGATGACCCAAAGTTGTTAAAAATGTTGAACTATTATTTAGGTCTCTGTGAAGTAATTGATGTCAATATTATTAATAATTACATATATATATATATATGTTCTTTTCCAGAAAATTATTTTTCTGTTAAAAACGTAATAATAAAAATGATCAAACATTAAAATATACGTTTCAAAAACTGTAAATACACAAAGTAAACTTTTTCAGGAGTAACATTAATTAAAAGTGTATGTAATACATTAATTAAATATGTATGTATATATATTTGTAGAGAGAGAAAAAAGAGATTTAAAATTATAATGAAACCCTTAATTTAATCTCTTAATACTTAACATTTTTATAAAAGAATTACAATAAAAATCAGTTCCATTATTTATCTTATAGTTCAGTTTCATTATTTATCTTCCATTATATACCTTACTAAGAATATAATCAATTTTGTTTTCAAATAATTTAAAATTTTATAATTTTTCACTTTTTTTCGTAAGTACACATATGTACTAATGATGAACAACTAGGAAGACTAATTATTAAAGACACTTATTTAACTTTATTAATAGTTATGTGTTTCTAACAGTAGGTAATATGGGATATATAATAATATAATTACATTCTTTACAAATACCTTTTTTCATACGTTTTTGTTCCAGTTCATTTTTCACAACACCAAATTTACTTTTCTAGTATCAAATTAAAAATTAATTTAGTATTGGTTATGAATGTAGGTATGAACGAATTAAAACATAAATATACTATCAAATTATTCATTAGGATTTTAAAATTCTAATTCTCTTGCATTATAAATAAACTGAATTTTTATTTTTCTAAAAAAAATGTGAATTTCTTTATCATCATTTTTTTAGTCTTTCATTTCAGATATTGTATTTAGTACTCTATCATTTCGATATACTATCAATAGATTTCAATTAGATTAAGAAGTTTAAGTTTCGAATAATAATTGAATCATTAAATTTAGTTAAAGTTTAAATATCTAAAAGCTCAAAATGAAGTTGCAATATATAAAAATATAATTTAAAGAATATTCAGTCATTCTTTTAAAAATATTTAATTGAAGAAAATTAGAAATTAATTTGTTTTAAAACTTAAATAAAATAACCGTATTATTTATTAAAAACAATTTATTACTATTTACTTACACGAATTATCGAAAAAAAGTATAAGTAAAGCATAAGTAAGTAAAATTGTTAATAGTTTGATTACATTTGATGATCAATCTACGTAAAGTATATTTAAGTTGATACACTAACTACATTCAATTTTAATTACGTTAAACACCGTAATACTCTAAACTCTTTCAGTATTCTGTATCAGGTAAAATAAATAACCTTCATTGGAAAATACATTAAACTTTTCAATCGTACACCACAGCGTCAGTATAGTGTAATGAAGTGTATTAATTTAAAGATATGTCAAACTGGAGTTTGACAATTTAATCTTAACAATTGATAAATAAATTACATTTCAGTTAATTTCTAGATAAAAGTTTTGAGCGCTAATTAAACAAACTGTAAAATACTGTTTGAGATTTATTTGCATTCGTTTAGTTATTATATAGAAATAAATGTAATTACAAAACAAACTTGAAAAATGTTTCGATTTGAAATAAAATTGATTTTAAATAAAAGTATTTAATTAAAATAAGAAACAATACATTTATTTTTACAAATTAATTTTTTTCTCATTCCATAAACCGTACTTTTTTCATATTACAAATATTCAATGAATGATTATTAATCATTTTCGATTTTTTACGCTCATTTCTATGACGATGCTTTCATCGTCAGTGTGCTATAATTCAGAAACTATCAAGATTATTCTGTTTCTTTCTTCACTGAAGATGATAGCATCGCTATCGAAATACACATAAGCAGTAATCAAAAAATGATTAATAATCGTTCGTTCAATATTTTAAATCAGAAATTTACAGTATGTGATGAAAGAAAAATTCAATTCTACAAGTAAATTTAGCCACAGTGAATAATTGTAATGTAACAATGAATAACCAATCTAAAAATATATAAAATTGGTATTGTTCGAATAATTTTTAATAATAATTTTATAGAATTTTTATAAGTTAGAAATGTTTTAGTTTCAAAAATTAGATTTTAAATAATACAACAAAAAAATTTTCATAAATAATTTCGTCTTTATTTAAATAAATTGTATATTTGAGTAGTCTTTTTATGAATAAATTCCAATTAAGGATATATAATCTCCATTTTACGACAAAAAAACTCATACTGTGTGCTTCACTGTTGGAATCAGATTTTTCATTTTCAGTCCTTCGTCCTGTCCATACTATATTCATTAACTGCAGTTTTATTAAAAATATTAAATACACCCTTATCGGTGAAAATAATTTAATTCTAAAAGTCTAGATTTTGTGAATACAAATTTAAGATACTTTTTTAAAGAAGACATTTTTTTACTTCTAGTTATTCTAAATGGATTTTCATGGAAGTTATTGATTAAATTCCCAGATTTCTGGATATATACAAATTTATCATATTTATTAAGGTACTATTATCTTCATGTTGGTCCTATTGGTTCAATTTGGAAGTATTCTTCTATATGAAAAATATATAATTATAATTCTTATATCTTCAGTATGACAAGTTTCGTTTATAATACAAATTTTTTAACATATATTCCAGTTTTCAAATTGAATGAATTAATTTTATATCTATTTTTTTGTTTAAAAATGAAATAAAAATGGTTTTAACTGAGCTTTATTGTATTTTTTTCTTGCCACTGATTTGTAAATAAATAGACAAATTTTACATAATAAACTTGAATTAGTTGTATACACTTGTGTATATATATATATATATGTATATATTATGTACAAATTATTGATTAGCAGAATGAAACTTTTTATTGATGTTCGCCTTTATAAATGGGTTACGGTTCGTAACCCATTTATACATAATTAATAATGTGTAAGTATAAAGAAATATTTTATGTTTCACGTTAATTGAATTTTTCCTTCATACTGACTTAATTAAACTAAGCTAATTATATTCTTAACTTCGTGTAATTTAATTTATGAAACGTACTTCATTAACGAAGCTGTGTTTAAGACAAGAAAATTTAATGAAAATTAACGTATATACGTTTTATAAAAATAAATAATTACGTGATAGAAAAAAGAAATAAAATCCAATTTATTATCGGTTAAGATTTAGTAAAATCATTTTCGCTTCATTAATGTTAAAAATAACGTAACAAGATTACCGGTGAAAAGGAAAGTATGTACGTGTTTATTAATTAAGAAACTCTTTCATTTTGGGTATAACAGAGTTAGATTTTTAAATACTCGTTCAACCAATTACTTACCGATTGTATAATAAATGTGTTTATGTATCTGTCTTCTTTATACATATATATCAAAAACTTATTATAATATTTTTTCTAATCTGAGAAAAGTTATGTCTATCTATCCATTATTTGAAAAAAAATATTTTTTGTTTAATTTTTACTAGATAAAATTATAAACTTTATATACAATGTTTTTATTATCAATTTGTAATTTTTATTATCATGACACTATTTTTTTTTTAAAAAAAATACACATTCTTTTTATATTTATATGAAAGAGTGAGTGCATAGAATATATGTCGGATTGTAAGAACGAACTGTATGACTACTGATAACATACGATTTACAAGACTGAAAATAAATGTTGTTTACATTTCTACTTCCATTAATTTAAAAACTATTGCACTATTGATACATTTTTCTATACAAGCAATTTATAAATCTTATTTAATAGTTTTTTTTATATCAGTTGGTACATTTAACGGTTCTTTATTATATTTATTTGTAACATTCCAATTTTTATAGAATCCTTCTAAGGTAAAATGATTAAATTTGTTATACATACATACATACATACATACATACATACATATATATATATATATATGTATATATGTGTATATATATATATATATATATATTTATATATATATATATATATATATATATATAAACCCGATACAGATATTTCTTCAAATAAAGGATATTCATTATTTTTAAATTTTGTTCTTTTTGTACATGCATCGTTGGGCGATTTTAATTCTATTTCACTTAGGTTAGTTTCAGAAACTGTGTTATTTTCAGAATATTTTAACTATATAAAAAATAATATGATAAAACATGTCACTTTAGATACTCTGTTTATACATTATTCGTCTTCTTCATTTCTGTTTCATGAATTTAGTGTTAATTTGATTTTTCCGTAATTATTTGTTGTAATATCTTCATTTAAAGTATGTATTTTAAACATTTTCTTTTCGATATATTAGTTTGGTACGAAAATAATTGTGGTTTTTGTTTTCTGAATTCTAACATTAATTTTTCTCAATAAGTGTTCATGTTAATATTGTTTTTAAGTGCGATTTTTGGTCTGTATTTTGGTAACGACTTTGAGTTTATTATTAATTTTGTTTCAAATTGGGCTATTGAATTAAAGATTGAAAAGAAGTAAATATCAGTAATTTTTTGTATGAGTTCAAAACCGGTGCTAAAGTAGCAGAAATTGTTCATAAACTAAATGGTGGTTTTGATGTGGGTATTGTTAAGGAACGTACTGTGCAATGGTGGTTACAAAAATTTCGTGCTTGAGACGAGACCCTTGATGATGAAAAAGGTCGTGGGTGTTCTTCTTCAGTTCATAACGACCAACTGAAGGCGTTAGTTGAAACAGAACCACGCACAACAATTCGAGAGCTTGCACAAAAGTTAGGCGTGTCTTCCAACAGTTCTGGACCACTTAAAACAGCTAAGAAAATCAAAAAATCCTATTCATTTTTATGAACTTGTGGGTAATAATGTTTTTACCAACCAAATATTTTAATGTTTATGTTTATAATGATCATACACGCTCTGACTATACTACACTTTTTTAAGAATATTTTATAAGTTTATTTATTTTTTTGCTCTATTTATATTATATACTTAATGTATAGTTATATCTTTAATTTTATTCCATTTTTATAATCTGTTTTATTCAGTGAGATGCTTTGAATTGCGCGTCATCGCGGTAATGGGACACAGTGACGGTAGATCAGTAGAAAATACTTGAAAGTAATTCAACACTGGATAAACAAGTATTAAAAGAAAAATTCTAATTAAGTATAATAATTATATAAAATAATAGAATATGATAATTTATAATAGATTCAATCGCCGTGTTTATAATTTTCGTTGAATATGTATACCTAAATATCGTTTTAAATATATCTGGGTATATTTATACATACGCACAGAAATACCCACCCATACATAGTTACTCACACACATATAAACATAGAAACACACACAAGCACGCACACGTACACGCACACACACATATACATTATATATATATGTATATATATATATATATAACTTATATATATATATATATATGTTATATATATATATAAAAGATATATATATATATATATATATATATATATATATATATTACTAGTCCTTTTATTTGGCTAATATTCTTTATTTTTCTTATTAAGGTAATTTTAAAAGTCTGTAAAGTTTGAAACTAATTAAACGTTCAAGACAATCAACTTTTTAATTAATGATGATTTAGTTCGGAAGCTTGACTTCAAGCTAGATACATTATTCAGAATTCTTACATGTTAATATCTTAATTAAACCCTTTTTATTTCTCTATATATTAGGATAACTTAAAAAAAGTTTGGTAATTATTTTCCCATGTATTTTTTTACGAAGAAACTTAATGTTTATTTTTAGTGAGTTTATTGTTTCCTTAGCTGTATTACATAAAAACAGCTAGTAATATGTATCACATAATAAATTTGTATAACAATAAGAAAACAAATCACAAGAGAAATTTTATACTTTAATGTTATCCATATGAATATTCTTTATGATCTTCATCCTTTTGTGTCATCTAAGTTTCTGTTCTTTGTAACTAGTTCAATACGCTTGTCATTTTCACGTAGATTTTAAAGACTAGTATTCTCTAGAATTTACCGCAATATTTAGTAAAGATGAAAGTTCATTATAATAGAAACTCAGGTGATTCAAAAGGTCTAAGACCATCAAAACAACAGAACAGTAAACTATAATGTCAATAAAAATGTTATGTGTTGATATAGTGTTTTGTGAATGTTTATATTTTTTTAGGAAGATAATATTTGGACAGTAATTAAATTTGAGAACAACTTAAACTAATTTTAGTGAGAAAAACTTATTTTTTCTAGAAGAATTATAAAACATTGACTTGTTTTTTAATATTATACACAAACACATGATTATAGTTATATAATTTTTATTTCTACTATTTGTTTTCCTTAAAAATCGATTAAAAATGATATAAATAATAAAACATATTATAACAAGGACCAACAAATATAGCAATCAATATGTCAAAATATAGAAAAAGTGATCATCATTCTATCACTAGAGAAAAAATCTATTTCTAAAATTTTAAGACGTATTTTTAAAAATGAAAATTTTAATGAATTATTTTCACTTATAACTTAATTTTTGATTACTGTTCCTAAACATTTTTTCTTCAAATTTGTACTTATTTAAAATATTTATATATAGAAATCGTTTTAAATAAAATATTAAAATGCGCTTCTCGAATTCTCTTGGTTTAAAGACATGTTTGATCGGATGATAACATTTTATACAAGAGAACGATCTAATTCTTTAATAATAAATACATTTCACACATAATGATCGTCGTGTTTATTCAGAAAAAATCGTTATATATATATATATATATAAATATATATATATATATAAATATATATAAATATATATATATATATATATATATATATATATATATATATATATATTAATCGCGTGTAGATAATATGTAAATGTTTTTAATAATGGATTGAATTCAGAGATTCACTATTGTACTTTGTGTAATAGTTTTTTTCAGAAAGTTTTTTCTCGATTAAAAATAATATTTTTCACACTATAATTAATTTCTCATTCAACTAATGTTTTTTATATCTATGAAATTTGTTCCAATAGCTATTATTAATCAAAATGGATGATAAGGTATTTAGGATTTCATCGATTGTAATTAATCTGTTTTCTTCTCCCATAGCTTTAACAACTTTAAAATTGTTCTCAGTCGTTAAACTGTTGTTTTTTTTCTATCTCTTCATGGAATATAAAGAAACTGTTACGTTTTTAAACCACTCTATTTATTTGTAAATTTATTATGTGACAAACAGTTATCGTCGCATTGCTCAAGATTTATCACCTTTAGTAAAAAATCGAATTGATGCCCGTATTTCTTTTTTAATGGAGATTGGTAATGAATTTTCCATTTTCAGTGTTCGTTTCAATACAGTTATTAATGATATAATAAGAATTAACGTTACATATAAATATAAAGAAAAATAATCTGTTTCTTTCAATAAGTACAGTATGTATGTGGTAATAAATAATTTATTTTATATATATTATTAATTTGATTGATATCTGTATAAAATATAATTTAATTTTTAATAATGATTAAGATGTAAAAATTAATATTATTTTTTAAAACTGAATATAATACTTTATAAATCAATAGAAAAAAAATCATCAGAAACTTCACATCACATTTTGAATAATGTGTAATGTATGTAGGAAAAGAAATATTTCTGATATTAAACTCGTTCATATTCTGTAGTTGAACGATATATATATATTAAAGACTTTTATTCGACGTGTAGACGATGTTCTATTATAGACGTCACCTATTTTTACACACAAAGTAATTTGCAATAGCTATCAAAATTGTAAAAGTTCACTTTTGCAGACTACTCAATCTTTTCCGTATGTCGTCGAGTTCGTAACGAGATACATGCATTATAAACATATTGTATATGTCTGTATATAGTTCGTCTTTTTTTATTTGATTATCTGTCCGCCTCTTTTTTCGATTCGTCTTTTATGGTGAAAGCTTCTTAAAGGCAACTGATCAAATTACGACGAAATACCTATTTATATTCGTATATTTGAAGATATATTACATATTTTTCTATACTGTGCGCATAAGAAATAATATTTTTAAATATAAACAAAGAGAAAAACATTTATATATATATAATTTTATTCTAAACTTTATCAATATAGTATAACATCGATTATTTAAACCAGTCAAGCCTACAACCTAAACGAGCTGAATAATCGAAAAACAAATAAAGCAAAGTTTTTTCTCTAATATACTATAAAATATTTATGTATAAACATTTTATATATTTTTATAAAATACTAAAATATTAATTGACAATTCAGTTAGTATTATGACTACGAAAAAAATATTTTATATTTAAAAAAAGATTATTTTTATTTTTTTAAGATTTTCATTCGTTTAATTTCATATTTCTTGTTTCTCTAGCACTGTTAATAAATATGTAGTCACCCCCTGATTTCGAATAATTTAATTCAACACAGTATAATTGAATTCTAACGTCGATGCATGATCGATTTTGTTATTTTATACCACTATATTATAGCTTCTACTTTTAGTCATTAAGAATTCTGAAATGTTTGGTATACTGAATTATTTGAAAATCTTGTTGAATTTAATCACAATCGAATCATTCATTTATATTATATATTTGATAATAACTTGTTAAATCAGTAAATTTATTTTAAAATATTATCGTGTTTATGCTAACTTTTCGACTGTTTATAAGTTTTCTTATATTGTCATCACGATATCAACAAATATTTTTACAACAAACAAAAGTTAGTTAGTCACTTATTCCATAATCTTCAGTCTAATTTGTACACCTAATCTATAAACCCTACAAAGTTTTTTCTAGATTATCATTTGTCAAACTTCTTAAAGTTTTTCTTATATTGTTTACATCACCTTTTTGTATATGTTATCCTTGCAAGAAATATAGAAATGTTTCCAAAGAAACATTCTAAGTAGTCAGAATACATATAATAGACAAAGTAAACTAACAAACATTTAGTATATGACAGCCTTATGAATTAAAATATTTTTTTTCTTAAAAATCTGACTTGAAAAAGTCTCTTATCCTTAATGATTTTCACATGTAGAAAAGAATTTTCTTTAAAGTTATAGATCGAATTACAAGAAAATCATCAAGGAAAAGAAGGGTACATTACGATAAAATGAATTATCATTTTTCTTTCAGAATAAAATTTTCATTGTTCGATCAGTCAATCAATTAAGATCCTTCCAAATCAGTCGAACTTCTGTCCTGATTAATAACTGATATAGGTCACTTTGGATTAAATACCATCCTTTAGTTTGCTTCTAATTTATTAGTTTCCAATATATTTTTAAGGATGTATGTTTTTCTTGCTATTTTCCATTTCTCGGAATTATACTAGCCTTTTTTTTAGAAAATGGACAAATATCTTTTAGATATATTCTGACACAATCTAAATTTACTTTTGCAATGAATTTATTATTCATTCAATAAACCATACATATTATTTCAGATCAAGATTTTTCAATAATTTTAATAGTTACTTTATTTTTATTTAGATAGAAATGCCATCATACTTAAAAATATTCCAGAATTTTCTGTACCTTAACTCTTAGAGAATATAAAAAATACAGCTAATACAAATATAGAAAAGGATGGTAGTGTTTTGAAAGTACAAAAAGAATAAGATTATTAAATAATGCTATATACTTTAATATTAAAATTAAATAGTTCTTGTTTAATATTTAAATGATAAAATTGAATTGAGTTACTTATTAAAATTTCACAAATTGAATATATATATATATATATATATATATATATATATATATATATATCAACATTATTGATTTTAACCATAAAAAAATATAAATTTACTGTCAATTTGAAAACTTTTACACTAAAATACAAATTTATATTGGGTCTATTTGCATTCTTTCAAAGTTACATCGTTTAAATATTAATACCTACTCGTTCGTTTTGCATAGTTAACTCGCGACATCCTTTGTTACCTAAAATGTTCCATTTACCGCGTTGATGATGAATAAACCGATCATGCAAATAGCATTTTAATTTGTGACGATTAGCTTTACGTTTCGTTGGTGCTCTAATTTATCTCACGGTTCGAGTTTTCTAAAAACATAATTTTAACGCAAATTGGAATTTTTAGTATAAATAAGCGTCGGAATTACTTTAATAATTCAAGGCATTTATTCTGTAAACATGGAGAATAATAATTAATTCCAGTTTAAAAGAAACGAACATTTATTATGATCTTTTGACAACAGCCATGAAGACAAATTTAAAACATATTTTATTCTTAACACAAATATTTCTCTACATATATATATATATATTTGTGTATGTGTATTGAATTAAATTATATTATATTAAAGTTGTTTTAAGTTTTATTGACTTTTTAACTTTCTGATGTCTATTGAAAGAGGATAATTCAGAAGAATGTACTGCACAAAGTAATACGTATATGTATATATATATATATATATATATATATATATATATATATATATATATGTACAAACAAAGAATGAACTATTTATCCGGAAGTCTAATAAGATTAAAAATGGTAGAAAATACATCAGAGAAAACTCATCAAAGAAACTAATAATCCGGCAAGCTCGATTTATATCATACAAAAATGGATGACGAAACAGTAAAGCGATTCGAGAACATCATCGAAAATAAGATCGATATAAAGATAAAATAGAATAGAGAAAGAGTAGTGTTTATTTTCGTAGTTTTTAAAATAGCTTTCTTTTGACTTCTTTCGTAAATCCGACAATATTTTTTTTCGTCTCGTATTCACTTTTTTTTGTATTATTCAATAACCATTCTCTTTTGTAAATATTTTAATTATTTTGTTTTCTCTGATTATAAATTACTTGAAATGAGTATTTACTTTTTATCAAGTATAGTATTTAATTCTCTCTCTCTCTTTATATATATATATATATTATATATATATATAGAGAGAGAGAGAGAGAGAGAGAAATCCCAAAGGAATCTCAGGAAGGATCTTAATCCCAAGGTGTATTTGAAAAATAAAAATAAGAGAGAAATCACGCTGAAATGTAAATATTGTTTAATTTCTTTACATGTTTGTGGATATATTATACAAATAGTCATTCTATGATATATTATTAGATGTCACAATATATTTTTGGTATTGTGACTTAATTCACTTTCACAAATTAATTTTTCATTCATTCCACAAATCAAAATTGGTCAATAAATGTTTATTCATGATTCTTGATTGTTTTTTATATGCATTTCGGTCTCCATAGCGATAAAGTACAGAAAAATTTCATTTTTCTGGTACAGATTTAGCACTTTGAAATATAATCAATAATCAATTATTGAATATTTTTGATCATAATTCTTCTTTATGGTTCGTTTATTGAAAGTTAATTTACGAAAATGTATTTAACCAGTTTTAAAATTGTATAATGATTCTATGTGCTATTACAATTAAAATATTTTGTATTACTCAATACATATTTACTATTTTAATCCCTAATAGCTCATATTTAGTTTTTATTCAATGTTTTCTTAAAAAAAATTCGTAACTTTAAATTATTCGAAATATATATCCTAAACTCTAATTAGATAATTTTAAAGCAGATATATTAATTTTTTGCCTGAAAAATTGAAAAAAAAATAGTCAGAATATAGTTTTAGCACTGAGATTAAACTAAGTTTAACAACTTAGTTCATTTTTACCTTCAACAGATTACACAATCTTTTTCTAATCAAAAATATTCAATAATTTATTATGATTATCCATTATTTTGAGTATGATTTTATATATATTTTATTGTGATGACATCATATTCAGATAACTAAGATACAGAATAACCTATTGTTATGTACCTTATCATTCTGAATATGATGAAAATTTCTCCAGAATACGCATAAAGAACAATCAAAAATAAATAGTAAACATTTATTAAACATTTTTCACCAGAAATTTGGTTTAGTTTCTGAGATTGGTTTAAACAGTCATTTGTAAAATTAGATCAGTTCAAAAGAAATTTTAAAATAAATAAAGATTTACTTATTTTTTTAATTTCATATTTTTTTATATTTTATATAATTAATAATTATACTAATAGATCATCCAGTAAGTTATTTTTTTGGTAATAATATCTTATGCTCTTTGAGAATTTAATTTTTTACTTTCACATTCGGAATGGTTTTATATTTTAAGTAAAATTGCTAAGTTCTTGAAAATAATTCAGTTGAAACTTCGAGAACAAAAGCTTAACTTTAAACTATGAATAAAGTATCTATCAGATCAATCGAAATATAATATATTTTTTAACTTATTAAATATAAACATAATTTGCATACTTTTTATTCTTCTCTTATGATAAACAATGAATAATTAACTAAAAATAATTAAAAATTATATTATTTCTTTTATCCTAATACACTTATATACTTAAAATTAAGGCACATTTGTAAAATACGTGAATAAATAGACAATTTAAAATTAATATATTATTTTCATTATAAACCGGTTTAAAAATAAAGAAGAATATTTGAGTTTCAATTCAAAACTATGTTTCGGATTTATTTTCTTTTTCGTCTCTTAGAAGTAATCTATTGAAAAATTGTTATTTCCTGTTTTTTATGTTCATGAATGAGATGTTGCACAAATATAAAAATGATGAAAAATTATAAGGAAATGCTTTAAAGAATCAACTAGAAATATTGTTTATATACAAAGAAGTTGATAGTAAAACGTTTCATAAAATTTAACAAAATATATTTGTATACATTCGTTAAAACTGCAATTCAACACAATTATCACACGATTAAAATATATGACAGTATAAATAGTAACTAATGAAATAAAAATATAATGTTAAAAAAAAAGTTTAATATTTTTTGCTAGTGATTTTTTTAACGGAAAAATCATCTTCATAGTTTATAAAATTAGTATTTTAGCTGTATGTTATAAGAAAAATCTATTATAAATAAAATTATAATAGAAAAATTAATCCTTAATTTACACATTTATTTATAAATAATTCTCCAAAAATTTATCGAATTCTTCAGTATCATTTCTTTCCAGCAAACGTGTTCTTTTAGTTGTACTATTTATTGCCATCCTAGACTCCCTTCGACTTGAATAATTCAGAAAATTATTTTTAGCAAATAGCACACAATTTTCATCTATATAATTCTTTGATTGTGTTCTAATCTACAATTTCTTTTAAACTGATTTAAATTGTATAATACATGGTTAATTATTGTATCTTCCTCTAAGTAATTAATAATTCTAGATCTGTAGTATTTTTCTTGCGTAAGTATATCATCTTAAGCTTCCAGCACAAACAGCTTTGTTATACAAATTTAATATACAATCTAATATACAAACAATAAATCCAATGAATCTTCTTTTTCATTAAGAATCAACTATAAATTCGTCATTTTAAAATTTTATTTTTTCTAAATACTTTTTTATTTTACTTTCAAGCCCTATGTCTTTTGACTGTTAAGCTCTTCATACTTATATCTGTATATCTGTGTAAAAAATGTAAAAAAACACTGTAATTTATGTTATGGTTCTGCAAATAAATTCTTTGAGAAACCACAAATCATAAACATTTTTTCGGTTAAAAAATGTTCAATAAATCATTATTAATCAAAAGGTATCCACATGGAAATGCTCTTAAGCAATAATCAAAAATAATTTATTGAATATGTTTGACTAAAAATTTTCTTCTATTTTGAAGGGATAAAAAAAATTATTTGTCAAAGTAAATTTAACCACAGCATCACAATTTTATTTTTTTATAATATTATATTCACTAAACATTACTTTTATTGAAAATTAATAATTACAAGTCACTGATACTATATTATAAACATTTCTGTTAATCATAAGTCAACTAACAAAAAAAGGGAACCCTGTACACTTCTGAATCATTTAAAAAATTACAATTCATGCAGATAGAGTTTAGTTAGCTAAGCGAAATTATATAGTGAATGCGCCAATTTTGCTATATTTACAATATTTATTAGTATTTATCAGTAAATATAATCCATTTCACACTATAAATTGTGTGATTGTCTCATTCTGTTTTCTCTCGCTCTTTCTTTCTCTCTCTCTCATATATATATATATATATATATATATATATATATATATATATATATATATATGTATACATATATATATATATATATATATGCACTGTATGGATGCATTTTATGCATGGATTGCACTTTTTTGTTCAAAACTCATACAGTATGTACTACGAACTTTTATTTGGCTTGATAAGCCTTCTATAATCAATTTATTTTGATGACAAGTATTTTTATTCGAATATACTCTAAATATTGTAAATACTTATTATTAAGAGGATGTCTAGTAACATTTATTTGAAAATTATGACAGATATCCTGTAATTTTTAAATAAATAAATAAATGTCAATAAAAGATCATGTTAACAATATGACTCTTTATCCTGTGTTAGTAAAAAACGATCAAAAAATTTGGTACATGCTCTACTGATGAAATATGACTGATAAATCATATTACAATAGAAAAAATTTCGCTTTTCTAGTATTGTTAATATAAAAAAATGATCATTGATTAAGTTTTTTAAATGGAATATATATATTTTAAAATCATAAGAAGCATTAACTTAAGTATTGAAATATTTTATATTATTTGGTTTGGCTATAATGTGTTAATAATTATTTACAGTTTAATAAATTTTTAATTTCTTATCTGACATTTCACTATTTTTTATAAAATTTAAAAATAAACTGTAAAAAAATTATATGAATAATACCAATATGATAATTCAATGAATAATATCCATTGAATATTTATATATAAATTACTAAATAATTATAAGAAAGATACTCATTAGTACAATATAAATAATTATAAAATAAATATTTAAATAAATAAAAAATAAAGCATTAATATATAAAAACAACAACGTTATCATATTTTTTTAAATTCTTGTTCATATTCCATTATTTCTCTGTTGACAATGAAATGAAATCTATAATTGAAATACGACGATTTAATAAGATTTAAAATGATTATGGATTAATTAAAATGAGATTCATACTTTTTCTACCCTATCAAAATGTATTCATTTTATTTAAATGAAGTTGACAAATTAAGTGTCACGTTTCCATTATGTCAGCATTTTATCCCGTTACAGTTACTTCGAAAAAATATATCGATGAATGTGTCCATTTCAATATTTTGCTGACAATGTTAATGCAGTTCTTTCAAAATTTTGTCAGATATTATTTGTTTGGAAAGAATAACATCACTTTTATAATATCCAAAAAATAATAAACTTAATTAACGATTTCTGATAAATGTGAAATTTTTTTTAATAAAAGTTGCATTATTATTAAATAATATTTTAGAAACATAAAATAGTAATTAGGATTAAAAGAGTAAGTTATCTCTTGTTAACTGTTCCTTTGTTGGTTCTATTTTTATTTTTTACTAAACAAAATAAGAATATAATTTTTAAAAAATTACACATGTATATATGTATATATATATATATATATATATATATGTGTGTGTGTGTGTGTGTGTGTGTGTGTATGTATATAATAAATTGATACCATATATTAAGAATAGTTATTTTATAGAGTTGTTTTATTTGATATCTATATGGTACTATTCTTGAATCCTTGTTTTATTTCTAAAAATAAAAATTTAGGAATAGTAACTTTAAAAAACCTTACAAAATTACTAAATAACAGGCATACAAGAAAACATGCCGATAGTAATATTAATTATAATTAAAAACTGTTCTAAAATAAAAATTAAAATAAGTAACATAGATAAATTTTTATAGAATACAGCAAGAATAAAAACAAAAATATAGATTAATTACGTTTTGAATAAATATATACCTTTATATGAGAAAAAATATTTACTTTGATTTTTCATACATTCATAACAGTTTATAAAACTTCAGTTTTCTCTCATTTGTCAGTTAATTATCCAAATAGAACACTGTTAAAGAACCCAGCATTTATTTTAAAAACTGAAAAGTGTAAATGCTATAATCAATCATCAGTTTTTAAACTTTAGTAATTAATACATTCTTCAAAAGTTAATCTAACACAAAGATTAACTTACAAGTAGGATGATGTTCCATATATTCGAGAAATGACAATGTTTTTGACATTAATTTCGATCCTTTTAGCCCTTTTTAAATTTACCCAGTGACATATACTTGATACTCCGAAATTCAATTATAACTCTTTGTACTACACATCACTGTTGGTTTCAATTTTGATAATTAATTAGTTAAACGATATCTGTTAGAATATCTTGAAACTCTGTATCGGAAGCAAAGAAATGAAATCTTTGTGAATAAAGTTTAATTGTTTCTTTGTAAAGTTTCTTGAATGAAGATTTATGGAGAGTAATGATTATAGTAACAAATCAGTGGTTTTCTTTGATGTTACAACTTGGTCATTATTTGTATATAATTTAAAAATTTTAAATGATTTTGGTACATGAATACTTTAGTAAATTTTTATAAAATATTTTATCAAGATTTATGTTTCACAAATAATCATAATTTATTCAGACAAAAATAAAAATAAGATATTACCTACATTTTTCACTTTCTTTAAAAGTGTTTTATTAGTCTCAGAGGAGCATTTAAATTTCATTATATCTCAAGATTTTGAAAATATGATACAATAAAACTAAATAATTAAAGTAATCCCAAAGGACATATTAAACTTAACACAAATAACTTTTATATACAAGTAAAATAAAATGAAAGCTATTATTTTAGCATGTACCAAAAACTCAAACATGTTTTAAATATTCCCATATTTTATACACTGTTTATTATTGTTACAAATGTCTCTCATTATTTGTTTACATATATATATATATATATATATATATATATATAAAGTGTGAGAGAGAGAGAAAGATTCGAAATTAAATTAAAATTCATAAAAAAATGTTAATACATAATGTTTCAAACGAGATACATCTGAAAAAATGCATTCTTATATCTTTAGAATATAATAAGACAATAAAAGTGTGTCTTCGCGGAATTCTAGAATTCCCATTGTCCTATCACTTAACAGAAATTCCTGATAAAGGATAAAGTACTATTCGGTTACATAGGATATTTAAATGATTGTATTTATAAAAGTTTTAATTTACATGCGAAGATGAGTAATTCATAAAAATTTCTGCTAGTTTTTTTTATAACTATTATTACACATAATAATAATAGCTAGTTTATTACACGTCCAAAATTATGTGTACAAAAATCTGAAATAAAACTACAAACTGCAGTATCCATTTATTATTATTTTTTCCATCAAAATTTTTTTAATAAAAGTACGATTATCTTTTATTTTTTTGTCATTGTGAATATCCTGTATGAAGTTTACTAAATTTAGATCTCTTAACTAAATATTTCAAGTTGAATATACATATAAAAAATACAAATTTAAAAAATGGAAACAACAGAATTGATCTATATTGTCCTGAAATCGAATTTAGGTTTGAATACTTTAAAGAACATCGTTATATCGCTAACCCATTCAATCATTTGAAGTCTCATTGTTTCAAAATGTGTATATTATCGGATTATGAATTATGAAGAAGCAAAATGTATTAACACAAAAAATTAAAATTATATTTATAATTTCAAATCATTTGGAATAATACAGAAACAGAATTGATTTTTTAATTTTTCGTACTATATGTATTCATTCCTCAATTTTGTATCACTTTGTCTCTTCTATTCTTCAGTATAAACTTTTTTCTACTTTTTTTTATAGTTTCTTCGGTTTTAAAATTTCCATTTTCAAATTGATATTTAGGATTTTCAAGGAGTGTAATTTATAATTCACTACAATCATTGACCACAATTCTCTGTAAAATATAAATACATTGACATGAAAACAGTCAAGATCCATCAACTTGAAATAAAGATTACTGATTCTGAATTTTTTATTTTTTATTATATATTTTAAATATCTAGTATTTCTATTGAATATAATAACAGAGTCAGATTCACATGAAAAAATTGCTATGAGATTTATCAAATTCAATTATAGATGATTGATCTTCATATATTTTCATTAAAGTTGCGTGTTTGTTTGATTTTCTTCGGTAAGATTTTCAAAATAATTGTTGTGCTTAAAATTTTTGATTATATTTTAAACAAACTATAATCCTGCTTTAAATTTCATACCACTTTATTAATCGATAACTTGTGTGTGTTAATTCGCTTAATTCGTCATCTGAAGGCGAATATTGTTTTTTAAAGAAAACAGAAATCATTTTTCCACTAGACTTTATGTTAATTTTATAATAATGTTAATTCTAAAAGAAAGTTTTTTTGTATTGGACGTAAACTTGTAAATTATAAAATAATAACACACATTCAAACTCTTAAATAAGCTAAGATATATTAAAATATACGGGCCATGCTCTAATCTATTAAAAAATATTGCAAATATGTCTCAAAATTAACAGTGCTTATTATCTTTATAATCTTATTTTACTTTATAAAAGATCCAGAAGTGTTTATTAAATTTATTAAAAAAATAAATTTAACGTATAACTAGGCGTGTAGTATAATAAGTTAGTGAGACCTAGTTTTCCTGTTTAGTGAAATATTATAAACATGGTTTATATTATGGATATGATATAACTCTATCAACAGATTTTAATAATTGATTCTAAAAACAAGTTGCCTTGTAACAGACATATAACCGTTAATGGAAGGATGCAATAACTCAAATAATGTATTCTAAGAGAAAATAAAATTTACCAAAACTACTTAATAATTTTTTAGTTTATAAATACAGTATATTTACAGACAATTTTATAATCTTTTTATATTTAAATAGTGCATTATCAAGTATACATGCACGAAATTAAAAATTCACTTTCTACAAAATCAGACTTCTTTTATTCTGTTCTGTTTGTATGCACTTGAAATTGTAGACCTAGTTGTGTAACATATATACATATTATATCTATTATATATTAGTCTAAATAATAATTCAGACTTGTTATCAATTGAAGTAAAATAAATAAATAAAATGTATTTAATTACTTCTAACTTTTATTTGTAATTTACATTTTAAAACTATTGCATTTAATTCAGTCGTTTTCTATTTTATAAAATGCTATTTTATATACTGTACAAAGAAAAACATGTATATCGAATTAAAATTTTTTTTAATAATAACATGACATTGATGGATTGATTTCGACGAAATGAAATTAAAGTAAGCTGTACAAATACTATACTATGTCATAATCTAATATTCATTCCATGACAATGTCACTAGAACGTTTTTTTATAGATTATTTATTAAAACATTATCATTTAGTATTAGTTATGTTGTGAATATAACAGAAAAATATTAAATATCAAATGAAATATACAAATGCACTAATAAAATAATAGTATTCACATAATGTATTTTTATTGTTTTAAAACGTGTTAGGTCTAAAAAAAGATTATAAATAGTGTATTTGTATTTTATTGTTTCATTTACAAATATTGTATATTAACATCATTCCTCATGAGATATAATTATATATTCTTGCAAAATGTATATAGCCTTATTAAATTCATTCAGAAATGTTTCATATTTTTTCATTAAAGTCAAATTAGCTACTCTTTTTAAACTCGTTGTTATGAAGTTTATATATGAGCAAAGACATAT
The DNA here is from genome assembly GCA_034766995.1 of Acanthacorydalis orientalis. NCBI lineage: Eukaryota > Metazoa > Arthropoda > Insecta > Megaloptera > Corydalidae > Acanthacorydalis > Acanthacorydalis orientalis. Next base: position 12,895,359 of record CM068321.1, on the reverse strand, counting down.
ATGAATTACATGTAAAAGTATATCTCATATAGAACAAAATTCATATTAATAATTTTTTTCTAAACTATTGTATAAAGAATAGTTTTATTTATTATATTACTTATTTGTAATATCTAAATTATTTTATTCACATCAAAAACACTGCCGGAGACATATAATAGTATTTATTAGAAAATTGATTTATTTTAATGTAAAAAATTATTAATTTTATTTAAAAGTTCTCAAAACACGATAATGTTTTTTGTATTAAATATTTTATTTTTTATTCTACTGTCTTTAGAATTAGTCATCATATCAAGTATAACATTCTAAATGTTTGTATTGAAATATCCCGTTCCTATTTCTATTATATTTTAAATTGTAATGAAATAAATTCTTGTATAATTATATACTTTTCATTCATTTGAAAACTATTTAACTTTATATATTTAAAATATAAATGCTTTACGTAACTTATTCAAAATAATATGAAAATCGTACACCCATTGTATCAAATAAATTCATTGATCTTCGATTAGACTCGAGTCAATCCATAACTGATTATATAATTTGATCATGTGAAATGCTTGTGTTCATTTTCTTACGTGTTCTCTAACAGACATGCACTATTTAGGTAGTGAAATTCAAGATGATACCCGTATATGTGTAATTAATCAGTATGTGTTATCATTTCGAGTTTTCAAATAGATTTATTAGACATTTTTACAAATCATATGCGAAATGATTCACTCAAAGACAATGTATGTGGTTATTCGATTTATACAGTTGAGTTCAATGAATACAATATTTGGAAGGTAAGATTTTCTAATAATAATTTTAATATTTTTAATATATTAAATATTTCATAAAGTTAATACTAATGATACTTGTCTTGTGTGTATATGCATATATATATATATATATCTATCTATATATATATATATATATATATAATATATATATATATATATATAATATATATATATATATATATAATATATATATATATATAATATATATATATATATATATATATATATATATATATATATACATATATATATATATATATATATATATATATATATATATATATATATATATATATATATATATATATATATATATATATATATATATGAATAAATGATTAAAATTAAAGATATTTATGTACACATATAGGGTTTTAAATCAAACTGTAATCAAATTTGTTTGATATTTTTATTGTTTTTAATCCTTTTGGATGTAACTATGTCTCACTAATTAGTTTTTCTTTATATATCACTAATTCTAGTCATACTCGATATTATTTTTAACGAATGTAGTAAACATATTTAGATCCAGAGGTATAATAGAGACTATTTATTAACTAGCACCACCTATTTTCAGTTTTTAATTAAAAGATTTTTATTATTACAATTTGTTTCCACCATGGTAATATATTTCACTTCTTTTGGGTTTTATGATTAGAAAAGAGACAAAAGTAAAAAGAAACAGAAATAATTAAATGAAATAAAACCGAATTCATGTACACTTATTGTGTTTACTCATTTTTATAATTAATGCTTTGCATTTACTTCTATTTTTATCTTACTTCAGAACTGGGATGACAGATAACTTCTTTATTTTATAAGAATACTAAGATAAAAGGTCATTGTCTTTCTCTATATCATATTTATAAATTAGTATTAGATATATATATATATATATATATATATATATATATATATATATATATAGTATAATTAGATATATAAATAAGTATTAAATATTCTGTTGTATAATGCAAAGAAAAGTGAAACGCGAGGTACTTCTTTTCTCCTTATCTATCTCTCATGTACCGTTCACATTGGTACATGGTAAACACGTATTCAAAATGCAACAGATATTCTAATTCAACAGACACTTTTGTTAAAAATAATGAATTATTCACAATATTTTACGTTATTTATCATTATTTTTTTTCTCTTTTCTTAAACGAAATGTGATATATTCAACAAGATTTTTTTGTTATTCTTAACTTTCTATTCAGATTTTTTTAGTGGAATTCTCTGTCTATAGATAATTTCATCCAATCATCTGTTGTATCACAGTGCTTAGTATACGATTCTCGTTAAATTAATTTTAAAATTGTATAATTAATTTTGTGAATTTGACTATAAATATTTTTTATACATGCTGTTTTATTAATTTAATTATATAAACAAATGTATAATACAATTTGTTTAATATTACTACATTCATGCTTGGAATGGATGTAGCTAGTATTGTTATAATTTGAAGATGTCTTTTTTGTGTTAAATTTTTAAATTAAATAACTACTAAACGAATTAATCTTCATTTTTTTTCTTTACATGAAATATTGAATTAGAATACATAAACATTACAGTTACATTCTGTAAAATAAAATTTTTACTGCATTTAAACTGTCGTTTCTCACGTGCCAGTGATCAGTGATACATGTAGGATAATATATGATAAACATAGATGAGGACAAACATGAATAAAGTCTTCTTCAATCAACAAACCATGACATTTATCTTGTCAAATATATTCAATAAATCATTCTTAGTATTTTTTGATAGTAATATCAACATCAGAAAGCTAAGGGTCTGAAATTTTTGTTTAAAAAAGCAGAACAGTTAGTATCCAGGTACAAAAAATAGCTTCAAGGTAAATTTTACTGTATCTTGGCGTTCTGAAGATGATAACATTACCATCGAAATTCACATAAACAATGAACAAAAATTATCAATAATGATTTATTGAACATTTTTGACTAAAAACATTTTTTATGCTTTGTAGAGTGAAAAAGATTCATTTGTGAAAGTGAATTCAGCCACAGTGACAGAAATGTATTGTAAAAGACAAATGAATTTATTTTATTGCGTCAGAGTAGCAGAGTAGTAATAAAAATTTAAGTACCTGATATTGTGCTACGGGTCTAAATAGTTACTGTCGTTATTTGTGAATTTTATATTCATACATGTTTATCTATTTAGCAATGTTTTAAGATACATTTTTTCAGAAAACCATTTTTCAAAAACTATATACTTTTAAATATAGTTTTTGTTGAGATTCTCAGATATTATGTTACCTATAAAATCATACCGTTTGAGAAGTTTGATCTCGATTGATTAAATGGTATTGAAATGTAGATAGAAGAGATAGGTATATATTAATATATATATATACATATATATTCCCGGTTTTTTGAAAATTTTTCCCGGAACGCAAGTAGAGACATTAATAAAAATCACCAAAACATCACACACAAGCCACACTACATAGCGGTTAAATACCAAATTTGGTAAGGGCACCGCACCAAATCATTAAACATAAGGCCAAACCCGGCCCTGTATTAAAATTCAAATCAATAAAATTCATTTTTATTTTATTTTATTTTATTTATTTTATACATATATATATATATATATATATATATATTAAAAAATGATTTTGGAATAAGTAAAAATAAATCGAAAACATTTCATACTTACCATAATCTAATTATAAATTATTTATCATATCGCACTTTTCATTTATACTAAATATATCAAGTAAATAATTTTCATTTATAGTTCTAATAACTGTATAAACTTATGAATATGATAATTCAAAAATATGTATTGTATAAATGTTTATATGTTTTTCGATATATTCTTAAGGTGCATTGTATCAAAAAATCTAACAGTACAATTTTGACAACATGTCCGTTTTATTTATAAGAATCTATCATCATTTCAAATAAAAAATCAATAATTCATATAAAAATGTGAGAATGCAATATTCCTTTTCCACGCTTTTCTAGCAGAAAATAGAAATGTGTGAAATGCGTTTCAGTGTAATACGAAATTTCGATCAGATTTCGTTCAGTGATTCGTATTACGTTATTTAGTTTTTCAGATTATAATATAATACTATTTTTATTTACTTTTTAATTTGAATACATTTCATTGCAACTACTTATTTATATTTATCATATCAACATTAAACATTTTACATAATTGTTATTATTATAATAATATTATTTCTTTTATGAATAGGGTACAAATGAGTCCGTCATTCACAGTGGCCATTGTAAAAAAAAATATTTCTTATTTGCTCTTATATTCAACACTTAAATATCAAATAGATATATTCGCTTAAAAATTCGATCATGTGAATTTAAAAACTATATTTAAAATATTGATTCTTACCATATTTTTTTATTACTTTGAACTGAGCGAAAAAATATGTAAATATAAGTAGTATACTTGCAATATATTATTATAAATACTTTTTTAAGAATCATCACATTACTTATATTCTATAAAACTAGCTTTGATTAAAATTATTTGCAAATTATTATTATTATGTGTAAATTATTATAACAGAAACAAAGTATTAACAGAAAGATACTTTTTTTAAATTGTAAAAAATTAAATGGTTTTTTAAAAATAATAAGAAAATCAAACAAAGCAATTAAAACGTTCATTACAGGTAAAATAAATGGTATATAAATTAAAGTATTAGTATTAAAAATTAATACTTCATTTTCAAAAAAATCTAAATACATATAATACTTCTACATCTCCAATGTAAGGATCATTTTCAAACTGTAAGTCCGGTGGTGTCAAAACAGCAATTTATACTAGTAAACCCAACCGATCTCGGTCTTCTAACATTATATACTCCATTAATATGTACATGATAAAATAGTATTACACCTGTCACATATTATTAAAAATTAAAGAGTTAGTTAGTCTCGAATATCCGTGAAAACGATTTGTTTTCGTTGATTGTCAGATATACATCTTCTATACATGAACTACTTCTTTAACATTCTATATCTTATTTGCTATCTCAATCTCATTGTACGATTTAAATTTAAACGTCTAGTATGCCATTAGTGAGATATTCATTTAATATTGCATAAGAAGTATAGTAGTGTCTGGTATTCGTATTTAAAAAGCGTGATATTAAATTAATACGAAGAGAAATTAATATTTCGTATGCAAATCTAAATACTCAATTTCATCAATTCAGTAAATTATTAAATTATATCTAGTACCACTAATTTAATACATTTTAAATAATATACAGTTTAATATAATGTTGAATAGATACAATTATCAAATAATAAAAAATATAATTTTTTTTATAGTATTCTATGTTTTTATCTTAAATAATTGTCCCAACGTTTATTTATATATATAGATTTTCTATTATTTTTAAGCTGCTGTAGGTGTAAGAAAGGATCTTTACTTTTCTATTTATTATGTATTATATAACTTCTTTTAAAAAGCATTAGAAGTATTTATGAGGATGAGATATACAAGTGTACAGTCTATAATCTTCGTATTTTTAATCAATACTATAGCAATATATATATAGTAATTTATGCTTTAATTCTTGTTTCTGATTAGGTGTTGTTTATATATAAATTCCTTATGCGTAGGAATAATTTTTTGTAATTGTAGAATGTATACTCCTAAACTGCATAATGACTAATAATCCCATTATTATGAAATATATCAGCGTTTTTGCGTCGTTATGCCAACAAAAACAGTCATGGATTTATTAATTTTTTCTTCATCTGTATATATATATATATATATATATATATATTTGTATGTTTATAGATATTAATATTTAACATTGGGAACAATAAATAATTCTCAAAGATCCTACTCTGTATCTCAATCTACCAAACCATCAATATTAAACAAAAAAATGACTTTTTAAAATATCTAATTTATTTTCGCAGACTAATTATTACCACCCCTACCACAATTCATTAAAAGTTGTTTTGATCAAAAATATACAATAAATCATCATTGATTATTTTTTCATAAATATTTGTTTTTTTATGATGTGAAAAAAGAATTTATTTTTGAACGTGAATTTATCCATAAACTCGACCACTAATGACTGCTCTATTTCTTCATTAAAAAATGAAAAGAAAATATTTTTAACACTATTTTCAAATATATTAGAATATTTGAAAACATTCCAATTATTTAATTTGTCTATCCTTGACCTGTTCCTTAGGTGTCTGTATGTCTAGAATTATCACGAAAACAAACATACTTAAAGAATCTAATCTTTTTTACGATTTAATTGTTGAGTATCTCTGGATCAGTTTTGGATTTGGTAGATTGAATGATAAAGCAAAACGTTATGAAAAAACAAAAACCTATTTATTATCAGCAATTTAATTAATAAAATGCTTTTTATAACAAATTAACTATGTTTATTATTAATAAATTAGTTATTATAAACATTATAAAGTAATTAATTTTCTACTATATGATTTTCGATACATTCTTTACAAAGCATGATAATTATAAAAATTTTTATAGAAGTTCAGATTTTTAAAAAGATTTCATTGATCACATCTATATTTTTGAATTGTTTTCTAATGGACAATTACAGCTTGTTATGTATTAATCACATGAAAAAAATGTATTTTCATGCAGATCCTAGATATGAAATTCAAACAGATAATGTAATTTTTAGATAATACATATTCTGTCAGGTCTTTTAATTAAACACTCGTCTTACTCAGACACCTCAAATTGTTAGTGGAAGTGTTAGAATTTAAATAACGATTCTTTATAAAATGACCAGTGTTAGCTGAAATACAGTTTTCATTCTTATTATATATATATATATATATATATATATATATATATATATATATATATATTATTATTATTATATTATATTCTTCTTATTATAAAAGGAGGAAGTGTTGAAAAATTATTACTTTTCACAATTTAGTATAAAATAAAATCTAATAATTTAGTCATATCAAGTCAGGTCCATGTAAATAACTGCTCTACTCTCTATAGATTACTTTAATTTTATTTTCTATTCTTTAACACTATAGCGTTTTTAATACCAAAATTATACAAGTTTTTAAAATATATAGTTTAAAAATTTTAGTAATATTTAACGTTTATTATGTAATTCAAACTTGACTCAATCTGACCATATTATTAGTTTTTTGTTACAATTAGTACAGTAACCTCGAAATAATTATTTGCTATTTGTTTCTTCAATAGTTACAGGAAAAAATTAATAACAATAATAATGAAATACAATTTATGAGATAGCAGTAGTCAATTCACTAAGCGTTTGTATGTAAATTCTATCAAATCGTATCAAATAACAGAGAATTCAAGATGTGAATCCAGATGGATATTTCATAAAATGTTTGAGTAGAATATGTACTATATACAAACTACACTCTACTGGAATTTCATGTAGTGGCTAGGATTTTCATGAATATATATATATATATATATATATATATTATAACTCCAATACACTAAGGATACATTTTGATTACATTACTAAAGCGTAATAGTACAATGACTTCCAACTTTTGTGCTCAAATAGATACAATACTACGTCAAAGAATATCAAAATTCTCTCTTTAAAAGACATAATAGTACGTTAACGGATATTAATGTATTAACATCTTTATTTTTGTCCTTAGAATGTTTTACATTTACTTTATTTTTAATTTTACATCGAGAATATAAATTGATTACTAATAATTAATTATTTCCTTCTGTTATTTAAATTAACATCTATATTTGTCATATAATTACCGAATGAAATTAAAGTTTTAACATTTAATTCATATAAAATAATTAACATCACTTATTATATACGATGTGTTTTAGTTCTCTCCAACCCGACATAAATCTTTTTGATAAATTTTACAATATAAATATGAGGAAAAGGACCACAACCGCATTTACATAATTTTACTAGTATATATAATTTGGGTCAAGTATAGATTGTTTTAAAAGATGTCTGCATTTCATTACATGATAACAAATCACTTACCCAAATATCTATCAAAGGTATGGCCTATAAATCTCAAAGTTTACTTTATTCTATAACTGTATATTTTTTCATACTAAATCGTGCAAATACTTTATAAATTTTTCAAGAATCAATTATTTACAATGACTGAATTTCGAGTAGATGAAGCTAATATGATTACAATAATCCAGTGTAACGCTGAATTAATTATTTACTTCTACTGATGACCCCGTTCTAAAGTTATATCTCGAGAAACTAAATATTTTCCAGAGATCAATCATGCTGACTCGGTTTTTTTATAATCAGAAGTTTGTGTTTATCAAACGATTTATAAATACTATCGATTTTCTTTTGAACATTTATAATCAATTAATAAGAATCTAATCAATTTTTATATTTTTAATTTACTTTAATGTGATTTTTTGTTTTCAGTGATTTTTTTAGAAAAAATAAAAATATTATTTATTTATATATATATATGTACAGAAAGAAAGTAAAAATAACATATTAAGTGAATATATGAACATATTAAGTATATTAATAGAAATTAACAACCATATTAAATTAAAACTGCAATTATGAATTAAGGAATGCACAGAAATATCAGTAAAACCTTTCCCACATACTTATTCGTATTCATATTAGATGTTAAGGTTCAGATGTTTAATTTATCATCACTTCAAGCGATAGTATGAAAACCGGAATCTAAGTTCAACATCATCTATATTTAAAACAGTATACTATATTATATTATGTCTTAAATTGCAACGATATTGTATTCGTGATGTATTATCACTTGTTTAAAATTTAATTCCAAATAGTTAGGAACTTTTGCCATTATACATTTTACAATCATCTCCTTGTCTTTACTAGCCATGCTTTTCATTTTTTGATGCCTATTTATATTATTGTGGTTTATTTTAAATTTTGTTACTATAAGTTAGTCGATTAAATTTAATATTAATTTTAATGCATTGTCCTGTTAGTCCACGTCTTCAGAATCAGCGCGATGTGAATATTCTTCACTACTAGTTTTGGCACGAGTATCATCCTCAGCTACGTGTAAAAGACTCTTAACTCTAAGATGTATTCAACACGTACCTAAGAATGGCACTTGTACCGAAACTAGTAGCGGAGAACAGACACTTACCTGATCCCAAAGCACAAATACCGACACAGAAACGTATCAAAGGAATTATAGATATAAAAACATATAATTAGAATTATTTTTAATGCATTTACTGCTAAAATTTGAATAGAGTAGAATGTTTTTTTCATGAGCCTACAAATTAATAAAAATGTGTTTTCCTCAATATTTAGTAAATAAAGAGTTATTAAAAATGATCCTATAGTAGAGTTAAGAAATATGTTTTTCAACAGTGTACTAAAATTAAAATGTAATACTTATATTTAATACATATATCAATGTACGACTCAAGTTAAAATTAATTTGATTAAAAATTGAATTAATAGAATTGGTGATAATAAAATTACAATTATTAATAATTGTCGGCCTAGTAATCAACAACATTTTATGTGAACGACATGAAAGAATAACTATTAAAATATGAAAGTTATGTCTAAATTTCATGATTATCGACTTAAGAATAATTCTATATACTAAAAGGAAGCACAGTTGATTTCAATACTGATAATGTAAACGGTATTCTATTTTTGAATTAAAATGACTTAAATCATTAAATATAAAACATGTAGTGTGAATATGGTATTATAGAGAAGGATAAATTTATATTTTTTTTTATCAAAATTTGAAAGATTTTTTTATTTTTACTTCTTTTAATTATTAAAAATGAAACTGAATTTCACAAATAAATTTTTCATTCTTTCACCATCAGCAAAACATTTTTCTATTTAAAAAATGTTTTATAAATGATTATTGATCATGTGGTTGTTGCTTATAATGTGTATTTGGATGAAAATATTAAATTTATGCACACAGTGAAAAGATGTAGAATAATCTGTACTGATTTTTAGAAATCATTTCTTTAATTAAACCACAGTATAGAAAATTAATATTGTGTTCAAATCTTTTATATCTTTCCTCATTGTTGATTGTTTGGTGATAAACAAGTAAAATATTGTCTCCATTTTATCCAATTAATAAATTGAATATTTGGCAGCTATTATAAAATTTATAAATAGAATATATATGTTTATATATTATTTAATTATATATTACTATTCATTCAAATATTTTATATGGTTTAAAGTAATAAGTTTTAATTATAAAATATATACAATTTTAACATAGAATTATCGTCTGTTTCTGGCATTTATTTCCTTCTACATATTATCGTCACAATTTCTTCATTATTTATTCATATAGACATTACGTAGAGCGATTAAGCAAGGAAAATAAATTTTGAATATAGTCTTTTATTTTTCTCGGTGTCTTTACTGTGGCAATTTTAAAGAGATAAAACTCTTAATAAGGTTTCCACGCCACCGTTATCGATTTTTATTTGTGATGCTTTTTACAACTTCTCGAGATGCTTTATTTTATAATTACTCATAGGGAAACAATGGTTATATAAAGAAAATTAATTTCGAAATTTCATATATCTTACTACATAATACTATATTGTTCTGTAAACGATTAGAATATTTAAGGTTTCATTCAATACTTTGTTTATTGTTGAAAAAAAGATTTTTTCCATTTAATGATAGTAATTATTTGTGAAAATTAAAACATTTATATATTTATGTAATATTTTTTTTATTATTACATATATACTTGCATATATATATATATATATATATATATATATATATTCATTTGTGTGTTTATCAGATAATCCTACAATATTTTGTAAATCTGTACGCAAGTATAGCGCAAAAATTTGAAAAAGGATTATTTGAGATGCAGTCTTTAAAGAGTTATACATGTTTCATTTATTTCTAGTAATGAAAATAATTCGTCATTACTTAATTTAAGTAGGTTTATTATTTCATTTACAATATACATGACTTTCCATTAACAAAATATTGAGTATTGAATAAATTTACACAAATACTCACAGTGCATTGCTCTTAAAATACAAACTTCAACTCAACATTGTACGTATTGATGAACTCTCTCATGTCTTTATTTTACATTCTTCAGTCTTTATATAAGATTATAGAAATATGTAATATGTTTTTGATATATATTACATCTCTGTCTTTCTGTATATATATTCTCTCTCTCTTTCTCTCTCTCTCTCTCTCTCTCTCTCTCTATATATATATATATATATATATATATAATATAATATAATATAGTGAACATTTTTTTATAAAATACAAAATTGGTACATATTATCCATAATGTAGTATTCAACATACACTTTTAGATATATCGAAAAATATTTTTTTTCAAATCAAAAAGATAAATAAATTTCCATATAGGCACCTTTTGCAAGACGTAGATTGAGTAAGTGATTGTATTTTTTTAGGGAAGTAATTGTATCATTTTCTCACTAATTTCAGTTAAATTGTTAACTTTTTCCTTCCTCAAATTTTGCAGTAATTGTTTACCTTACCAAATATATAGTATTTGACATTAAAAATAACTTTTTTAAGAAAATTGTATCATTTTTAATCCACTTGATAATATTTTTGCATAATTGGTACATAATAGCTTTCATTAATTTTGTAAGTTTGGTATTAGGTTAATTTTGCTGTTTTATTTATAAGATATATAAATTAAATAATAAAAATTATATACATATACACGCAAATAATTGCATTTCAATATTTTTTATATAGTAATTTTTTATAATACATTTATATTATATTTTTTATAATACTTTATAATACATATAATACATGCTCCAAACATGTTATTTCTGAGATACTAAAATCATTAAATATTTATTATCCTTAGTAACTATTTCAACAACGTTTATAATTTGTGAGTTGTATAGAGAATCGTAACAGAATGGGATAAGTTCACACTCCGTAACTTTTTTGTTTGAAAACAGACAAATGTACACGCGTCCTGTGAACTCCACCTTCAATTTATTTCAATGTAATTGATTATTTGTACGTTTTTGTATCAATTCGGACAAACAACACTGTCTAAAATTTTAAGATGGTCATCCAATAGCTACTGAACGGCCAACTTGACACTTCAATCCTAGAGAATTTTCAAGCTGAGCTTCATAGATGCTAAGGAGATGTTTAGATTTTCATAAGGTCCGCATAAAATTTACACGAATCCTCACAACTTTCTAACTACTTATCATTACTATTTTTTGGTCATTAAAAATGCTAGTTTTTTTAATTGTAAAACTTTGTCACATAATAGACTTCGCATAGGTTTTTATTTTCATATTTTTGTCAGTATTGTTTTTGCTTTGCAAATACAAATTTAAACTTAGCAAACCATTTATTAATACAACGCGTTCTGTTACACTATCTTATTAAATAGTCGTAAAAACTAATTGTATTTACTGATATTATATGACATTTTTTAAAATTATAAACATATATATATATAAATAATTTCAAAAAGAGAATCAATTTTTAAAAAAATGTAATAATTTCAGATTCACTTTTAATTTTTTAATGCGATTTTCATACATAGTTTTTTAAAATTAATTCTGAAAACATTGTTAGTGATTAAATCAAATTTGAATGTAAAATTTTAATAAAAATACAATAGAAATGAATGATATTTACATACAATGCTTTATATTAAGTACAGAAATTTTATTTTTTTGAAAAATGTGGAAATGATGGAAAAAATGTGTATAAAATATAATAGAAATTCATACGTCTAATTTTTTATTAGGACTGATATTATTGCTCAAGTTTTTAAAATTAAATTTACATGTATAACAAATTAATTAATGTGGTGTTAATTTTTCATTTTCCAGTCATTATTTGACAAATATGTATATTGTTTAACATAAAAGAAACATTTATTTATTATTAAAAATGTAAATATTATAAACAATAAAAAACGTGCTAATGAAGTTTGTATACGAAACGTGAATAAATACATTGTTTCGAATATTATGTACAGCTAATGACTTTTTCACGTAAAACATAACTGTGAATTTACTGCGATTTAATACAAGAAGCCGCGGCAATGAGTATAAGAATGTCCCATGCTCGCAATGAATAAATCATGAAATGTGAAGAATTTTACGCTTCCACGCAATATACTCTGTGTATGTGGGTCAGCAGAAAAGGACAATAAAGATAACTCTTTGTGAATGTCTGCAGAATAGAAGACAGAAATTGATTTGTATGCGCATGCGAAAAATTCTCAACCTCTAGTACAAGTATGTTTGTAACACCTAATTCCTTTTACATGTTTTGTACCGTCAGGTATTAATACAGCGTATAAACTGTTTTTTCAACTTATAACTTTTATAAGAATCTTTGTATAAAATTATAAGAAAGCATTTTCTTATCATACAACTGTATTATTTTACATATAAAACAGAATAAGTAATAATTCTTCGTTTTGATACACAGAACTATTTTTAAGCAGATTAGTTTGGCGCATTTTTTAAACATGGCATGATAAATCACTTGAAACTTGTATAATCAGTTTAAAACTTTAATATTATACCAAGTATAAAATACTTAATATAAGTATATACTATATTATATACATCAGTAATTAATATAAAATAAAAATTAATTAATGAACGCTATAAACATAAAGTAAAATACGTTTTAAAAGGTATTGCCTTTCTAAGCCAACATGTTTTTCAGATACCAAATAAAAGAACGGTATTAAATATATATATATATATATATATATAGTTATTGATTACAATATTACACTTTATTCAAAATTTACAATAAGATATTTTCAAAAGAAAGATATTACAACTTGGAACTTTGCCAATGGATGAAAGGGACGTTTTAGTAAAAGAAAATATTTTATAAACTCTGCAACATGATTTATTCTATAGGAGTTAATATTAAAATAAAAAAATATTCATTTCAGATTTATTGTAAAAATATTTTTTTACTTTATGTCGTCAAATAAACATAGACGTTTAATGTATATATATATATATATATATACATATATATCTAGTTTCCAATGTGCCATTTCCCATTTTTAAAATCTTATACTTTAAAACTTAAAAAAGAAATTATTCTTGTTATTTCAGTGAAGTGGTTGTTATTTATTACAAGTTATTTTAGAACAAAGTGGTAATTTAGTTTAGCATTTTCCACATTTTTTGAATTTATGGATATATTTCAACAGTTTTTTTTTATAATTCGTTAGTATTGTATATAATAAATTATATCACGACATATAGTTTAATATTTTTGTAAATATCGTAGTTTAGATTTAAATTATTAATGTGAATATAAGAAAAAATGTGTTCAGTATGTATTATAAAATGTCAGTGTGTCTAAAACTCATCAAATTCTATTATTCACTTCAATCATTTTCGTTTTCTTTCATTTTTGTAAATGATAAAAAATCGCTATTATATACTTTATATTTTCATATTTAATTGATATAAAATGCATAAAAAATTATTAAAATACAAAAATATACGAGTTAAAAAAATAAAAATATTATACAAAGTGATATTAATATTAATTAATCTTGAGTATTTTAGAGCGTTGTCTACTCTAATACTAATGACTACCCTTGCGTTCTGAACTCTGTTGATAATGTCGCTGAGTGAAGAGGTTTTCAACGTAAATATTTTGTGATAAGCAAACTATGTTGAAGATGAACTAGGTTAGTGTAACATGCTCTAGTAATACAAACATTACAAGTATGAAATCAGTAATTACTACACAATAATCTTTGTGTAATTATTTTTAGTTTAAACTGTAATGACATACAAGTGTTTCTTAAACTTCAGTAACTTTTAATTTCCTTTTAAACTTTTTTATTCTTTAATTATGTTTAATCTAACAGTTTTAAACTTTCTCATTAATAACTGAGGTAGGATATGTATGCGTTTACGTTCCTGACAATAATTTGTATGCGAATGTTGTATTTAAAAAATGGAATAACGAACTGTTAAAATGAAAAAAAACAGTGTTATCATATTAATTTTTATTTCTTATTTTCATTACTTTTAAAAATATGCTTTTGTCTTCAATAAGTGATATAAATACTATATACGAGTACTCATTAATTCGTACTTATTAACAAAAATAGGAAGCACTAAATAATACTTAAAAAATTAATTAGCACGTATTACTTCTATTGAGAACTAAAGATGAATCGTTCAAAATTATGTAATTGTATATTTTTTTTGTTCTCTGAAGGATAAGATATAATCATTTTAAAAAGTTACAATTTTTAAGTAATATTGTGCTTAAAAAGCTTCTTAATTAGGGTAAATCAATTACATTTTCTATATTCAATTTAATTTCGTCTAGGAAAATATTGCAATTTTTGTTTTCTGAATTTTAACCTTATTTTTTTCAATGAAAGTGTCATTTCATCGTGTTCATGTTAATATCATTTTAAAGTGCATTTTTCGGTTTGTATTTCGGTAATATCGACTTTGGTTTTATTATTAATTTTGCTTCAAATTGAGTTATTGAATTAAAAATGGAAAAGAAGCAAATAAGAACATTTTTTGTATGATTTCAAAACGGGTGCTTAATGTATCAATAGATTGAATATGCTTTAATGTATATACGAGTATGCTTAAATGTATCAATAGATTGAATTATAATATTCAATTAAAAATCAGATAAAACATAACAAATACTTAATATTTGTAGAATATTAATAAAATAAGTCTAATAGGTTAATTACATAAACATCACAACAATTAATTACCATTAAATTCAAATTTTGGAACTATTTCGTTAGTCAAAAATTTTTCACACTAATACATTCACACATCACACTAATATTATTCACCCTAAATATTCAGCTTTTGCTTTATTCATAAACTAATAATTAATATTCCAAAATGTTTCGCATCATTATTTGTGAAATAGAGGTCCCACACTTAGGCAGACGTAAAAAACAGAATCTGTGTAAATATAAATTCGCTCATATGAATTATTAATTGTATGATTTGAAAGTGATCTAACATAATTAGTTGTTTAATGAAAGTAATATTACAGCTTGCCAAAATATTAATAAATAATTTCTGTTTAATAATAAATATTTATTATTATCACTGAAAATAATATAATGTATTTTTGTCAGTATTTTGTGTATATTTATATTTGTCAAAAGAAATGAATTTATGAATATTAAAACAGAATGTTTTAAAATAAATTATGTTGAAAAAATATAAAAAAGAAAATCTATTTTTAATCAGATGTACTTACAAAAAAAGTTTTTAAAAGTTTAGACATTTCTCTAGATAATAATTTGAATTGAATTAAGTAAAACGATATTTAATTCATGAATTCAAAAAATATATAATTTAATTTGTTAATATAATATATATATATATATATATATATATATATATATATATATATATTACCGCATATTTACAAGATACAAATATCCTCTGACTTCATGTCAATCTTTGTCAGTCGTTATTCTTCACGTCACTTCATGTTAAAAATATCATACGAAGACGGTTTGAAATTTCAAATATTTTTTATTCCATATACTTTAGTTAAATTGGATATAAATGAATAATGTCAAGATTCTTGATCGACTAAAGACATGATTATAAAAAAGAATAAAAAAAAATTATTAAAAAAATATCTATCAATTTATTCTTCAATCTTTATAATTATCTTTTTTAAACTCGGACTGGTTTATATATATATATATATAAACATGTATATGTATATATGTATATCGGCAAAAAGGAATCATTGTTCGAATGACATTTTTGACAAGGAAAATAATTTTTAGTTGTGGAATTTATACCACTAGGTATAACACATCACATACAAGTCTACATGTGTACATTCCGCATGTCACACAAAGTCTGTTATTAATTTATAGTACTATATTTTAACATGACTTATAGCTAGAAGTTATTATACGGTTAGTAATATTGATTTTATATATACACACACATGCATAAACATACATACATATGACATTTTATATTATCCTTTTATTTACGATAAAAATCTTATATTTCTTGAAAGAGTGTATATTTATTCGCTCTTTGTATTATTTATATATATATATGTATATATATATATATATATATATATATATATATGTATGTATATATATATACATACATACAAGTATAGTAAAGATATTTTTACGTTTTCAAATTAACAAAAATCGATCCTGTTTTAAAAAAGTGATATATTCAGCTTTTCTTTGAATGTCACAAACTATTCTTTTAGAAAATGAGTTACTATCGTATTTTTGACCTTCTTTATATCTTGTTAGTATCTTTTATTTTAAATGAATTTGTTATGATCTCTACATTTTTTTTAAAAAAATTAAGACGTATTTTTTTATAAATATTGTATATTTATCGGTGTTGTGTTATCATCTTCGTTTTCCTCCTTGAAATGCAGCTTGACATTTTTGTAAAACTTCTTAAGATTATTAACTGGTGATCACATTTTGAGTGTCGAAAAATGTGTTAGGATATAAAGATAAATTAAAAAAATGATTTAAAGTTCATTAGCTGAACTATTGTTGGTAACGTGGAACAAGTATTAAATTATGACCTATAATAATGATCTTTACAATAAAACTGGAAAACTATTTATTATAGTTTTATTTTACATTTTCACAAATATATTCTTTTTACATTCCACAAACCACAAAACTTTTGCTGTTCGAAAATGTTTTATAAATCATTAATGTTCATTTTTAATTATTAGTATATACACGTTTCGATGGTGAAGTCATAGCTCATCTTCATAGCTCCAAGTTATAGAAAAATCTAGATTCTGTGAGATGAAAAAAAAATTCTAAAAATGAATGTAGTCCCATTTTCAGAACTGTAAGGTTATTTTACAATTTTTGAAATATTATTTTTTTTTTAAATAACAACAACGAATTTGAACGATTTGTGTACAAATATATAAATTGGTTTCTATTAATAAATTTAATATTTATAATTATCGTCATAGAGCTATCATGAATATATTAATAATATATGAATTGTTAATAAATAAAAAATAATAAAGAGAAAGAAAATAAATGTTAAAGATATGAAAGTAAATATAATTGTGGTATGAAAGTATTTTTTTTTAAATAAGTTATATATATATATATATATATATATATATATATATATATATACATATATATCTCCACATACATAAATGAATATATATATGTGTATAGACACAAATAACATTATTCTCGTAAAACATCTTCAAGTGCCTATGTGGATAACATCGGTGATATATTATCGTATAGACATAAACCTTTATTGAGTTTAAAAGTCTTGTCTCGTTATATATGAAAAAAAACTTTCATCTTATTTAAAAAAGATCGCACAACAGATTTACAAATCAGTTTTATATTCTACAGTTCTTTTTACCATTGCAAGTATATGCTAACTTCTATTATATTAAATATATACACACATTTTATATATACTTTTGTGTGTTTCTGTATATATACGAGTATATATATATATATATATATATATATATATATATATATAAACTATTAGTCACCTTTCACCAAAATAATTTTATAATAACTATTATCAACTTGGCTGTTCTACTTTATGCAACTAACAGTGTTACATGAATATTTTTTGCTAATATGCCCTTTTTTGTCGTAAATATATGAAGTCTAATATTTTGGAATAAAAGTTATAAATAAAAAAGCATATCTGTCTGTCTTCGTAGTACTTACCCATCCAAAAGCAAACCTAGATGACTGAAATATTTACTTTATATTAGTAGCCACAAAATATACAAGGCATTGCCTATTTTTCTAAATCGATTTAAATTCTTCTTATAATAATTCTTTATAGCTATTTAATAATATATTGAATAAACAGTATCTGAATAAAATAGTATCTACATAAACACTTTTTTCAATTTTTAAGACAATATCTATACAAAGTATCTGAAAATTTAATTTTTGTACTCATGTGTCCGTCTATTATATATATATATATATATATATATATATATATATATATATATACATATACATACATATACATATATATATATATACATATATATATATATACATATATATATATACATATATATATATATATATATACATATATATATATACATATATATATATATATATATATACACACACATATATATATATATACATACATATATATATATACAAATATATATATATATATATATATATATATATATATATAAACTGATTGAAGTTTTCAAAGTTTCTTGATAATTAATGTTGAAAATTAAAAAATAAAATACAAAAAACATCATATATTTGAAACATTTTAAGTTATATTTTATATTTGAAATAAAAAAGAAAAATAAAAGTGTCACGAATAGAAATGTTCATTGCATTGTACACATATTTCTTTTTATTTGTATCTATTTGAAAATTGAAGTCCAACAATTGTTATATCTGTGAAGTAATGAAGTTATAAAAGCTGAATTAAACTACAATGAGTCTAGTACAGATCCTTTCGAATTATGGTACACATCTTCAGATTATTATAAATAAATATAAAATTTTCATCCATCTGGCGGTCTTGATTCTGGTGTTATTAGTGTAAAAATATTAACATATAATAAAAATATATATTTTGACTTACTTTTAATAATAATAATAATATTAAGTTTCTTTTTTAAAAAAAGTTATAATATAAATAACAATTGAAATATATTCCATCATTCATAATTACTTAGTAAATCTATAAATATTTGTTTTAAAATATGAAGTTATAGACACTCAACACAGAAAAAATATGTTATTTACATTAAATATTTTATATAACTAATTACTTGCTATAAACTCTATGATAAACGTAAACTCAAATAAAAACTTGTTTCCTTATTAAAAATTCTGAACTATACATTATATTTAATGTGTATTTTTTAAATAATTTTCATACTTCAAACATAATTTATATAAGGTACTTACATACCATATTTAACAAATATGTATTTCTATTAATATTAATATTTTTATTTGTACAGAAACGATTATTATTTAATATTAATATAAAAAAACAATGTAGATGATATATGAAATGTATTCCATTCTTTAATGTACATATTGATGATATGCTATTAATACATTGATGTGGTTTTATGGCAGTGATATGGTTGTGCGTTAACTGTAATACGTGATCATAATGATTGTCAATGATTGATAATCACGCACTGCAGTAGCTGCACATCTCCACATTAAAAATATACTATTGTAGCATAATGGCATCTATACTCGCAAAATGAGCTTTCCATTTGGATACATATATATATATATATATATATATATATATATATATATATATATATATAAAATCTTATTTTTATAAGTCCATCATTTTTATTTATATTTACCTTATACATACATACATGTGTGCGAGATATACGAGGGTCGTTTGATAAGTTTGGTAAACAAGAAAGTTAAACAGCGTTTTTTGGAAAAAGTCGATTTTATTTCTCAACATATTTTCCATTGAGGGCTATACACTTGGTCCAGCGAGTCTGTAAAATATGCATTAACGACCACGATGACATTCTTATTCGAAGAGAATTTCTTCCCATCGAGTCAAATATTCAAGTTTGGGAAGAGGAAGAAGTCGCACAGGTCAAGTCCAAAGAATAGGGTGGACGAGGAATCAACTCGAAGCCTAATTCGTGCAATTTTGCCATTACGACGGTCGATTTGTGGGAAAGCGTGTTGTCCTGGTGAAAAAGCACTTTTTTGTACCCCAATCTTATCTCTTTTTGTTTCAGCTCTTTTTTCAAACGGTCTAATAATCGTGGATAGTAGGTCCCTGTTATCTTTTTCCCTTTGCTAAGTAGTCGGTCATGATGATGACTTGGAAATCCAAAAAAAAACAGTGACCATCACCTTCCAGGCTACCAAAAAAGTGGTTATCACCTTTCCAACCGACAAAACAGTCTTTACCTTCTTCGACTTACATTTCACCAGTCGTTGTCCACTGTTTTGACTCAGGTGTGTAGTGGTGAATCCATTTTTCATACACGGTGATTAATCGATGCAAAAAACCTGCTCGTTTTTCCCATTTTTACGACAACCGCTACAACGCTCGCTTCAAACATTTATAGAACGTGAACAACGCGTCACTTCTGGCTGAAATTTCGTTCTTGCCAGTTTGAAACATGGAACTTGATAACCGTGATATTACCAAATAAATGGTGGTACAACATCATAAAAAATTACCAAACTTATCAAACGACCATAGTTTTTATAATAGTAACCTACCATATTACGAGGACCCTCTAATTACCTTAACTATAGAAGCATTCTAAAACTCCAATAACCAACCAACCATATTAAGAATCAGACTGTAATAATCAAACGCTGCTATTAATTATATCTAATTAATTATAATCAATGTAACATTGGTATTATCTGCTAAGGATTTAAGAGCATTCAAGGCAAACACAGACATTACCACACACCTGATACTATAACACTATCTTACTTAAGTAGCAACCTTTTTTGTTCACACCCAGGATCTCTTTGTGAGAGATCCTTGATGATCTTGAGCGTAATGGAAGTTGACAGCTTTCCTTATATTTGGAAATATATATTAAAAAATTAATATATATATATATATATATATATTATTCCAGCTATATGAAAATTAAATATGTATCTCATAAATAATGTTGTTGTAATCAGGAACAAATATTACTATTAAGTAAGTAAATACTGTTCTCTTTGAAAGCTAATATTCATATTATATAATATGAAAATTAGAAGTTCAGTGCAATATTAACCAATGAGAACATTACTAAAGTATGTTGGTGTGCATTTCCATACACATCTACATTGCGCTGTCATGTATGTATATATATATATATATATTTATGTATATATTTATGTATATGTATATAAATATATATATATATAAATATATATATATATATATATGTATGTATGCACTCACCACGCACACATATGTACGATTATGCATGCATTGTTCAACAACAATTAAGTCTTTCAGAAAATAATTCACATATTATTATTACTATATCTATTTACTGGGTTTGTCTTTCAGAATATATGTCATATTGTAACACATATGCCTTTTCTAAGTTTAAATTATTACTAGAGAATTAAACTGCATTTGCATATAAGTTCATGAATTGAATTTTGCAGACGACTCTTGTTATATTAAATTAGTTTCGATAGTAATGTATGTTATTAAATATACATAGGTATAAATACATCCCAAAGAACATTTTCTGTCTAAGAATAATAAGGAAGCAATTACTTACTTTAAACAACTTTGAAAACAGAAGTATGTTTGAAAAGTATATTTTACTGCTTTATTATATAATTTTTAGAAATTAATAAATTTAAATAAAAAATTGTTATCTACAATTATCACAAGTTTCCAAATCTTTTTTACTTTTTCATGTTTTTTTTTAATAGTTAAAAATTGTTCAGTATACATATTTTTAGTCTATTGATTAACTTCCTCTGTTACTAGTAATTAATTTACATCTTTCAGCAATTTGTAAACTATATCAAAATCTTCTTTCGATAGGGAAAAAATTGTAACCGTTATGTAGATTCTCTCAAGTGTATTTGTTATCAAAAAGACAGTTCTTAAGAGACGTTTGTAAACTGAAATCTAACTGTAAGATCAGAAAAGTGTTTACAAAGTAAACGATTCATTTACTAGATAAACTCAATATTTAATTAATTTTTAATTTTAATTAATTTTTAATAGGTTTTCATTGTCACATATGGTCGAACATTGTCGTACTAAAAAAATACTACTTTAAAAATACTAATTCATTTTTGTTGGTTGGTACTTAATAATTTTCTGATGGTCATTTTTAAATTATCCAGTTTAACCCATTCACTGCCTGGAAAATGAAGTATGTATTGTCCTGGGTGCCAAAAGTTTATTTTAAAGAAAACAACGAAATTTAATATTAATTAGTTGCAGAAATAGTCTCTGAGTGGCATTTATAATCATTTGAAGAAAAAAAACTACGACATATCTCACAGTCGGCACCACTGAATAAAACTCTGAGTGCCGAATAGGATATATTTTGTAACCGGCACTCGTGGTACATATTCTTACTACGAGATATCTTGTAGTTGGCAGTGAATGGGTTAATACAATACAAATAAACCTCTATGGTTTTTAATGAAAAGTATGAATTCAAAAAGCATACTGTTTTTTGTATAAATTTGATTTTATTACCATTGGAGGTGTTTTTCTGGTTTAAAATAAACTCATTACTGTAAAAAATACATTTTTCATTGCAATACAGTTCTAAGACTAGGTCTGAATTAACTTCTACAAATGAATTATTTTTTTCGAAAAGAAAATTTTATTCAATCTGAACAAACAAGTGGTCAAAAGATACTAATATTAGTGACAGTTTTAACATTGTGGCTAAATTCACTTTTTACAATAATTTTTCATTTATCTCACAAAGAAAAAAAACATTTTTATCTAATAAGAAATGTTCAATAAATGATAAATTATTGATAATTTGTGATTATTGGAGACACATTTAAATAGTAGTGTTATTATTCATCTTCAATAATATATCCATTTTAACTCATATTTTTAGATAACAATAAAATGAAAAGATTTTCACACATTCATTTTGTCTGAAATCGTTACCAGATGATATCTAAGAATTGGATTTTCAGATGATAACAAATCGTTTAATGTAGGCTACTATATTTATTCAGTGTTGATCTCCTAGTTTTGTAGATATTAAATGGAGATTTGACCTTATCATAACTCATAACCCTCCTTATCGATTTTTCTGTAATCCTTGATTCATTTTGTAAATTGAAATCATTCAAATTACATTTTATAAACAAAATTTGACGTATGCCTTCTGTATTACCATTTTTTGCAAACAGTTCATACCATTTTTGGGACTGTCTTTGCTGCCTTTCAAAATTCGAAAATTATACATTATAAATGCGCCATGTTTAAGTGTACGTTGCTTATTCATTTTTAACATAGTAATGAATTTTTTAAAAAATAATATTTTTAAAAGGTATATATATATATATATATATACAAATTTTAATTATTTTATAATCGTGGTTTAGCAACCTAGATATTCATCGCAAGGCATAACGTCACTATGTTCCACCACATTGTATTGCTGATGAGCTTGTTCTGGAGTAAACTTGTCAATTGTGGTCAGACACAAATCACATAACCGAACAACGTTCGTAATGAAGTAATATGACCTAATAATTACCCACAAAAACTTAATTGCAAATACCTGCAACCGTTCAATACTCACTAAATAATATATCTATCTCGACCTTGTCATAATCAACTATTGAGACAAAACATTTCATTGTTCTGCGGCTTCAGTGTTGAGTTTTTATTTAATAACACGTACAACATGTAAAGATATGTCTGTGTCTTGTCGAAAATGTGATTCGTGGAGGTTAAACCCTTGTCAAGTGTCATGCCAAGATACTTGGTCTGAACTCTTCATGCGGACGATATTCTGTTCAGAACAACATTGTTGATTTCATGTCGATGTGACTGTGCTGGAAAACAATACCACTTTACATATTTGCACGCATTTCTTCGACTGCCGCGAGAGAATACATTTCAGTCAATTAAATAACCTTTTAGATTTACATAAACGATTCTAAACTGGTATAAATTTGAATGACCTTTACTACTCTATTTGTACAGGGTTTCATGTTTCTTTTAAGTGGTATATGATTTTTTGTATACATTATATATATATATATATATATATATATATAATGCATAATGTAAATATTCTGAATATTTATTAATTTTCCATTAATATTTTTAGTCGTTTTTAAACTATCAACATTTCATCTAATTTAAAATTAATTTTGTTTCAATTTATAATTTGAAATATTTTTTGATTTTAATATTAAGTTAAAATAATAAAAGTATAACATTTCATTATTCAATATCTTAATACAAGTAATAATAAATATATAACTATCGATGAATCAAAAACAATATTAATTATTAGTCCATGTGATATTTTGATTTATCTTCTGTTAAACTCATTTGGTTGATTTTCCATTCAAATATTTGTGACAGATAACAGTTCTCCACATTTGAAATATTACTTTGTATTAAACAGAGGAACATTCAATTATTCATTGTTTTCGACTGTCAAATATAATTCGTTTTGTAAAATCGCCAGTTTCTAAATTCTTCACAATTCATACTGTTACGTTTATATAATGTTTTATAATTTTTCAAATGTTTTAGAAAATATTTTAAAACGACTGTATGACAAGATCTTTTAAATTAAATGTTACGTCTGTAAACTTATTAATTAAAATGTATCATTAATTTCGGTATATTTTTTATAGTTTCATTATTAGTTTTATTTAATATATCAATATTACAAAAATAAATCGAAAACAATTGTTAAAAATTAAAGAAAATAAACAGTATACAGGTTTTAACCGTAATTAATTTAAAAGCATATAAGGGGACATAATATGAATCAAAAAATAGGTGTACCTTTATTCAATCATCTAGTTGCTGAGATATGAATCATCGAAGTTTATTAATAAACATAGTTCGAGTAAAATACCGCAATGCATAACACTTATAGAGAATTTATTACAGTTGCGAAAGCTAAAATAAAAATTATTTTATCAATATTTCATTTATTATAATGAATCTTTGTAAAAAGTTCTTAACATGACTACTTAGATTTTGCATATAAATCGTTCGGATATCTATGAATCTATCAATCAAAGTTATGAATAGTTTTAAGTTTATTTTCGAATTAGTTTAATTTAATTTTTAGTAATTTGTTGAAGAAAATGTTCGGTTATTCTAAATTTAGTTTCACTTTCACTTTGAATAAAGTGCAATGACTTGAAAACTTCCAAAAGATTATTGGTAGCAAAGAAAATTCATTCAACTCAGTTACTATTTATATTTTCATTGCCACATGCTTACAAATAGATGTTGAATATATTTGATTTCTTATTTATTTTTTGAATGAATCCGTTTTTAGTCATCTGTCCCATAAAATATGTGATTTATAGATTGATATTTGTATCAATTACATATATGTTATAGTACATTATAATTATATCTATCAGTAAATTATAATTTGTATCAATTACATCTATAGTAACTGAGATGAAAATATGGTGTTGAAGATATGATTTATAGACTAGATAATCAGACATTACAATACATCTTCTAAATAGACAATGTCATTCATTTTCTTCTACATAACAATAGTCTATTGATATATACTGCCTGTTCTAAATAATGAGTATAACATTGACAAAATTTGACCACTATTTAGATCTTCTATGCTAAATCCAACGTTCCTAAAATTTTCATCTGGATACTGTTTAACATTTTTGTCAAAATCTAGATTATTTTTATTGTATGAAGTCACATTTGTCTACTAAATTGAAATTAAACGTTTTTTTATCCTCCCGTAATTTATATTGTAAAAATCAAAAATCAAAGCAATTTATTTAAAAATAATATACACTGAGCATATACATAATTTCTTGACACTTTTTATTATTTTGTTGATTTTAAATTATTCACAGTTCAAATCAGGATACCCTTTATAATATAAAATTACATTTTTATTCGTAAGAAAAAATTCTTAATTAAGAAATTGAATGAAAAATTAGTATTTTCTTATTCAATATCATAGTGATTTTTTAAAATACGTATACTTACTTTTTAAAAAAAAAAAATACAAAAAAAATAATGCTTAGTACATCGTCAGGATTTGATAAACTTTTGATAAATATATTACTATAGTCTGAAAATTTGTTCTTATTTTTATTAGGTGTTGTTGTATAGATGGTTTTTTATAAATGGTGTAAAACATTTGTTGTTTTTTTAACAAAGGTTCTTTTTAGTGTAACAAGTAATAATGTTATTGTTTGGAAATAGTTTTAGAGTGTTTTACAAGAAATCACAATGATAGGTAACGATGTGGTTTTCAAACACTTAATGAGTTTCATAAGAGTTTTCGGAAATAAATACTATTAAAACTATAAAAATAACTATTTTCGAAGTTAAAAATATCGTATAAAAACTAATACTTATAGTTTTACTTATTAAGAAAAATCGATTTGAAATAATGGTTTTATACTCAATTCAATATTTAGAATATTATCAGTTACAACGAATGCGATTTCCGATTTACAAAAAAATCGAATTAATTAATTTAAGTGTTTTTCTAAAGTCTTGTCTAAAGTATAATTTTTATCATTGAATTAGTTTGTTCGTCATTGGACTCTATGATATATTAGCAATTCCATTAACAAAGACAGTCTTATCTTTGAGAATTAGGAACTCAACTACTTTCACTTTGATTCTTTAAAATTCAAATTATAAATGAGAAATTTTGAATCACTTCTTCGATTATTCGCATATCTTGATAACAAAATCGAATATTTTAATAGAAAGGTGTTATTTAAATTATATAAATATTTAATTAGTTAAATTCGATTATTGGTTCTTTCGTAGATAGAGTAATTTACAAGTGGAAACAAAAATTGATTGCTATAAGAATAACAATATATTAGCATTAAATTAATATTTAATCGCAGTTTGGTGAATAGAGTTTCCCACAAAAAAGCAGTACATAAACGTGCGAAATTTAAAATTTGAACTACGTTGTCCAGAATTGGTAAAAAAATTCACTTGAATATAATGAATTTTATTTAATAGTATATTCACTATTATATATAAATATTAAAACATTAGCCTTCGTTAACAACTAAAAGTTATCTATTACATGTAAAAATTAATTCTGTATCTTTAAATTGAACCAATCATAACTATTTTTTAAATCAATATATTTTCTTTTCGTCTTAGAATTTTGTAGCGTCCACTTTAAAATTTAAAAAAAAAACTATCTTCCTCAAGCCGTTGGCATAAACTCACAAAACAGTAGTGAACACGATGGCGCTCTAAAAGCAGAATATTACGCATTGCATACTTTTTATATTCTAGTTGAAAAAAATGCTGCTGAAACCGAGGAAATAATTTATTTAGCTTTGGGTGAAAGTGTTGTGACGTATAAAACATGCAAAAAATGCTAAAACAGTGAAAGATGTCCGAAAATGTATTATGACTTCATCAACGCAAAACCGACATTTTTTTGACAAGGGATTCGTCACTTAACCGACAGATGTAGCAAAGTAATATAAAAGAATTGGGGATATTTTGAGGATTGAAATGTATTCTATTTTTCAGACCATTCAATTTCATAAAAATGGCACTAAATTAATTTTTACACTTAAAATATATATAATAAAAACATTTGGTGCACTTTTAAAAATTTATAATTTTGTCATCATTTAATATCAATATTATATCATAAGTTTAATTTTTTATTTTTTTAAAATACTAATTACTGATATTTTATTTTACAGGTGAGTCACGAAAAGATTAGATATATTTCCTTGACATTTTCACAAAGGGTAAGCAAGTCATTTTGAATTATTATGTGGGTATATATATATATATATATATTATACATACATACATACATATATATACATATATATATATATATATATATATATATATATATATATATATGTGTGTGTGTGTGTGTGAAACGTGTAGATATTTAATTATATTATAATATTTTTATTATTAATTGCGAATTGTAAAATATTGCAAAGGAATGAAAAAACACTAATAAAAAATATTTTTGATAATATTTTAAAATTTATAAATATTTTATGCACAAGACAGAAAAAATATCATACGAATATATATATATATATATATATATATATATATATATATATATATATATATATATATTATACATATACGAGTACATACATATATAATCTCAATATAAAATCAACAAGTTAAATATGAGATAGCGATATTAACATATAATGTTTATTTCCTTTCTATATATATATATATATATATATATATATATATATATATATATATATGTAATACATTCACACATAGACAAACAAAAGTATGATTTCATAAAAATCGTAAAACTTTACAATTTCAGTATTCAGATTCGTTAAAAGGCAAAGTTTTTCATGGAATATCTATAGTAATACGCATACGCTTCGAGATGTAAAAACAAATTTTATATATTAATATGATATCTGCTCCATAACAATGTTTAACTTTTAGCTTAACAGCCCAGAAGTTTATAATAATAAAAAACAACTTTATATTTTGAAAGTTGTTTAAACTTCTTTCGAACATATGGTAGTAGAAACAATTTAATGGGAATATTAAATGTATATCATGGTTATGCTGGTTTTTAATATTTTACTGTACAGGTGAAATCACACTGAATTATATATATATATATTTTTTTTTTATTGAAATTTTTTTTTTAATTTTAGTTATGTTACTATTGTATAATATATATATATATATATATATATATATATATATATATACAATATTCTTAGAAAAAACAAACTATTTACCATAAAAAAATTTTAATGGAAAATATTTTTCTAATTAAGTTTCTACCTCATATACCTTAATTACTACCTCGAAAATCCTAATAAGATAATAATACTTGAGAAAAATATTCAGTTAGATCTACATCTAGAAAATATTACTGATAGTATATAGATAGAAATATTACTGGTAGTATAATTTTTCATATATGTTTGTTTCTATTTTATCCATTTTTATTTTCGTTACATAGGATTACTAGTTAGTTTTTTTTAAAAAAAAAGAACATGTCATACAGTGAGATAAGGTATCTTATGTTTTAAAGAATCTTACAAACATTATAATTGCTATGAATAAAATTATAGTTTTATCAAAATCCACATTAGACTTTTAGTATATTATTCTTTTAAAATTTGACCAAGCAGACAAAAAAGTTACTGTATATGTAATTCAAAGATTTTACTAATTGTTTGTGTTATCAGCAATCATTTTCTTTTAGGGTTTCAGTTGCTTTACACTACAATTTTTTTATCTTTCATCACTATGTGGTTTATAAACTATGTTTTTCAATTTTACTTATTTCACACACACACTTCCTGATTCATTCAGAATTAATTCTAAGATATTTATGCATAAATGCAGTTTATTTGATAATTCTTTCAATTTTTACCATGAAAACATCCTTGATGACATTATTTGGTTTATAATTAAGTAAAATCAATCAGTAATGATGATGCAAGATGGAAACTATTTCATCATTTCACACCAGTTCCTGACTTTGTACAGATTGATTTGTTACCAGTCTGTTTTGCTTCTCATTCATCACTCAATATCATTGGTTTAATGTAGAAAGTAACGAACTTGAGAATTAGTACATAATTTCGGTTCTAACTTTTAAATTATTAAAAAAAATTAGTTTCATGTTTTTGATTTAATTTTCTAGTCTTCAATCAAATTATGAAAATACTATATTCAATTTTAAATAACAAAAAAGTGTGTAATCTACAAGATTATTTCGAAGATAGCTTAAACTTCACCACAGCAAATTTGAGCGTTTTAAAAGTTGTTTTAATAATAAAAATATTTTTTCTATGTACAAGATAAATATGTTTTTCTCAAAAAAATATTCGTATACATTTGACCATAAATATAGAATCTTTTCTATCATTTTCTGTATATTTTTGTCGAATCATCTTCAAATTTAGATTATTAATCGTTTTATGTAGAACTTTTTCAGTTGTAGATTCATTTTCAAGAATAAAATTTTCAGATAGAAAGTTTTGAATTCATCCTGATACAACCGTGACAACCATAACCAAAATAACCATATAGGTTTATTTTTAAAAAAATTTTTGATCGTATTTTTTTTGTAAAATTCATATAACTGATCTCATATAAACTTTTTGTCAATCAAATCTTCCAAAATCAATTCTATGTGAATTTATGTATATATATATATATCAAAGTACGAGTACATACAAATACATTCCCCAGATGTTTAACCACGAATAAAAATGTCTATTGATGTATAATCGGCTGACGAAGTATAACAACTTGTCAAGTACAAACAGGAAAAGAATTTTTTTCGATATATATATATATACATATATATATATATATATATATTATATATATATATATATTACACATTATATATATATATATATTATATATATATATATATATATTATATATATATATATATATATATATATATATATATATATATATTACGATTTCAAAACGCTCTTAATGTATTAGTTTTGACGTTAATAGAATATCATCTATAAAAATATATATTTAGATTATCTGTTTGTAAATTTATGTGTTACATTAGGTTAATAAGAATTGATTAATGTTGTTATATTAGGTTAATAAAAAATAATTACGGCTTATGACTTTCAAATCCATATACGTTTTTCTCTTTTTCGATTTGCCTAGCTTGTTTAACTGGTCCATAACTATTGGATGACTAACACTCGACTTTTGTGCAAGCTCCCGAATTTTTATCCGTGGTTCTGATTCAACTAACGCCTTCAATTGTTCATTATGAACTGAAGGACGCCTGCGACCTTCTTCATCTTTAAGGCTATCGTCTCCGGCACAAAAAAAATCTGGAACCACCATTGCACCATATGTTCATTCACAGTACCCAAACTAAAAGCATCGTTTAGTTGACGAGCAGTTTCTCTTACTTTACAACCCGTTTTGAACTCATAGAAAAAATTGCTATTATTTGCTTCTTTTACATTTTTAATTCAATAGCCCAATTTGAAGAAAAATTAATAATAAAATCGAAATTGACATTACCATAATACAGACCGAAAAATGCACCTTAAAATGATATTAGCACGAACACAATGACGTATGCTTTCATTGAAAAAAAATAAGATTGGAATTCAGAAAACAAAAACCGCAATTATTTGCTATCAACCTGATATTCTGCTGAAATGAAAAGTTTTTTAATTTTTAATTGTTTAATATTGCGTTTAAAATATATATATCAATAGAAAAATGTACTTTGACTATTATCTGATTTAGAAGTACATCATTTAAAAATTGTATACCTTTTCTATTTATTACTTATATTACTTACTGTTCAGTTTCGCCCTACTATTTTAAGTATGTTTATACACGATGCTATTAAATACTTAAACACTATAATAAATGATTCGTTAATTAATTAAGTTAATTAACAAGATGCTATTAAATACTTAAACACTATAATATATATATATTAATAATTAATTCGTACTCTAGGTTATTAATCAAATAGATGAATTAAAATCTATTTCTTGTGCCTTTTATTATGCTGTTTTCCGAATAGTATTTCTTCATATTATTTAACTACAGAGGACAGTTAATATTTTACACCTTAAATACTTTCTAAAAAGAATTTTAATAATACATGCATGTTTAAATTTTAATAATGCATGTAAACAATTAGAATTATCAATAATATATTTATTACATGAAACTAAATTCTATTAATTTGTACGGAATCCGTTTCGCAAATCTTACAACATTCGTACATTCGATAAGAGCGCATGTATAGTTAGGTCGAAATTTCTCAAACAGTTGTCTTGTGGTAACTCGTCCGAAACTCCTTAGACGGACATTGTCCATAAAACTTAAATTACAAAACTTCACAAACCGAACGTGCGATACTTCCTTATTTCAAACGAATTATTGCCACGTACATTACAAATGTTTTCTCTAACTTACAAATTGTAATATCTTTTTCTGACTATTAAAACTAACAGTTATATAGTTTTATTTTGTGTATATATATATATATATATAT
Organism: Acanthacorydalis orientalis; assembly: GCA_034766995.1. Taxonomy (NCBI): domain Eukaryota; kingdom Metazoa; phylum Arthropoda; class Insecta; order Megaloptera; family Corydalidae; genus Acanthacorydalis; species Acanthacorydalis orientalis. The sequence goes on along the minus strand of CM068321.1, from coordinate 12,862,755 downwards.
ATATATATATTGCACAATTTTTCTTCTACGTTATTATTGTAACTATTTTCAAAATATTCGTCTTTTTAGATGTGTGTCGACTCGATAGCAAAACACAATTTAAAGTTAAAAATAATTACTACAAAAATCAAAATTCAATTTTTTTAAAAAAAGAACTTCGATAGTCATTAGACTTTTTTTGGTTCTTCGTGTGAATAAAATTTAATTCTAACTACTATTAATTTAGATTAAAACATTACATTAGTTTAATTTTTAATTAAAATATAAATAAATTATTAGTATTTATGCTATTTAGTTCAATACTAATTTTAAAACCTTAACAGGCGATTTATAATTATAGTTGATATCTTTTTAGTTCATTGACGAGTAATTTATTATCAACACCGAAGCACGAATGCATTTAATGAAAAAAATCAGTATTATCTCATTCACTTCACTGAGTGTCAACATTGTCGTTTATTCTCAAGTGATCAACAAACTTAGTCGATAATAAGTTTATTTGCATTTCTAATTTATATTTTGCAGTACCATTTAAACAGTTAAATGAACTAAATGAAGACATTGTTTTTATACACGATTATTATGATGATCTATACGTTATACTGCGAAGTGTTTGTAGATATATTCAGACATCTTCATGCAACTAGAGTAATTCACAATTAAATCTGTACGTGATTCTCTTAGATAATTGTGAGATAATGATGCTTTTAAATTGCATTTTATTTAGGCAATAAACTTGAAGACAGTTAATGCATTGATAATACAAGTACAGGACTCAATTAGAAATAGACAAGATAAAAAAGAACAAGTTTATAGCTTGCGTTTAAAATATATATATATTTGTCATTTGGCATCATTTTTATACTCATACAAAATATTTCATATATTTGTAGATAGATTCCGGGATGTAAAATAAAGAAAACTTTTATGTAGACATATGATTTGTGATAATTTATCAGTGTGATATGCAGAATGTTTTATTTTTTATAATTGAAAAAATTTTTTACTTATATTAAACAATCTTTCTTTTATTCAACAAACAAATCTAACATAGAGAATTAACTAGATTGTTAGTGAATTATCGAAATGTTCCCTTTCTTTTAACATAAAATAAAATATATAATGTAATAAAAATTAACAAAAAAGTAATCTTGTGTTTTTAATTTTTTTTTTTAATATATATATATATATATATATATATATATATTCTCGTATATACATACAAATTTATGAATTTGTCAACATTCTCTCTTTCTCTCTCTCTCTATATATATATATATATATTTATTTTAAATTGTTAATTTCTTAACAATTATTTGTTAAAAAAATTCTTCTTAAAAATAAACTTAATTGAATTTAATAATCTATAATATTCATTATTAATGTCATAGCAATGAAGACAAACTAATACAGAACATACCCGAATTTTCAGCTAGATATGAAATCCATTTATATTAAAATAACTTAATGCTGCATTTCATACCTTTGGATAGAGCGAAAAGGATATGTGGAATATCCTGCACGTTTATTAGATTACGGACAGCTATGACCCTTTACGTGCAGGATTATCTTGAGGAATATAAGATAGGAAAAAACTGGAAAATATAGCTGATTAGTGTCTATTTTACTAACCTTTTTTACTTAACTGTTATTGATAGGAATTGTTTTAAAATAAAATTTTGAAATCATTTTTAAAAATATTCGTGTTAATATGAATTCTTATATGTAGAAATTTATACTATTTGATTCAATTAATTTAGATAAGAAATTGTAAAGTTTTAAAATATTTAATTTGTATAATTGAATATACAAAATGAATATACAAAATATGTGTTTTAATATAAATAATAAATTTTATATCCAATTTTTAAAATAAATAAATTGTTAAGTAAATCATCGCTGAAACGCTGTCATGTAAGTCTATTAATATGTAAGATCAATTTTTTTATAGAATATTAGATTATATCAAAGATAACAATATAAATATTGGTGATTTAAAAATTAATTTAAACTACCTTAATAGTCAATTCTTGGCATTTTTTTATTCATTTTCAATAAATACTTCTATATTATTTGATATATATATATATATATATATATATATATATATATATATATATATATATATATGTATATATATATGAATCAATTCTTCATATTTTATGAATGTATTTCATAAAAGTAAATTGTCTCTATATTAGATTTCCTATATGATGGTAAAATTTTGCAATATAAGAATATTTTTGATTGGCAAATATATTAACGTAAAATTGATGTATCATAAATGTGCATTTATTCAAGTGGTATATCAAAGGCGTCTTGTTATATTGAAGAAAATATGCAGATATTATTCTTCACTCATTCTTGTCATAGAAAAATCATATACTTTGTACACTTTATATATGAAGTATTTTGAAATATGTAAAGATAAACATTTGGAAATGAAAAATAAAATGATTTTTTTAAAAAAAAATAATATTTCATTGGTTTCATTAATTCGTTATGTTAATATACAAAATTTAGTTACTATGTGAAATGTCATACAAACATATTATATACATGAATTTTATTTAAAAATACTATAAATTGCCATAAAAATGTGAGATAAAGTATAAATCTAAGGTTATTTATTTTCAAAATAGTGTTTCTAACTAATCATACACTTATTTTAATGATCTTACTAATTTCTGAAGCTTTAAAGACCATTTTTTTACAATTCTTAGACTTTCTTTTATAGCTATTGACTCGAATCTTTCATAATCATTTTCATTCTCAGGAATATCCAGAGCGCATACAATTCCTGGTATGATAACATAAACAAGTTTTTATTTACCTGAAAAACTGATGAATAATGACATATGTTTGTTGAATTCATTTCATGAGAATTCATGTCATTTCTAAAAATTCTAATTCTAAGAAATTGTTGTAATAATCATCTCATTTCTTTTTACTCCCAATAAAATATTTATTTATCTTCTGACCATGTTTATTATATAGTCGATTTATTCTAATGTAACATATCATTGTTTTCTTGATTGTTAGTGAATAACCTGGAAAATTCTTCTAGAAAATTATATATTATAAAGCACATTATTGATAAATTTTAAAGAACTACATATTTTGATTCATATTATTGGTTTAGGAATATCTTTATTTATATTTGAATTCAATTTTTGTGCTCATACTTTAGTGGAATCAAATTTAAAATATGACTAATATTTTCTTTTTTTTCAAGTTTACTTCCAATATAATATTAAATGAAGGAAATGTGTATTCCTAGTAGACATCTTTATCAAAATGTCTTATGTTAACTAAATAAAACGAATAACAAAAAAACTATTTACACTTTATCCTTTTTGAAAAAAATAGCTAAAATGTTTTCTTGTATTATTTTTATTTCAATAATAGTTTTTTTGTCATGTATATATATATATATATATATATATATATATATATATATATAATGCATTTATATATATTTTATGACAGATAATTAAATTTAATTGATATTTTAAATATATGTTTATCAATTAATCATTCAGTTTATAAATACTTCTTCTGCACGCAGAAGATTGTCTAGTCCAACACCCTATTCATTGAATGAATGTTTATAAACTGCAATCATATACCAAAAGTATCTTCATAAATACAGTTATCTGCTTGAATTCTTAATATTTAAATCCTCTTATTCTATCTTTATGTTAATTGAGCTTTTACCACATTCAAAGTGTCAAACAATTATACTTTTAGTATACAAACAAAGTATTTAAATATTCAGAAACCTTCTTTAATACATTAGAATACGAAACTTTGGCACCGTTTGTACAAGAGAATATTCGTCAAAGAACGTGAAATTAATATTGAATAAATGTGAATTTACTAACATAGAATAATGTATTACAATTAACAAAAGTTCTTACTTAAAATAATAGTTCATTAAATGAGATTTCATTCTCTGCTTCTGTTTGTTTAAAGTACTTTAACAATATACTTAATCTTGAATTAAAATAGGATTCTGTCAGTATACTTGAAACATATATACTTCACATCTAGTATATTTAAATAAAAATATTTATATGAATATTTATACATAGAGGAGCTCTGAGAATTGTAACGTTACGAAACAAATTCATTTATCCAGAAAAATAACCCAAAAGTTTTTCTGTGGATTTTTTGTTTGTTTACTAAAGAGACCTGTCCCTTATGGTATATATTATTGAAAATTCATAAAATATGAAAGGTATATTTATTTTATACATAAAAAATTGCATACTAAATATATAATCAACACGTCAAAACACTAGGATATTAATATCTCTACAGGTAATTCTTTTTACACTTACAAATTTTCAGTATGTTTATTATTGATCGTTAGTTTCTAATTTGAGAATGTTTATAAATTCTAATTCTAAAAATATATACGCGTATTTAAATTAATGTAATACTCACGCATATATGTGTTTTCATTTATGCTACATGTAAAAATCGATAAAATATTTATATTTACACATGTAAACCTACTTTGTTTTATATACAGTTTGAATGTTGTAAATGTATAAGTTTTGTTAATTGAAATTTATTTGTTTTATATATATATATATATATATATACATACATATATAGAGAGAGAAAGAGAGAGAGATACATAATATTTCGATCAAAAAATAATTCTTAGTCATCATAAAAGTGATGGTTATTAAAATTATTTCTCAAAGAAAGTCCAAATAAAAATGTTGGAAATATATGAGCTTATAAAATATGTTTATAACAATATTATTTTGGTACTGTGGCTAAATTCGCTTTCACAAATAAATTGCTCACTTGCGTAAAGCATTGAGGTATTGAGAAATCATGATTTTTCTGTAACTTATATGTCTTCTTTTTTTTTCGATTATATACGTACTTATTTGAATACCAAAAGTAGTTTAACGTTATAACTATACCGGTTTTTATAGCTATAATCCCGTTGATGCCTTATCCAGATTGGTTTTGTCCTTTTAAATATACAAGTTTCTACTTTTCCAGAATTAGTTTCTACACATGTGCCATCTTGAGGTGGATTTTAAATAAAATTTGTATAATTACACAGACTTTTATCTGTATTAGATTTCTATTTATATATTTTTATACCTATGATCCTATTATTAGGTTCTACTAGTCATCTTTGTCCTCTTAGATCATTTATAGTTATATTTTTCATTACTAGTTTCAGTACGATTATCATCTTCAGATATATTTTAATTTTAAGGTTTAAAATCTACCTGGAAATTGAAAACATGTCAAAACTGGAAATGAAAAGCAGAAAATGAAGTAATCCAAATGGATTAAGATCACCAGGGCAATGCACCGAAAGCATCTTTTCCTCTTTTTGATTTAATCTTCTTTGATTTCCTCTTTTTTCTCGAGCGTTGGAATTGTCATGTTATTGCTGTATTCTGTGACTAAAAATAACCTGAAAAAATATTATTTATTATAGTAAAATTATTTAATTATCAATATTACAAATTATTTTTTAGCTTTATCATATATCGTTATATTTATAATTTTCCAAAAAAAAAAAAAATTTCGAATTTCAGAAACTTAAAAGTGTTATCATTTGAGATCAGATATATCTTTACTATAAGTTATATTTTATTTAATCGACTATTTTCTGTTATTTTTTTTGAGCTAAAAACATATAACAGAAAATATATGATAAATAATAAAATAAATAAAAATGTTTAGTTTTTACTAAGCTTCATTTTATTAATTATAGTCTAATAATATATATATATATATAATATTTTTGTACTTATTTTCAACAAAAGCCTATTTTTCGATTATTTAATATTTTACTCACTGTTAATATTCTACTAATTTATTTTTAAATAAGGCTACACAATCTATCATAACGATGAACACCATTGTTTACTATTGTGTCTCTACTATCAATTTTCATAACTGATCGAAATACTCCATTATCTACTAAATTTCACTTGTGGTAAATTCATAATACAAGTAGTACAGAGACAAATAGAGCGTAAAGTACATTATTGTTGAAGAGCATTCAGAAAAGGTTTAGTAATATTCGTACATTGTTAGACATCATTGCAAGTAAATGCATTTCGGTTGCACTATGTGATCAATCATGTAAATTATAAAATGAATGATGAATAAATGATCCATCATGTCTAGTTAAAGAGTTTAATACAATATTACATTTATCAGTTAAAATACATGAAATATATAAAACTATTATTTATTATTTCCCACTTCATTTTATAGACTAACAGTTAAATAGACATTTGTGTGAAATATCACTAATTATAACGTGTTTAATCGAGTTAAAAATAATAATTAGAATTTATATTATTTTTTAAATTTTAAAAATATTTTTTTAAATTAAAAAAAGTCGTTATATTAAAAATAGTTGTAAATTCCAAAGCAGTAGATATGTTTAGAAATAATATTATATATATATATATATATATATATATATATGTACTAAACAAAAGTTATTGTATTATTCATATCACTGATATTTACTTTACCTAAAATAAAAATTGAAGTAGTGTTATTTGTCGTGAGTTAAATTTTATTAAAGTTATAACGATTTTTTGCTTCTGAAGTAGAGAAATGAATAATTTACAAATGTTAATAATGTTCTTTTTCTATAAGATTCTTAAATTATTCTCTAACATTTAGTTTGTTTTAAAATTGTTTCTCTTTTCGAATCACTGCTATATTAAAAAAACTGCCTTATAAAGTTAACTTCAAAAAGATCATAAATTTATCAACAGTCAAAACGTGACTCACATAACAAATGTTTATACACGAATATGTCTTAGAAACCTGTGTTTATATAGAAATTCAATTTTCTTTTTCTCTATGTTCATTTGTACTTACAAGTTGAGTAAAGATCTAAAGAAACATTTTCAAATTCTACAATTGTCTTTAGCTTCTTCAGAGATTTGTTTTTAAAGTAACTCGAGATAAAGTGTTCTATAGACTTAAATCTAATAACAGAAATAAAATACAGGTTTTGCATAGTAAATCTGATAATGAAAAGATATCGATTTTATCAACAAAATTCTAACATCTGCGCTTGAAATAGAACTTTGTCATTTATATGACCTGTTACAGAAAATATAATTAGAATAATAGACGTAATATTATATGAAGATTTGATTTTTTTATATTTTTATAGAGTATACTTCTATTCAAATATATGTCTAATTTTTAATATTGTGTACTTTTGTATTGATTGTAATTTGTGGTTTTTATTAAATTTTATTGACTTTCTGTTAAGAGAAATAAATAAGTAGATTATTTGTCTATATATTTATTTTATTTATTTATTTAGTTATATATCTGGTATGGATTAATTTATTAAAAAAAGACAGTTTACAAAGCTAGTTTTCAAACCATTAATGTCTATCCAGCATAGGATGATTTTTTCAAGATTATCTTTTTTACGCGATATTGTTCTATTATGTCTTATCTTTCACAGCTGATAATTATCACAAGTCTGAAATTAAAATATAAAATTGTAGAAAATATGCTGATAAATATTTAATTTTCAATATGGGCATAGAAATTTTAAACTGCAAACAGGCTATATGGAACCATTTCTTTCTTTTATATTTACTTCAGTGCTTTTAACAAGATGCTAAATTATACAAATACGACATATGATTTAGTGTCTTTCTCAAGAAAAATATCTGACAATGATTGATTTATCTTAACTAAGCATTGTATTATTGGTCATTTATTATATATATATATAGAGAGAGAGAGAGAGAGGGAGAGGTGTAACCAGTCGTCCACATTATATGGACTCAAAAGTCAAGTGATAGAGAATAAATACTTCTTTTTGTGTAAAATTGTGAATAATTTAAATTTTATTATGAATTTTCTTAAGTGTGAGGCATCTATTCAGTATCGTTTTATAATTATAATTGCGTATTTTTATGAAGGTTTAGTATTTGACAACAACTATGGAGTGCTTTTAGGAAAAATGATTTATATTGTTGTAATTCTGTATATTTTTTATTATTTTTTGATTTTGATAGAAAGAGAACTGAATATTATATGTTTGTTCATATACTGCTTTTGCAAATTATTTATATTTAGTATTACTCTCAGTAATAAAGACTGATTTTTTTAGTTTTTTTCCAGTGACTGTGATCGTTAGTTATAATGACTGGTTTTGTCAGTAATAAGTATTATGTCACAGTTAAGTGCATATGTTGTTCTTGTTTTAAAATGTACCGTGTTTTAAAATTATTATTTTTTTATTAATATTATTTATAATGAGATATAGTATTCTTAAATAACAAATATCTGCTTCTCAGTTTTGTAATACTGTATTCGTGATTTGATCATGTTGCTTTATAATTTATTATTATATTTACAAATATTATTATTGATTCAGTACATAAATATTAAAGTGTAATACAAGCAACCCTCTTATTAAATAAAATATAATTTTATTCAATGAAATATGTTCAATTATATGTTCCTACGTTAGTAATCGTTTGTTCTTCAAATTTAAAAAATAAATTCCTGTAGTAATTTTGTGTTGAAGAAAAAAATTCATAATTTTAAAAAAATGTTAATTTATTCCACGTTATATGCTTTTAATAAAAAAATAAATATTATTCTGAAGATCTTTAGTGTCAGCCTTAAGAAGAGCCTTAAAAGATAAATGAAACATATCTTTCTAATACATTTTCTCTCAAAGAAACATAAGATATAGTATTATTTTTCTGACAAATAAGTTTTTGTTCTGTTTGTAAAAATGTTTTTTTTTATAGTTTATATTTTTTCAAGTTCATTGGAATATTTTCCCATGCTTTTTTAGTTCTTTCTAGTCAATAATCTTATATTAAAGAAACTTTCATCAATTTTACCAGCAGTTGTGTTTGAATGACATTTTATTATGATTATTTAAAAAAATAATAAAGAATTTAGAAAAAAATATTAGCTCTTGCAAAAAAATATCTATCTGTGTATATATATATATATATATATAATAACAAAACCTTATTCAAGCTCAAAATAGAAATCAGCAACTTTATACGAGAATTACTTAGATCCAATCTGTTAACAATCAAATATCAGCTTATGAGTTGTGAATAAATTAAATGATATTAATATCTGGAGCTGATACCAGTTTCATGTACATCGAATTATATCAAAATCAGTTACACTGTGTCGTTCTACTCGTATAAGATTAAAAGACAAAATACCTAGGTGTCACTCTTGACAACTCGTTGCATGTAATTATTGATAAACGTTTTAAATAAAGCTTTGTGACCTGGTTTATTGAACTGACAGCTAAGACAGAAACTTCGAAATAGGATTTAAATTTTCTCTGAATTTCTTTGTATAGATTATTCATAAACTTTTTATCTACAATTTCTAAATCTCATTAATACTAGTCAAGTATTACATGCACTTTTGAACATTTTAAATAGGAATTATCTGTGTAATCTTTAAAGAAATCAATGTTTACTAGCATTGGCTAATATTTCTGTCTCAATTATTTCTATAGAAACTTATAACAAGTTATGAATTTTGTAATCATTCAAAAATTAAATATATTTGCACAGATAAAACTGTAATATCAGTTTAATAAATTTTAATTTGATAATCATGTATTCCTATTTAATTACATTCATTTATTTCATTTGATTGTAATTTCTCTAATTATTACAATTGGACAGAATATATCAGGGACAAGAAATTCTCATTATAGATGTGATGAGATATTTATAAGTTCTCTATAATTAATATTTTTTCTCAATTCGGCTCTAACTTGGGATGTTCTTAAAAATATACTCAAATCAAATGAAATTTAGGGATACTCGGTTGTATTTTTGATGTTGTTATTGGTCCATAATTGGTCATTTAAATATATAAAGAGAGAGAGAGAGAGAGAAAAGAGAATAATTGACATCAACTTTAAAAAAAAACAGTTTTACAAAATACTTTTATAATTAACTGGATTAGAGATTTCTGAATAGAGATTTTTTTACATGCTTCTATAATATGAATACTTTTCTTTTCATCATGAAATCGATAAACATTATTAAAAAAACATACCTACATAAACAACTTTTTTATTGAAAATATTTCATTTATATAACTAATAAATTTATATTTTTTCAAATGACTTTCAATCTAAAAATAACATGAAATGAGTTACGAACAAACAGAATTCAAATTATTCTATCTGATTTATTTATAAAATTAGGTATATTTTTATTATTTCAATATTTAAAAAAAATATGTTAAAATACATGACTATAAAATACAATGTTTTAATTTAAACGCAAGTGTTTATCTAAAAGAATTAAAATTTAATATAAATTCTATTATTATTCACTATTCAAATAATAAATTATTAAAAAAGTTCGTAAATAAAATATTTAAATAATTTTAAAGAAAAAATCAATAGTTCATTTCATCAGGTCATACTAAATAATTCAGAATCCATTAAAAGCATTTCCGAATAATTGTAGTAATTTATTGTTATATATCGAAAGTATTTTATTTATTTTCAATTTGTTGTATCTAATTTTATCTATCAGATATTTTCTTACCACTCAAATTACTCCTGACAATTGTTACGACTAGTACTTTACATTATCTTCAGTCGTTTTGCTGATAGAGCAGTTTTATAGAAAACTATTTTCAATGAGGATGAGAATTCCATCAGTTTTTATTTTCTTGAATTGTGTTACATACTAAAGCGATACTTTAAATCAAATTGAAATTTGATTGAAACTAGATTTAAGGGTGACGCGTTTAGCTGATTTATTACATTCTATTTACTTTTTTCAAATTCAGATAAACAAGCTTTGGGCATGTACTTTGATTTGATTTTTTGCTTTCATATGTTTTATATAATGTGTGTCGCTTTAGCTCTGAATAGTCATTAATTTTAATAACCACTCATAAAAGTTGTTTGGTTTATACGATGTTGAAGTTGATATTATAATCCAGATAAATACATTAGGTATGTAGTAATCAGAATTGATTCGCACAGCAGTCAACATTCGGAAAAAGTCGACTTAAAAATTATTACAAATTTAGCTTTTTATAGATTTGATAAAATTCATTATTAGAGTTTATTACTTTATTTTTAAATGAATTAGTATTTTCTTTGCACACAGAAAATATATTTGGTTTTTAAGAAATGCAATCTTGTAATATTGTAGTAAATCATAAATATCTTCATGTATTAATATTAATCTATTTTATCAATTTCATTTTTCATCATCTGTGGATGAAAGTGAGTTTTACTCGTTAAATATTAATATTTTTAAATTGAAATTACCTCATTTGTCAAAATAGGAATGACAAACTTTGTATAGATTTGAAAGAAAATTCTATGAAATAAGGATAAAATTAGAAAGTTATTTCCTAGTTCTTACATTCTGATTTAAAAAGATTAACAAAAATTCAATTTTGGTCCTATGGAAAACTAAACAGTTTGTTTATAATAATATCAATACTTTACAATATCTTTATCTTTTAAATAGACAAATATAGAAATATTAATATATTTTCGATATTGTTACTAAATTAGCAGAAATGAATTTTCACATCATCTGTAAAACAATACAAAAAAATATTTCAAATCAAAAATACCTTTAATTGATAATCAGTTTTGTTTCTTATATGTATTTCGATGTTAATGCCATCATTTTCAAACTGCTTAGGTGTAAGAAAAAAGTTTTCTGTATAATTTTTTTATAATAAATGTTAATTCTATTTCTTCCGTATAATATTTTATATTCCTTAATAACATTAATAATTTAAATTATTTATGACAGTTATAATATCTAATTTATGGATAGAGCATTCAAAAAGTATTGATTTCAATCTTCCTTATTTATTTATAAATAAATTTAGTAAGTATGAAGCGATTTATTGCAATTAGTTTCGACCTAATATTAGGTATTTATACCCTTACTTTTAATTGAAACCAAACAAGAGGTATATCACTGTTAATGATATCATTGAATTCTTATTCCAATTAAAAAGATATGATGATCAAAAAAAAGCTGCTAACTTTTTTCTTTAGCGGTTAAATTCCGTTTATATCTTTATTTATATAGTTTAAGTAAAACATTACATTTTCACTGTAAAAATAAAGCAACAGTATAAAATAATGATTTTTCTATACTTTATTGTTCTGATAATTATAAAAGTGTGGTTGAAATACATATAAGAAACAAACAAAAATGTTCAATTATCAATTATTTATTAGTTTTCATCTGACTATTTTGAATATTTTATAAGGTGCTTGTGAGATTCAATTCAGTGCTCCCGTCTATAAATTTATTACAAAAAAATGTATCTGAATACTATTAAAAAACTTTACAGTTACTTGTTGTAAGCAACATTTTACATTTTTTACAAATACCGATCTTTTTTTTACGAAATCATATCGACTGACTTTATTACAAGTATGTAAATTACCATTTTAGTACATATTGATGAATCACAGCAGAACGATCGAACGGGGATGAACAACGGAATATTTTCTACAATCTTTTATAGTTTACATCAAATACTTATACATAATTCCATTTTATGTACACTACAGTTCGAACAACAATACAAAGATTAAAGAATTTGTTATGACTGTGAAGCAGATAGTTCACGCTATCGATTTCCAATTGAACATCTTTTCTAACCTCGACCGTTTTGAAACTGCATAGTGGGAAGTTCCACTTCAAGTACACTCTCATAGAAAATAAAGAACAATACGTAATAAACTAACAGTACTATACATTTATTGTATTTTCCTATGTTTTGTGAACGTATGTAAATATATATATATATATATATATATATAATAACCTATCTTATAACTTCATAAAATTTAAAAAAAAAATATTGAAATAATGAATCATATTTTTTTTATCAATTTTATACGTTTTATTTTATTCTAATACTATTTATGTTTTCTACTAAAAGAAATTAGCATATTTCGTAAGAAAAAAACGCTTGTGAGTTTTTATAACAATATCATTATAAAACAACTAATGTCTGAATATAGTAAATTGTTATTAAAAATAAGAAAACTAGTTTTTAATTAAGCACTAAAATAACAAATCTATTGTAAAAAAGACATAAAATATCATTTCTGTTAATTGATTATTATTTTTTAAATATCATTTATCGGTACAAAAATAATTCTAAAAATAGTAATATACCTAAATAATTTTGTTACTTATTTTTTTAATACTTTCAATAAAATCGTCGACTAGTACAACAAACAATCATTTAATTCAAATATTGAACTGTTTGTTAATATAAAACGATTTTAATGATAAAATTCATAAAATAATAATTTGTTAATTGTACTGAAAAAACTCATTTTTTATTTATTTAGAACAAATGGAGATTTGAATTATTTTTTATATATTTATCACGTAATCAGTCTATTTGAGTTTTTATGCATTTACATATATAAATGTTAAATACTAATTTCGTGAATAATAATGAAAATTAAATTGGAATTAATGCATGTTTGTATAATAGTAATCAGTATTTACTATTTCGCATATTTATATTTATTTATATATATATATATATATATATATATATATATATATATATATATGTTGTGTGTGTGAAATTATATTTCATTTAGTCTTCATACGACGTAATCATTTTTTTTCATTCAAGTATTTTACATCGCAGACAAGATCAAAGTTACTCGATAGTTTTTTTTTAATAAAGAACTTGTCGCTTGCTTAATAAAAAATGTCACATGCCAGATTCAAAAACTTAACAACATAATGCATTGGTCAGAAGTTGTAAGGATATTGATTCGTTTGTCAAATTGGAAACGTAAACTAATATGTAGTTTTTTAAGAAAGGAAAATATATATTAAATAATACATTTATTTAAAATTTAAAAACACACACACATATATATACACTTATATATGTATTTCGACCTTTATTAAAAATATTTTATATTGATACTCAAAACTTTGTTTTTCAAAAATCTCGTGTTCAAATTGAAAATTTCAGATAACTACTTCTCATATTTATTAAAGATTTTCCATTACTTATGAATTTTCTCCAACATCCTACATTCTTATGTACAAAAAAAAAACAATATAAAATGTAAATTAATGTACTACTCTGCATACAAAACAATACAAACAAATTATAAATTTTGATTACGTACGGATTTTTATTAAAACTTTCTCTCGTACTGTACACTAATTAACAAGAATAAAAAAAATTAGAAGAAATGTTTAAAGGTGTGTAAAACTGATTCGTCGACAAAAAAGAATCCAATTTTCTTTCCAAGCTGATAATTCCCATGATTTTCTTTTCTTTTGTTTATATATAAGTACATCAATTATCTCGACAGAATGCCTGAAGGAGCATAATCTCAATTAAACAATAATCGTAATTATCTTCATAATAAACATCTCAACTGACATTTTAAACTACATATACCCTCCTCATTTAATATTACTCGTAGAAAATGACATTTATTATTCATTTGCTGAACTATGCGAATGTATCAGTACTGTGAACTGTTACGTTATATAATTGATTTATATACATATCCATATATATATATATATATATATATATATATATATATATATATGATTTTATAAAACAGCTTAATTATGAAAATAAATTAATTAATGATTAAGGTGTACCATTTCTATTTAAAACACCTGTAATATTTTAAAATATTTATTCGATGACATAATGGTTTTATATTAAATAAATATTTAATGAAATAGAGTGACTAAATGATAATTGTAAATAAATTTGTTCAATAACTAGAATAATTGTTATAGAATTATGTACTGAAAAATTAATAAATTAATTAAAGGAATGCATTTATATGAAATTAACTCTAAATTGTTTATAGTAGGGCACAAACAGTGCTTTGATTTAAAATCAAATAGTTAAGAGATTACATTTACAGAAAAGAACACTAGTGCACACAGTTAATTAAACTATATTCCCTATTAACTGTTCAGCTCATTGTTAGTTTAGTTACATATTTATTATCAAATTATTTTCAACTTTTAATGTTACTTTCCTTTATTAATAAACAAATATACAATTTATCATATGTCCAGATTTTAATTATTTAGATTTAAAGAACTGAATCTAATCAGACATAATTAGAGAATTTAGAAGGTTAGTCATGAACACGTAATCAATTTTATTTATACCTTGCTTATAAATCTCATATTACAATAAATGGATATATAATAATAAAATTATTTTGAAAATAAAAAAATTTATAAAGCAATGTTGACAAATATAACTCAGAATTTCAAAAAAATACTGAATTAAAAAAATAATTCTATTTCGTTTTATCGCTCAGACAAGTTAATCACTTTCCCCACAATTTTTTTAACATATCACAAAAATGTTTCTTAGTCAAAAATGTTCAATAAATAATTATTGATCATTTTCTATTGTTGCTTATACACATTTAGATAACGATGTCATCATCTTCAGAGCATCAAGTAAAATACATAAGCAGTAATTAATAATTATAAATGATGATTTATTTCAATATTTTTACATATATATATATATATATATATATATATATGTATATATATATATATATATTTGAGTATATAACATTTACTTGAAAAATAACTCGTGTTTTGAAACCAATAGAGAAAAAAGACACTCAGAGGATCATGAAAACATTTTTTAAAACTGAATTCGAAAAATAATATTTGAATTATATTAAATACACATTATACATAGATAATTACATATATATATATATATATATATATATATATATATATATATATATATATATATATATAAAGTCAATATAAGTTATTTTAATGATTATCATAAAATTATATATAAAATTCATTGTACAACGTAACGTTAAAAATAAATGAATCTACTTAACCATCTGAGCCTAAATGGTCGGAAAATTTACTCCGTTTAATTTTATCTTATCACATTCAAAATCATTAATTATTAAATACCCTCTTGCATTTACTTTATACTTGTTAAATTTGTTATAAGTGAACTAGTACTCGTATAGTTAATATAAAAGTAAATTATTCACAGATAATGGAATTTGAATAAAAACACTCGTATAGGCAATTCTTCAAACAAACCGATTGCTCCCTTATCACTCATAAAATTGATAAGGTGTAGATACGAACTGAAATACTGTTATCGCTTTGATATCGATTACGTACAGGAAGAAATAAAACTTTACCTCCTTATTTTCTGTACTTTTGCAATTATTTCTTTTAAACAGATGTTAATATACTTTTTTCTAATTTAATGTTTAATTATTTTACGTTTTATATCAGCAGATAATATCAAATATGCTTATATTTTACTTTATATTTTCTTATATTAAATTTATTAAAATATCTGATCATATGAATTTAATTTTATTTCATCGAATTAAAAAAAAATTTAATGTTTTTAATTCTATCTAAAAATATTTGTTTCCATCAAACAATAATATCATAAATATATTTCTTTCAATAATGCTACTCTGTTATGAACTCTAAATAATAAATACATCTTCTTGTTGATAGTTACACTTTTAAAGTCACTTTCTAACTTTATTAATTTGAAAAGTAAATTGGACGAGAAAAATTAATGACTGAACTGAAACTTAAAGTATTCTTCATATCGGTAATCGTACTAAGAGAAATCCACAATAGTACTGTAGACTTCAACAAAATCCTTGTATTGGAAGTGAGATCACCTATTAATTTTTCACATTCAATTAACTTTTGAAATTAATACGATTAAATACTTACTCTAAACGAATAAATCGCTTTAAGATGTGAAATAAATTATTACAGTCATTTGAACCTACGAGAATTTAGTATAGTGGATTTTATTGTTCATTGTAATTTTTTAATATATTATTGTTTCATTTTAATCAAACAAACTAATCGATACGTACGGTTATATAAAAATATTTCTGTTTCTAATTGAATTATGGACTTTATTTTAATTAAAGCTTTAATATAGGGTTATTTTTTTTTCTTATATTTTACATAGCATTAAGCAGTACATGCATAAATAATATAAAATCATATTTTAGTTCTAATGGAATTAAAAGAGCTGCAATGATTAGATTTATATGTATTTTCAGTTGTATTTAATTGAATTTCGTCATCGATTTAATTATAATTTATAAATGTGGTACTTTATTTTAAACACAAACTTCAACGGAAGTTAAAAATTATATTTCTCTTACTAATATTTCAAGTTCTGTCTGTTAAGTATTGTTATAATGAATGTAAATTTATATCATCTCAATAAAACGAACGTATAATAAAAACTATTATAATTGATGCATATTATGATTTATGATTTATTTTAATTAAAACATTTTTTATATGTACGTATATATATATATATATATATATATATATATATATATATATATATATATATAGTTTTAGTTATCTTCCTCATTTCGGATTGCTTGTATTTCTGTTTTCTATACTAGTTTTCTTACTTGTGCCATCTTCATACAAATTTAAATATAAGATTTTAGGGTATGTATCTGAAAATGGCATGTACAGACACTCATAGTTGAAGACAGAAACTTAAGTTGACCCAAAAAGACAAATAGTGGTAGCACGATTCACCAATGGGATTATATTATAAAAAAATATTTATTTATATGTATATATATATATATATATATTATTTGTCTATATATATATATATATATATATATATATATATATATATATATATATACACACACACATATCTACATGAATTATAATTTGTAAGGAGTATCAGTCAGCATATTGGTTATTTTGTAGTTTTTTTTAAATTGAAACGTATAATAATCGAGTTACTACTTAAAGCATTATAGTTAGGTTGGTTACTTAGGGTGATTAAAATATTCAAAGAAATCAGTGTTGCATATTATATTCTTATAGAAAGGGGTAAGATTCTGCTATTCAAATGAATTGTGTTTATACTCCACAAGCTATAACAATCTTTAATGATCAAAATTTTTGAATAAATTATTGATCATGTTTAATTGTTTCTTATGTAAATTGCCATTACAATAACATTATTTTCGGAGTACTACGGATTTTTTTTGTTAAGTACCAGCTTACCAGACTTATACAGTACTTAAACAGAAATTTTAGAACTTAAAAAAATAGGACTTTTATAAGTCTGTTTTCAATTATTCTTATTTTATAACATATTTGTAATAATTATCATTGTACCTTTTTTGTTATTATTTATTTCATTGTTATTATTGACTTTAATACAAGAGAAAATTTATTATTTAATGTATGCTTTCCATTTTTAAACATCTAAAATATATATTACCGCATGTCATTTCTATTATATTCTTTTAATTTATTTGTAGTACATAATTATAAATATAATTATTTTATAAATAAACTACGTGCTTAAAATATCTGCATAAAATAATCAGTTTTTGATTTATTATTCTCTTATTTAAACAGTTTTAGTTGTATTTCAGAATTTCATAAATATCTAATTAAATTTCACATCAGTATCAAATCACAATATGTTGAATTTTATTTTAAAAACAATCACCATTTCAAAGTCAACGCTTTAATAAAAATAAATAGAATTTCAATATATTTTCTAGACGAAGATTACAGTAGACATTTAGGATAAATTAATAGTTATATATATATATATATATATATATATATATATATATATATATATATATATATATATATATATATATATAATGTATACTTGTGATAGCTCGTTGACAATTAGTTTTATTTTTCAACATAGTCGATATATCTGCGTATAACAGTTGTTATATGGTGTGAAATAATAAATTCAGATGATCATAAAAATAAATTATATAAAAGACTGACAAAGTTATAATTGTATGTTTTTATACCTGTGATCCCGTTCATGCTTTATTTTGACGATATTCGTTCTTTTGGATCATTAATTGTCTGTTTTTCACTACTAATTTCGACACGTGTGTTATCTGTAAATAGATAATTTTATACTATTATAACTGACTTGTGTTCATTTATATATGTTCCAATCACACCTGTAATAATTCTAGAATATAGAAAAATACAGTTCTGACACTGGAAAAATTCACTTTCAGTTCTTTTTGTAACTCGATGGTCGGAATATAATTGGATCACGATCAAAATGCTCTTAAGCAGCAATCAAAAATGATGAATAAAGGTTATTCATTTTTACAAGAATATTTCTTATAGTTTGTGGGAGAAAAAAAAATCATTTGTGACAATAATATCTGAAAGTAAAAGGAACCTTAACCTGTAATTAAATAAAAAAAAGCATTTCCATTACGAGATAAAAGTAATACATACTGTACTTCTTTTATGAAATATGGCAATTCGTATATCTATATAAACTTTTGTTCATTTTTAATTTCCGATTTGTGTACAAAATACATCATTTAAATGGAGGCGTGCAGACGTTTATGTCTATGAAATGACTATTTTAAAATTTTAACAAATTATATATTTAAAAATTTATGACTCAACTGGTACAGAATATCTGGTATGAAGAAATTAAATTTTAAATACATAGAAGTCATTATAATATATATATATATATATATATATATATATATATATATATATGCGTATGTATACATGCATATATGGTGTATATATATATATATTATAACAAAAGTAAAAACAGCTAAAATTACACGAGCTGTAAAAAGTGACAGGCTCATAAATGCTGACAGTTTAGCTACCAAATACTGTTGGTGTAGCCATGGGCGGTTCCTTTTTCATGTTGTTAGCATTAACACGCACGCATCTGTATGGAACATTTTAGTATTCGACCATATTTAATATATACTGGTACTATTTTTACAATTGTCACTCCACTGCGTGTCGGCCTGAAACAAACTCCATTATTTCACTAGTTTATGACATTGATGCCAGACTTATACGATAAATGGTGTGAAAATTTCAACGAATGTCAGTCTTTAAATTTTTATTAAAAACTAACATGAATTTATATATATATATATACATACATACATACACATATGATGCTGTATATATACATTTGACGTATATTAGACAAAATGAAACTTGTGTATCAATTATATAATCGTATATAACGTAAAATTGCTAATAAAACGTTGTTCAGAGCATTTAAATATTTTGGATTAAATGTAGAACATATTATATTTCAATAAATAACACCCAATTGTATTATATTTTCCCGAATTTGAAAATATTATGTATATATATATATATATATATATATATATATATATATATATATATATATATATATATAAATAGATAGGTAGATGGATAATGTAATATTGACGAATTGGTTGACTCATACTGCGACTATCAAATAAGAAATGTATTAAATTCTAAATAGTAAATGTATTTGAAGTTGAAGATTTGGAACGAGAAATGAAAAAAATGCATACAGAGATAAAAGAAATTTCTCTTCATTTATCTTTTGATAGTTTTACACGAAAAGATGAATTGTTCTACTTTTCATAATATTTTACTGTATTTCTTTGCATTAAAAATTACATATTGGAATATAATTTATGTGTGTATCTCGTTGACAGACCTAACACAAATTACACTTAAAGCATGTTTTTTACGGTTTTGTGTTTTTGTCGGATATTGGCTAATCTGCTCAGTAATCATGTGGTGTGTAGTCGATCCCTGGGATTCGATCCCTTTTATCTAGACTTTGATATATATTCTTAGTAATCTTGCTGTTGATGTGTCATATCTTGACTTTTATCGCTAGGAAAATGTTAAAACATGTTAATGTACTACTGTATATATCTGTTGTAAAGATGTAAGTAATGTAAAATGATAAATGGTCGGGATTAAATTTGATCTTTATAAAATTTGAGTGTTTAACGGTTTGTACTTTAATTTAAACATGTCTGTATCTATCTTTTTAGCTATATACATATATATTTAGATTATAAAATAACTTTCAATGCCAAATACTTTCAATGACAATACCTTACCGTTTCTCTAAAATAAAAATTACACAATATTTACATTATACATGTTATTACCAAAAAAATATGACCTAATACTGAGTAACACTCCTATATATATATCGAATACTTAAATTTTTATTCACATTACTTTCTTTAAAATGCACATTCTTGTACCGATATAAGTATCTATAGGTCAAAGGTGAACTATGAATACTAAGCATGCATACCAACACACAATAGTACGTGTATAGAGATTTAAATGAGAACGCTCGAATCAAAGAAGAATAAAAAGGCCGGATAAATAAGTCTAGTAATTGGATATTTTCCTATAAAATAAGATTGCAACCAAGTTTTAAAACAAAAGGATTGTATGATTTATATGAAAATGATGATACAAAAGAAATTCAATGTTGCGATTTTTATACGAGTGTATATTATATATATATATATATATATATATTCGTATTAAAGATGTAGAACCATGGAAATACATGAAAAATATTCAATGACATTTTATAAGGTTGATAGAAAAAAAGTGGCGATTTTTATTTTCTGAATTTTAACCTTATTTTTTTTTAATGAAAGTGTTATTTCATCCTGTTCATGTTAATATCATATTAAAGTGCATTTTTCGGTATGTATTTTAGTAACATCGACTTTGGTTTTATTATTAATTTTACTTCAAATTGGGCTATTGAATTAAGGATGGAAAATAAGCAAATAAGAGCATTTTTTTTGTATAAGTTGAAAACAGGTGGTAAAGCAGGAGAAACTGCCCGTAAACCACCTACCAATATAATATTTGAAACATTTGCTAATATACAGTACAATTTTATTTGATAAAAGTATGAAAATCTCAAATTGTACCCACGTATATATTAATTCTTGAATATCTCTAATATACTTTTATCTCTCTCCCTCTATACGCATTATTGACATTTTTTTATAATCTACTTCAATTAATTTTCACTTCTTAATCATATGCAAGTATATTTAATATAACTTCCAATTCAATTTAATAATAAAATATTTACTTATATTTAGTCATTTTTATGTCTGAGTTCCAATTCAATGTAATTTTTGTTTTTCTATGAGAAATATTTCTATAAACCTCTATTTTCTTATTTCCTACAACTGATTTAGACTTTTCTATTATCTTTATGTTGTTCAGGATGAATTGTTTTCTATTGAAAAATAATTTTGCTAACATAATTTCAAAGGAAATACAATGCATTTAAGAATACCTACAGGGGATGAAAATATTAGAAATAACCGTAACAGACAACAAACAGGCCAATTTATATAAATAAAATAAGATTGGAATAGTTTACATATAACTTCAAGTACAAACAAGAAATCATACAGCATAAAAACAACAATAAATCTGCTTAAGAATGGACTCGTAGAGAGAAACTTTTTATAGAAAAATATAAGAATTGTGATCGTTGCAAACATAAATAAAAAAAAATATTGTTTGTATTTTCAGAACATATTTTTTAAAAATAATTGTACATAACACTTTCAACACAGAAACATATATATATATATATATATATATATATATATATATATGAATATTGGTTTTCATTAGACTTTGAAAATCCATGTGTAACATATTTCATTATTATAATTTTATTTAATGAAATTAAATACATTTAACATCTAAAAATGTAATTAGTAAAATATATAAAAAGTGATCATTGATATTTCATTGCATATTTTTTCGTTTACAAATATAAAAACTTTTCTGTTTACTTTAATGTTTGAATACAAAGATTAAAGTGCATATTGATATACACATTGATATAAATAAATATACACTTTAAACATTATACTCATAAAAAGAGAATTTATTAACATTCCATTAATTAAAAATACGTCATAATTATACAATAATAGACGAGAATCAGATCGTTAAAGTGTAATCCAATATGATTAAAAATTCGAGTGTTTTAATGGAGTAGTTTTAACAAAAAATATATACGAATGTGATTTCAACTTACTATTTTTCTTCTTATACTAGTTATTTATTTACTGTTATATTTTTTTATAAGCATTCTTAATTATTTTTTTAATGAATATGTATATATATATATATATATATATATATATATATATATTTATATAGATAGATAGATAGATAGAGAGAATGTGTTTATTAATTTTAGATGCCTATGTTTGACTTTGTATTCTCAATACATTTTTATAATTCCATCTACTCATTAATATAATACATAAATATCTCTTTCTCTTTGTTTCCCTGCCCCTCACTCTCTCTCTCTCTCTCTCTATATATATATATATATATATATATATATATGTATTTATATTTAATATATGTATATATATATATAAATTTATTACAATTTTTGTTTCTTAAAACTAAAAATAAACATTGCAGATTGGAAAATCCATAACTTCCAGTACTGTTTATAACTCAGTACTATATATTATATACATTTATAATACTTGTAATTATGTATGTGTATATAAATATATATATAGAGAGAGAGAGAGAAGGAAAGATAGTAAATGATCCAGTTTCTAATAAAAAGTACATTAAATTACTTAATTAAAAATAACCAAACGTAGTGCATACAACTATATTATTTCGCTTGGCTTACTCAGCTATACGTTATTTTACTTGTATCACTCAACTATCCGCATCAATTTCAATTTTATAAATAATATAAGGACCACCATTTTTTTTGTTAATTGACTTATTATTGACAGAAATGTTTTTAATACAGTATCAAAGGTATTTATAATATGTAAAATATTATGTCATTATTCTATTTAGAATCTTATCTAAATGATATACCAACATTTCTAAATTCAATTTTAATTTTTATGATCAATTATTGCACTATTTGATCCTGGTACCTGAAGTAGTTATTCTACAAAATAATACTCACTTTTTATTTATCTTTATTCGGAATATTTAAAATATCCTATCGTTATATCTCTTATTATTATCTATATGCTGCTATATTAAATGTTGAAAACGTTCATATATTATTAACTCAAATAATATTTTAAAAATTATTAACTTAAAAAATATGTTTACCATTTAAGTATATATTTTTACAAATGATTTATTCTTTTAACACATAAACCATTATTTTTTTCACTAATTAATTAAATAGCTTGCCGGTATTTTGATAGCATTGTTATCAAAATATTTATAAGAAACAATCAAAAATGATTGACAATTATATATTGAACAGTGTTGATTAGAATGTTTGTTGTTTGTGAAGTGTGAGAATAATTCATTCACAAAAATGAATTTAGCCACAGTGCAAGAATTTTATTCTACTTTTTGTGTTCCTATTATTCTATTAGCTTCTATTCTTTTCATGTATTTGTTTTTATTATTTTCTTATCTAAAATTATATTTAGTTTATCCTACACTGAGTACTTATCCTTAACTATGTTTGGTAGATTCATTATTCTTTTAGTGTTAATCTGTTACTATTGTTTGTAATAATTTATAAAAGTCAGTATCAAAATCCGATTATATATATATATATATATATATATATATATATATAGTAAACAATGCCAATCTATGTGTCTACGTTTCTTTTTCCTGCAATCGTACATAAAATATATCGAAAAGTTAAAAACTTGTTTATAAAAACTTTCAGAAGCGTTTGATTTGAAAAGATGTTACTTCTATATAATAACAATTTCTTTAGTTAGACTCTATTATACGAACTTTAAACAGACCAGTCATCGCTTACGTTCGAGTGTTTACTTAGAACAAGCTTACATTGTATGTTCATGAATTCGATGCTATGCATTTCATTCATAATTGAGAAGTTAAAGCAATGTTTGAACTGATTGCAGTATGGAAACACTGAATACTGTATACTCTAACAAGAATAAAATTTGAACCATGTTCTAAAATGCAATATTAAATTTATGAATTGTTATTGATTTATACTTTACTGGATAATCTCAGGTGACGTGTTTGTAAGAGGTCAAAAGGTTGTCTATTTGCAGATAATAAGGGTTGTTGGATTCGTGTCGTCTGATAGCCTCGATCTGTAAAGTTTAGCTTTGTTGCGACACAGCTTGCAGTCAAAAACTTCCATGCGAACAAACATCTTGAACAGATAGTCGTAGATCATAATAATGTTAACATTTCTTACTAAATAACGTCTGTGAATCATTATAAGTAATATTGTATTGATAGTTTTTTCCAGAATGGCACTTATATACATTTAGTTTTACTTCATACACAGTTACAATAATATCTATGTCGACAATGTTATCGTTTTTATTGTTTATGTTTACTATTAGTAATAAATTCTGTTCCATTGATTTTGATTTTATAAAACAATATATTCATTTATAATTTACAACAGTATATAATTATATTTCAAGAAATTTAAATACTTTTAAACTTAGGATAGCATTCTAGTGATGACAAATATTGTACAAAAGTAGCTAATTCCTCTTCAACTGTAGATTCAAAATAAAAAAAAACATATTCAAAATATATAAAATAGAATAAAAAAAATAACCAATGGAATTTTTTTATAAAAAATAAAAAAATGTGTCCATATATGAATGAGGAATAAAAGTTACTCACGTTCTCTTTTGCTTTCCCTATCTCTTAAACATATATATATATATATATATATATATATATATATATATATATATATATATATATATATATATATATATAGATCTAATATGTAGTACAATAATTTAATATAAACATTTATAAATATATTCAGAAGTGCAAAGCGTAGAAAAAAAAACTGTTAATATGTAAAAGGTTTTATTTTATTTTAAAAGTAGTAATATATTTTATTTATTTAATGTAAGATTCTTCAACACTGTCTTTTCTAATGAACTTCTTTATTTTTAAATAAAATAAAAAAAAATATTCTAAAAATTAAGGAAAAAAACATTTTGACTATGAGGGGAAAAAAACATTTAAGGATGAAAAGTATAATTATAAGACCTCTTCAATTATACTTTAACTTTAATAAAATCATATATCTTCATTATTTATATCAAAAAAAATGAATTAATAAGTTTTTATATGAACTTTAAAGTTTACTAAAATGTTTTTTTTTACAAAGTAAAATAAAAAAAGTAACTTTCATCAGATGAGATGAATCGATCAGATTCAAAACCTATATTTTTGACACAATATTGTTTTAGTACTATGGTTATATTTACTTCCAAAAATAAATTTCTCACTTACTTCACAAACCTTTAAAAAATTCAGATCAAAAACATCAATAATTGATTACTTATCATTTTTGCTAGTTACTTATGCGCATTTCGATAATTTTACAGTCATTATCAGATTTCTAGGTCATTAAAAATCTAATCATTATATCTAAACATTAGATTTTTCTGTAGTTTGGGCATTAAAAATAATGGTATTATCAACAACTCAATAGTTTAATATTTTTGATTAAAAAAAATATGTTTTGTAGTGAAAAGTTTTCAAAATTAAAAATCTTTTTAACTATTAACTCACTACTAATCCCTCAATGAATGAATTAGCATAATTTGTTAACAGTTTAACAAGTTTTCAAACCGTATTTACGAAAAAAAAACAAATAGTTTGTCATTCCATATCACAACGAAAACCTGTTAATTGCGTTTTTCGGTCGATACGATACCGAGAGACCATGTTATTTCTATAAACGACCACCACTTTTGACTCCAGATATCGATGTGTCTCTTAAAGCCTTTGGGTGAAGTATATCTTCTCTCGTCTCTATATCCTCATTTATGATCTTTTATATAAACATTCTTGTGACCACCTGCCGTGCTGTTAGCGTAATACGGTTACCAGAACAGAAGTTTTATAGTACCAACTCATCTTGTAGACACAGTTTCGTTGTTCACTTCTTTATTATAGAGAAGGATAAGTAAATTATTATTTGATATGTGAAATAAAGTAAAAAAAATGTAGTGAAAATAATAACTCATAATGTCAATAATACGATATCTCTGGAAGTATACATTTTATAACTTATAAGAAATATTTTTCAAATTAAATATAGTATTATATGTCGAAAAGTGTAATATTCGCTTGTCAAATCGTCTTTATTAAATTAAGCGCTATTTAATTATAAAATAAACCTCATTTGAATACTTTAAAAGTAAAAAAATAATAATTGTTTTTTAATAAAAATATTTAGTACAGCGTTGAATTTTTTTATAATTCTTTTTTCAATTCTCTTGTATGAATACTTAATTGCAACGTAACAAATTATATATATATATATATATATATATATATATATATATATATATACACCTTACATTCCCGACTGATTCGATATTAATTTTTAATGTACATATGTTTTGAATAAAGATATCTTAAAAAAAATAATATAAAGCATAGAAAACATTTTAAATATATAGTTTAATTAATTCTGATATTGTTTACATAAACATTGTAATGTTTGTGAATATATTAAAGAACAGTTATTTAATTTTTGAGCCATCGAAAGTAGTTATTTATAATTTTAAAAGATTACTCGTTTTTAACTATATAATGGAATAATAATTATCCTGTATTTTTACAGAATGATTCATCATGGAATGTTTGTTTTCTAAAAATAAATTTTCAAGTTCTATTTTTTAATTTAATATATCTGCACCACGTTTAGAACACAATTGAAAGTTTTACATTTTAACACATTTGTAAATAAATTCTAGTCTTGAGGTCAGCTATTTCTTATCTCTCACATAAATGATACATAAGAGAAGGGTAGTCTGTTAACGCTTCCAGTCCGGTGCCTTTTTAAGACTCCCCCTAGCGATGCAGTAAGCTCAGTTTATCGCTAATATTTTTCATGAAAATTACTATTTATGAACGAATAGAAAGATTTTTAGTTAGTTGAACATTAAGGTCAATTCTTACGGTAGCAATTAGTATTAATAGAATGAGTGTATTACAAGAAAATAAAGATATATAATTAAAAATATCATGACAGATACTTGCAAATAAAAACATGCTGTCAACTGAGCTTACTGCATCAGGACGGAAGAGGTAATTTACCCGTTTTCACCCATTTGTAATGTGTTTTAATAAGTTCAAGAGGCTGATTCTAATTAACTTGAGTCAAAAAGCAAGACAAATTTAGAGGTTTTTTTACAATTTTTTCGAGATTTAATTTAATTGAATCTCCATATAAAATGTATAGAATCAAGGAGAGAGCAGATTTCCTCTATCTAAAATTCACAAAATAATGACATTTTATTTGTACACTGAATTATAAATCGCAGAAAATATTATTTACTTAACGATTTTCTTTAAAAAGGAATAGAAATTTAATATTTAAAAAAATAGAGTAGTAAGAAGATTAATAATTTATTACTTGGGTTTTCTTGAGCTCTGATTATATTTGTGAGTCCTTTAGTATTTATTTTACTAAGTTATCATTAAACATTATATTTAAAACAATTATTCAAAAAAAAAACTTTTAAACTGTCTTTACTTAAATTATAGTTCAGGAGTTTCCATTCTGTTTATTCAAAGATTGCTCTATACAATTAAGATTAGGATATTAAAACAGTTTTACAAATCCCCAATATGGTATATAATATCTATTCTTTTATTTTTATATCTGTATACTTTGGAGTTTGATCTGGATGATTAAAGTATGATATTGAAATAATTCTCCAATCCTTACTTCTTTTAGATTCTGTTTCAGTATATTTAAATAAAGAGACTAATGCATTATTTCAATCATATTTTTTAAATTACCTATTCCAGCCTCTGACATTTTTATAACATCTTGTATCTCTATGTGTTTAAATGTTTGTTCAAAATATTTCTTATTTGTTTGTTGGAATGTTTTTATTATTTGATTGACAGAAGTATCAAGATTTACAATTGAGTTTTATTCCTAGAGAACTTTCCCTATTCTAGAAGTTAGGGGATTTATTTAAATTCTTTTTAGCAAATATGTCTTGTTTTTTTCCGAATTATTATTTAGAATGTCTAGGTTACGATCAGTTAATGGAGATTTATAATCGAACATTTGATATATTTTTTTAATTTTAAAAATAAACTTGAAAAGATGAGAAATGTTGCATTATCGCTTTAATTTATTACAAAATATATAACTTTAACAAAATAAATTCAGTTCGTTTGGTTTATTTATATGTTCTCAATGTGTAATGTCCAATACGACCATAATATTGACAAATATTTTATGTATGTGTGTACAAAAGTGTGTTAGTAAAATATCCAATAAATAATTTATTTAAGAAACTAATACATTTCATATAAAATAAAAGAAAATTTATAATATTTTAAATGCAACATTAACAAATAATATTTTAAGTATGAAATGAAAGAATCCAACATTTTGTATTTATATTTAATGATGTCAGCATAATCATTTGTCAGTAAATATATTTGAATATCTTAATGCTTGTAACTAATTACAAAACAATCACACTAGGTTTTTGTTTATATATTGGAAGTACAAGTCTTTAACAAGGTATATATTGTTTAAAAACATATTTACACTTGCAATATTTTACAAATATATTGTACTAGTTTGACACACCATTTTTTTTTATTTTACACTCAAATAACTTCAATAATCATAACTTCTAATCTGGTTAGTTTTAACTATATAAAAATAATCTTCATGAATGACTTGCTAGTCTCAAACACAGTCGATTATATTCTCCTGAATAGTACTACAAAAAAATTGAAAGAATGCACTTGATGCCAAACCTACATCAAATATTCGGGCACGACAATATTGGTCATTAATATACGCCTATCTCACAAATAGTACTGAAAGGACGATATAAATTTTGTACTGACAATCAAACCACAATACAGTGCGGAAAATGTAATTTATGTCTGTATCTAATTATCAATCGCAATCTAAAGATTATTTTACTTCATATGAATATTAGTAATAATATCAGTATTAATAATTATTTCTTTACATATTACAGGACATTTAATTTATGTTTATTACAAATAGATCTCATTTTTTAACTTGAAATCATTTATTTAATGGAGAATGTATTCATATATATATATATATATATATATATATTCTTTTTTACTTTTCTTTGCGTTATATAACTATTACAGTCTGAAAATGTGAAGAAGACGTCGAAATCCATTATTTTCAAGTCTAATCCATCAAAATGAGATTTATTTTATATAACACAACACGAGGACTTATTGCTTGTCTAAATTAAATTTTGTATATAAAATCACTGGTGAAACATTGGAATTAGAGTGGAGACCTGAAAAGGAAACGATAATGAAACTGATTGTATAATCTTAAAGCATCGCTTTACATTGATGACATTTCTTGTGTCATAACTAGACAATCTTGCATATAAATGGTTTCATTATAGCGGTTCCTTCAACACAATAAATTGGAATTTTCTTATTAAATACTGTGTTAATTGCCAACGAAATTGTTATTTAACCTTTTGTTACACCTCGTATACTATACACGGTATATTTTACATAAATTTTTCTTTTTCACAGAAAAGTAATATAATAAATGATACTTTCAGATTAATTATATTTTTTAATATGCGAATTAAATGTTTCTTAATTTAAAACAGATTTTTAAAAAATAACGGTTTGTTAAGATACATATTATTGAATATTTATATATTTTAAATTCTCAGTTTTACGTATTCAATGAAAAATAGTAAAAAATACAAGAAAATAAACGATCACCTACTTGTGTTAGATATTTGAGCACGACAGCCGTTTACAGATTGTGCTTGCTGTTTAAAAAGCACATTAGATGACACGTAATATATCAAATTAAAGTATAACGTTTTAGCTGTCAAATACAATAATAGTTTTTCTCATAGTCGTCTTTTTCGAACTGTTAAAGAGTCAAATCAAAGTGGAAATGTGCTATATTGGTACATTTTTATCATATAAGTTTAAATTAGAATAAAATATGAAATGATATTAATAATCAATTAAGTACTGAAAAAAGGTATTTGATGAAAATAAACACAATTATTTCTAGATATATTTTTTCAGATATTTAACTACTCGTACATAAAAGATTACAGCATGCTATATGCATGAAAGATGACTAAAGTTATTACATATTAGATTTTCATTATTGATTACATAAAAGATTTATTAGAGATTCGACAACACGCTTTACTAAATAAAAACTAATGAGAAATTGAAATTACTTTTATGCTAATATATTTTTGTAATAAAAAATCTATTAAACATTTTTGTCGACTATTGAAATAAATATAAAGGTGAGTAATAAACGATGCTAAATTGTAAGAAAACTAAAATAAAATAATATGTAATTGAAATAGTAATTGTGATAAATAATTATTTAATCCTTAGTGCTGTATGGTATTATCAGTATTTAATTTGATAAAAAATAAAGAATAATTGGTAGAATTACTCATAAGGAGATCATAATTTTTATTGAGTTGTTCTTTTGTATGCCTGTTACTCATTGTTTTATGCGAATCCTGTAGGTCAATGAAAGTTTGTTTTTTAAAAGGGCAATTTCAACTTTGTCATATTCAGGTAAATCTTAAACTCAAAATCTATCTGTCGAAAACTAAAGTCAGAACCAGTTGCGGCTGTTAAATAATTGACTAGATTTTGTAAGGCAATCTTTTTTATTTATCACATACGTTACTGTTTCCATATTATAGACAAATATGTTCTTTGAGAGTCTTTATAAAGAGACACTACATATAGAAACTGATATATTCTTAAAATTGGTGGGTAAATTGATATTATGAACTACATCTTCTAGATTCAACTCTTATACAACGTGTATTTTTATCTAATATAATTAGAATCTTTACAAATTTGCATCAGCTATACCTTTATGTAAACAAAGAAATTCTTATGCAAATATTTGCGAAATATAAGCATTCTTATCAATTTTATTATAAATAAATACTTGATATGTTCAGTAATGATTTTAATCCTGCAAATTTATTGTTTTCTGATAAGAAATAATCACTTGTTTCTTTAAACGTTCGTTAAATTGCATCCTTATTCATCATATATAAAGGAATCTAAGTACCAAATTCATAATCTAATAAAAAATTATGGTACTTAATATTTATTGGAATAATAAAATTAATATTTATTGAAAAATATTTTCATTGAAAAATATGACACTAAGCGTGAAATTTAATATAACCACAAACGATTCTGATAAAAATATTTTTTTGATTAACTTTAGGTGCCCAACTATTTTTTTTGTTTATGTAAATTAGGCATATATGGCTGTAATTGTCACTTATAGATTTTATTTCATATTCGGTTCTCAAAATTGTTACTAAGATTAGCTATATAAAAGCTATTTCTTTTCTTATAAATTCTGAAAATAATTTTGAAAAATTGAAAATTTGAAAAGGGGACTAAAAATATAATCCTGCATTATATTTTAGTTACATTTAGATTTAAATAGATTTAAATATTTATACAAGAATAATAATATCATTTGTTAGTGAATTGAAATACAATACTGTTTACAATGAATGATCTTTTTAATATTTTACTTTTTTCTTTAATTATTTTCATATTTAAATTTTATTAATATTCGGTACAAATTTAACTGATATTTTCTATAAAATTTTTAAAACTCATTTCATATTTTAAAAAGTTATTTGACTTAAGTAAACAGACAAGTTTATTACAAATAGCATGAACATTTTTGTACCCATACTACGTTACTAAATTCTTTTTATTGATATACAGTGTTCATAGTATATAAAAATTAATATTTATTTTTAAATAAAAAATCTATATATGAATTCAAATTCAAATAATAGTATAAAACAAAAGAAAATACTAATATAAATATTAAAAATAAAAAAAAAACTTGTAATAGAACTCAAAGGCTATGAATATTTATTTTCAATATTTCTATAAAAGTTTATTTGAAATTCAAATAATGTTTAATTATTCTTTCATGTTATTCAAACAATGCTTCATATATTTATTTGCTTGTACACACATACATACATACACCATTATAGTGTGCATTGTATTAAAACTGAATTTAAAAAAAAAATTTAAATCTATTGAATATTTTTCCTAGAACAATAAAAGTTGTTTATTTTAACAAAAACTTTCATATTCTTAAAAAGTATGCTATTTGAAATAAATTTGTAAATAGAAAAATCTTTTCACTAATGAAATAAACAAAAATTGTTATTTATAATGTAAATAAATGGTATATATATATAATAAAATTATATTTTCTCAAAAACAATCTATTAACAGGTACGATAATAATGTATTAAGTGTCAAAACAGTGTGGAAATTTGCAAATTGAGTTAATGATAGAGCTTTATAATCATTATTAAAATATTTAACTGGCAGTACCTCGTTGCAGTTATGCTTATAAATAAACATTAATTGTGATTTGCGAATTTTGCATTATGATTGATTATGTAGGTTTATAAATAGATTTTTGCCAAAGTTGTAAATCAATAAAATCGAATTTATGGTACTGAATAATTTTTAATGTTATTTCAGTATTAAAATGTAACAAAAAAATAAATGTGTCTTTCTCATAAGATAGATAATTAACTCCAGAGAATATGATGCCATAAAATATTTTAATTGTAAATAAAATTGATGTTTTCTCAAATTCATAATTTTACACTTACCCCATAAAACATCAAAAAATATTGATCAAAAATGTTAATTAAATGATTATTAATCATTATTGACCTCTACGCATACGTATTTTGATGTTTAATTTCTATGAAATTTATATCTAAATACATTTATGTAATAATAAAAATAATTCATAATACATTATTTAACATTTTTGATTAAAAAACTTTATGCCGACAAATTAATTTATGAAAATGAATTTAACCAAAGAATAAGAAACTATATGGCTTAAAAAGTGGTGATATTAAAATATATAAAATAATACTATCTGCTATTATACATTATTTCTCAGAAGTTGTGTTTAGTTAATGTGGATTTAAACTAAAATAATGAATAAAAGCTTATTGAAACCACTATATTTTTAAATGTTTACTACGTTTATAATCAACTAATATCAATTTTAACAAAACTCTTATGTGTATTCAATATATATATATATATATATATATATATATATTCTTAAAAAAGACACTTTATTGTTAGTTTTTGAATAACCAATTTTGCTTTCTTATTACTTTATATTAATTATTGATACTTAAATCTTTATGCACTGATTTTAAATCCCACGAAATAATTATTTATCTATTCAACTGTGTAAAAGAATTAGTTCGGGTCTTTTATTATAAAAGTATCTATTCAGAAAACTTTTAACAAGATATATATATATATATATATATATATATATATATATATATATATATGTAAGAAAAGATTATTTCATAATACAAAGATAATCATGTATTTCACTTAATAATATAATTAAAAGACTGAACTTAATCAAAAAAATGTATTTCACATCATTATCTTAAATAAAATTTGCATTAATAATTTTTAATGTATAATTTTAAATGAAACCCATTTTCAGGTTTTTATATTCTTTGCTGTTTTCTTTATAATTTCTTCGTTTATGAATTTTTTTCTTTCAAAAATTATGCATTGTAGGAAAAAATTAGATTCTAATTAAATAATTAGGATAATATCTCGGATGAAGATATTTTTATTCATTAATAGTTATTTATTCTTGATTTTTCCTAGAAATATGCAGATTAATCCAGAATGATTCTATAGGATTTGTAAATCAAGCATTTTATGTATATTTTTTAAAGGACTCACTGAGGCACAATACGTGTCTAAAGTGACAGTTTATAAAAAGTATATCACAAAAGTTATCCACATTATGCGTTACTATATTTTGCTCAAGTGTCTTTTATGTCTTCAAATAGTTATAGGATTTTAACTTCTCGCCAGATATTTTTTCTGAGTTATAAAATTTGCTTTTCTTCTTCTATTACTAATCTTGTCCAACATTTATTATCATATCGATTGGAAAATTGATGTTTATAGTAAAAGATATAATTTAAATAATTGGTGGGGTATGCACACATCACGCATTAATTGCTTTTCAATCTCTTTTGAATGTCCAAAAATAGATAACTATCATGTTTAATCATGCAGTAAAATTTGATAGAGTAAGTCGAGGATCTACTCAATCATCAATTTGATATCATGAAAATTAACCATCGTAAGTACAATCTACGTTGCTTTATTCATAATATTAAACTTCCTTGAGCGCACACTTCTAAACCAATAATAGTATTTTTCAACTGTTAAAATATGAATATCAATTACTTGTCATATATATTTTGTTGTTATCTTTACGTTATTCTCGGTTACCAATTAGACAACATATTAACTAATTTAAATAACAATTAGAGATAGACACTAAAAAAATATAACAAATAAATATTAATATTTAAAACACATTTCAAACAGCATTATTCTTGCTGAAATTAAAAAAAAATCTAGAAATAAAAAAGTTGTATTAAATAGACGTTATATGTATTTAAATATACAATAATAAACATCATTATTTATAGACGAACTGTAAATTTAAATATATATATATATATATATATGTATGTGTGTGTATAAATGAAAAAGAAGAGCTAGAGAATTTGAAACCATGTTATAATATGTTGCGCAGAACAAAACTTAATTATAAACAAAATATTCCATGAAAATTATATAAAAACTTTCAAGATGAAGTTAACTACAAGTTATATGTTAAATACTATTTAAAACAATATATTCCATTAAGACAGTATAAATTGTTAAATACAATCATGTAAAAAACTAATGTCCGTGTACATATATTCCATGAATTTAAAATTCCTTTTATTCTATTTAATCGTATCAATAGATTAAACGCCAACATAGCTAGTGTTTACGTTTTTTTTTTGTATTTCTACTAGTCTGTCAGAGAATAGTACTTTTTTTAAAAATAAAATTAGTGTAGCTTTGGATGACTGGATGCACTCTTTGCTGAAGTTAAATGGTATTAGAAGTGATAGGAGAATCAAACAGACATGATTTATTTAGCTCTAAGTACTACTACTAGTTAGCTTTTATTCAAGTACATTTATCTCAATGTTTTAAATTAATCGGAGAATTGTTTAACTTAAGAATTTAACCTATGAGAGCTTTAATTATACATTCTTTTTGTACCCATAAATACTTTTCTTGCAATGTTACTGTGTATTTTGTAACTTTGCGAATAAATACTTTTTTAACAAT
>CM068321.1:12804025-12824025 GCA_034766995.1 Acanthacorydalis orientalis | reverse complement strand
TCTACGTGAATTTTCCGAAATTTGTAAAATATAAATTTTGGCCATGTAATAATAACTAATAGTTTAATTCAATTTAATGAAAATCTCACGGAATAAAATTATATATAGAAATGATTCTTAATAGTTTCTTTTTTGTAATGTTTTAAGACATGGTTCTTACAAAATAATTTTCAACGATTTTCAAAAAGAAAATAATTCATAATATTGTATTTATTAACAATTACAGTTTTTTTATTAAAAAACTAATTTAAAACAAGTCCTTAATAGTATAACTAAATAGATACAATGATATTAAATCTAATCTTTTATGGAGTACTAAATAAATTAATTTACTTCATAATTTGTTTAATATAACGTTCATGTTTTGATGAAATGCACACTGTTTATTAATCATTTATCAATTTATCATTATTTTAAAATATAGAACTGTGATGTCAATATAAATATGAGAAAATATTTATATATTCTTAAAAATCATACTTGTATAATTAATGTGAAAATATAATTCATTTTTCTTGACGATGGGTTATTTTTAAAATTAAAATTTAAATTATCAATATCATCGAAACTATTAAAATATAAATTAGTATATATATGTATATATATATATGTATATATATGTATATATATATATATATATATATGTATATATATATATGTATATATGTATATATATGTATATATATATATATATATATGTATGTATAATTGAAAATACTTGTAACTTACTTCTAGTAAGTAGTAAGTATTTTAATAATAATAACAAAAATAGTGGGATTTACTTAAACTAATAAAACTGAATCGTTTCAAACCCCAATTTTTTTTAAAAATTTAGTACCGTCTCAAATATTAAAATAAAAAAACAAAAATGCATTCTTGTCAGTAAACAAAACCACAGAACAATTTAGATGATCGTATCTCAATAAGATGTATAACAATCGACAAACACGAGAACAACTTTGAAGAATATACACAAAGAAAGTCTAAAGTAATTGTGTAATCCAAAGCCCCAAACGTTTGTAGATGTATCATACAACGAACGCGCTGCATCGATGCCAAGTTTCCTAATATCCTGTCAGAAACGATGTATTGACAATATATTTCAAATATTTATCTCTTATATTCTATATAAGTTATATTTTTAGGTTATGCTGTAGAAAAATATATATTAGTAGGTCGTATTTTGAATGTATTCTACTAGTAAAATAATTTGGTTCTTTATAATTTTATAAAAGCATTTTACGATCTTGTAGTTTTAATAAAAAAATGTCCTTAAATTCCTGTTCCATATTAAGTCTTTAAGTTCCTTAATGTCCGTCTGATATTTTTTTAGTGGTATTTGTTTTCAATGTATAAACATAATAAAAGTTAAATAAAACATGTTATAATTTTTGAGGATAAAATATCTTTATACTTGTAAATATTTGTATATATTTATATATATTTATATGTATATATTTTCTTATTTTCAGGTGGTTAAAATGATGATAGTCGTCGTGGTGATCTTCGCTGTTTGCTGGCTTCCATATCATCTTTATTTTATCGTGACTTCGTATTACCCAGACATTACCAGATCTGATTATATCCAAGAATTATATCTTGGCATATATTGGTTAGCTATGAGCAACTCTATGTACAATCCAATCATTTACTGCTGGATGAATTCAAGGTAAGTTTCACTATTTTATATTTATTCACATTATAATCATTAAAAATTATTTTAAATGTCCTTTTTTAAATTGATATTTATTAATTACACAATTCCAAAAAATACAAACTGTACAAGTAATACAAAATCATTAATTTGAAATCTTAAAAAAGAATCAAAAATTACTTATTTATATTAATAAAATAAAAAAAAAACGAATAAAAAGATCTATACGTAGGAAGTATATAAAAAAATAAATGTCCATCTCTAAATTTTTAAACATCTACGACAGGTATCGGTTTCTGAAAACATTCGTTAGGAATTAAGGGCTTAGCTCTGAACAACGTTAAACTTTAGTAAATCCAACCGCTTAATTAAAGAATATTCGCTTCACGACCGAAAAGAATTGCAAACGAGTATAAAAAAAGTAATTTATTTAATTTAGCTTTACTAATATTGTACAGATTAAGTATTCAGTGAAATAAATTGAAATTTTAGTCATAAGAATAACTATTCTTATTTTTTTGGCCAATTTTCAAATTAAATTAGTAGAATTTCGTATTATAATTCTAGATAATAATGTTCCTCATAGAGAAATATCTGCATTCTTGAAACATCAAGCATTTAAAAATGTTTCTACAGTTCAGTTTCCAGATGAAACTTTTAAACAGACTATTTTATTAAAACCTGAATGTGTTGATAAAACTATAGTTGAATAAAGTTAAATATATTTCTCTATACATTTATTTATTAATTATTTTAATCCGTTCAAATATATCTTAAATTTTTAAATTTTGAATTTTCTCTACATGAACTTTTTTAATAATTTTTTTTTATATTGTTTAACAATAAAATATTTTCTATTTTCTAAGAAAAATTTATAAGAATGACTTTTTTTAATGACCAGAGTATCTACAAATGTCGATTCAATTTATTAAGAACAAGTGTAGGAATAAGATTTAGCGGCGCATTAAACATTATTTACTAGTGAAATCTAGTCACAGAATTTAGTGAAGGTTTATGAACAAATCTGTCGTATCTATAGTTTATATCTATAAAATTATCTTTTTCTTTATTTTATATTATCTTAAATTTAATATTTTTGTCACTTATAGGATTACATGATAATTTTTAATATATGTTTTTCATTTGAATAATGAAAATGTTTTGATACCAACGTAACGATTTAATACTCTCCTTTTTTTATTAAAAATCAAAAATATTCTCATTAGTGATATGAATTGTCTTATGTCTTTTGTAGGATAAAATATTTTCGTATACACCTCTCATATGTTATATATATATATATATATATATATATATATATATATATATATATATAACACATGCACATACATCCTTATATTTTTACAATGAATAATTATTCCATAAATAGGGTTAATAAGTGTGTGCTGTATTATCTGTTAGCTGTGAAGATGTTCATCAGAGATTTAATTAAATTTATAAACAGATTACAATTCGCTATATTCAATATAAAATGACTCCTATGCTATTGTGACATTACTCGTTGTGATATTCAAATATAGCAAATTGTGAAAATTAAAATATTGTAACATTAGCTTAGAAATGTAATTATTTTCAATAATTTTTTTTAAAAAAAATTTAAAGTATTTGATTATGCCACAAATTTAAAAACTTGTAAAGTGAAATTTTCAGAATTTCTCATTAATCCTATCATTTGTAAAACATCATTTCTTTAAAGGTAAAAATTTTTCCATAATGTCAAGACTGATATTTATTTATTTTTCTTTCTTTTTGTCAACAAATCATCTTTCAAAACACACATTAAGTTAAAAGTCAGTTAATAATTGTTGAATAAAATCATTTGATTACTTATCAAATTTACAAAATAAGATTCTTTATATTCAGTATATAAATTACAGTTCTTTGACATACTTTCACAAATTACTTAGCTTCAATTTGTGCCATAATCCAATACTACAAATGTTTTTTTTAAATTATTGAATATAATTACATTTCTAAGGTACTATTATAATACTTTAATTTTCACAATTTTGCTGTATTGGAATATCACAACGAGTAATATCACAAGAGCATAGTAGTAATTTCATATTGAATATATCGAATTGTAATCTCTATTTGTAAAGCATAGAAAAGTTGAATGCGGAACTTCATTCTTAACTGTTTTACAATTCTGCGATATTACTAAATTCGCTTCGGTATAGTACAGAATACTCAACTTTTTTATACCTCAGCGCTTTGAGGATGCTAGAATTTCCGACTGAATGCATATAAGCGACAATAAAAATGATCGATAATCATTTATTGAATAATTTTGTTCCGAAAGAGAGCATTACTTTGTGGGCGAACAAAAATGTATTTATGAAAAGACTTCAATAGCTAGATCGAGAGATTTCAGATTTAACAGATTTTTTTCTTAATTACTTCATGTAAACTAAGAATCAGTTCGAGGTAATAATATCTCTACCACTATATAAATAATTTTAATATATAACAAACACATTATTATTGAACTGCGTTTCGTATAAGTTAAAAATAATCAAAAAATATCGCTGGAAGTTAATTTTAATCGTTTTAAACATACAATGTTAAATAAGAATTTCAGTCGAATTTTTTAACATACTTTTTATTATTCTTCGTTAGATTTAGAGATTTATTGGTGCTGATGTTAATCTGTCTAGCTATAGTTTCTTAATATAAAGTCATCTTTTTTATTTTCGAAGTTTATTAATTTTGGTTTAATTTAATATACGAATATATATATATATATATATATATATATATATATATATTTATACTATGATCATTTTTTTTTGTTTTTGTATTGACAAGTTTTCAAGTCTCATACTTTTTCTAATATTCTGTATTTTCTTCACTAATTTATGGATTGTTTATCATGAATTTAATCAATAAAAAATATTGATTAGTAAAAATTTAAAAGAGATATAAACATTTTTAGCCTATAACGATATCCAATGAATTTAAAAAATATACGATGTTATTAAAAAAAAACTACAATATCAAATTCTTTGTTAATTTATTATTTCTCAGACAGTAATTGGAATCAATAATAAACACCATAATTATATTAAGACTATATTTCAGTAAAAATTCCCTGCATCTCCATTAAAACGACTACTTTAATTCGATATTATAAACTTTTTTAGTGAAATATTTTCATTGTATCACTAATATCAAACTCAAACTAAAAAAAATCTCCATTTAATTAAAATATATAGTTATATCAATATGTATATTAGAATTTAATGTATTTTCTTATTTAATAAATTTGATAAAAATGGAATATAAAAGAGTATATATAATCGATGAATATTATTTATGAGTAATTAATACGCTTGACAGATCATAAATTTTCGGATAAGATCAAATTTAAGAACTAAAGTAATAAATAATTATACATTAAATTATCTTTTAAAGTAAACATAAATTTTGTAATTTTCATTAAAAGTCTGTATAGTTATTACGATGTATTTTATTTGAGAAAATTAAGAACATACAAAATGTGTATTTTAAAAGATTTATGAGATTGTATGAACAGAATATACATGTATTTCATAAATAGGATATTTGAAATATTTACTCGGTAAATTTTAGAAATAAAATTGTAAATAAAAAAAATATAGTGTCATATCCTGTTTCAAACACGAGTAAATATTTCTCACTCCGTACAGGAAAAGTTAAAAAAGAATAAATAAGGAAGTTATTTGAAAACTCTTCTCTATTTAATCAAAATTTAAATAAATATTTTTGTACTTATGACAGTACTCAATATTTTTCTTTGATACCGTTTTATTAATTAATATACAGTCAGGATAATTAAATATTTTCCAAATAAATCAATTTTCATTTATAAGGAAATACAACATTTATATTTTTTTTAATATAATGAAACAAAGTAGTAGTTTTTAAATAAAAATAAATGTAATATTATATAATACGATATTTTTCATTTTTTCTCTTTTATATAATTTCATTTATCTACTTTTTAAAAAGTACCTTAATTTCATTTCAAATAAACGGTTTTACTTTTAAACTAAATCCATTCACTATGCGTTTTAATACACGATTTTATTGTAGATGTGTTTTATATTAAAAAAAAAGTTTATTGATAAAATATATTGAAACATAAAATGAATTGTTGTAATAAATTAATTGAATTCATTATTGTTACAATATAATATATTAATTTAATATCGAATGATCATAGATTTTATAATCTAAATGTAAATGTCTATCCAATTGACCGTTTGGAAAGAAATCTCTGGTCAGAAGACCTTTAAATCTCTGTTTTTGTATGAAAATGCAGGGTGGAGCTGGACTTATATTGAAAATTAGTCATTTGTTCTATATTATAGTTGTTTTTCTTCAAATTTACATTTTCTATTCTGCAGCTAATACATTGTTTCAAATAGTAATTTTTAGTTGTTTTCTATCAGGTACTACATTTTTAAATTGATGTAGGTTTTTAAATTCATAAGAATATTATAAGTCTAGTTTGTATAAAGAAGTGTCTTAGAAGCCCTAAATCAAGATTTATCTTCACAACTCGACGTTTATTTAAATAATTCATCCCATATTATGTATCTTCAAAATAATGAGTAGAAATATGTTGTAATTTCTATTGGCCAATTTAGCAAAAGTATAATTTAAATTATAATTGTATATTTTTATACCTATGTTATAGTTTTTATACCTTTTATGTCATTTGTTTGTAGTTTGATTCTTCTTTTTTTTAGTTATTTTTACTTTTTTATTTTTATTATCGATTATTTTGTTAGGTATATTTTTTTTTATTACTGTTAAATTTCTTAATAATTCTTGTACGTTTAATGAATTTTTTGAATTGTGATTTCCAAATTTCTTGTTAAAGTTTCTTTTATTTTTTGTTTATTGTTGTATGTTGAGTTGTTGTATTTGAATCATTTATTATATACACTTCCTTTGCGTTTCATTTTAGTGACTTAAGTTTTTCACTCATTTATAAAATATATATATACTTAATAACATTATAGTAAAACATGACTACTTTAATAAAAAAATCTCAAAATTATAACAAGTTCATTCTACAAACATCAGTATAAGAAGAATCGTTTTCTTATTAGTTTTTTTTTTTATTTCTATGAATTCAATTATAATTAAATTATTTTATAATACAAGCCTACATTTTTAAAAAAAGTATTGAAAAAACCAGTAACATATTTTACAAAAAAAATTAATAAATATGTGAAAACTTTATATTAAAAACACTAATAAACACCAATGTTAGCGTTCATTTGGATCAAATGTCAGTCAAATATTGACTATTTAATTGAGTTGGTAAACTATATAGTCATTTTATACAGAGGAAAAAGTTTTAAAAAACATTAATTTCTTGCTAATATACTAATAAGTAAATGTTTATATGAAAAATAATTAGTCTAATACAATAAACATTATTTGACTCTTAAGAAAAAATGTTTTATAGAAAAGAAATATTTGAGGTACTATTTAGATCCAGTTTAAGACATTTATTTTTTCCATTTCATATATTTTTTTATTTACTCATTTATATCATTTTCTCTGTTCTTATGACAGTACTCAGTTTCTTATAAATTTGTTTACGGCTCTGTCGTGATGTATATTTAATTATTTAATAAAATAAATATCTTGATAGAAAATATTTCATTTATTAAGAAATATTATTCATAATATTTTTTCCAGTAACTTAATCCCCTGGTAATAAAATACGTTTAAGCAGCCTTCAAAATTAATCAATAATCAATTATTGAACTTTTTTATGATTTGTGAGATGAATAAAAAAATCATTTGCGAAAATGAATCCAACCACGGCGGTAAAAATATATTGTGATATGAAAATAATATATTTTACGTGAAGAAAAAACACCGAAATTAATAAATTTCCTATATTAAAAAGATATTTATTTATTTTTATATCTCTGCTAAGAGTAAAAAATGATTATACGATATCTTTGTTAGAGAATATGCCGATTTTTAAATGAAAGGCCATCTATGTATAATATATGCATGGCTAGATTTTAATTCCTTTTATATTAATGAGAAACCTAAAAAATGATTAAAATTAAAATTTTAATAAAAAAATTTTAATTTTTAATAAAATTAAAAATATTAAAATTTCATATTAAAACATATTATTTCTTAGAACTAACTGTACTATTATTGTCATTCACAACTTATATTCCTCTTTTCTCTATATTTATTATCTCTCTTGATGAAAAACATATATGTTTTTTTATTTACTATATATATATATATATATATATATGGAGTTCGTGGAAGAAATTTGCACGTGTTTAGATCAGCCAGTGGAATGACCAACCAGTGGAATTCAATGTGTCCCACGTAAGAGCCGGTCTATGGATAATTTAAAATCAATATGGGTACGACCAGGTACAGGCTCAAACCCAATGTCTATCTTGAATGTCTCAACGTCTATAAGATTAAATTGAAAAGAATATTCATTGTGACACGCGTACAATAGACAGTGACCTTTTTTCAAAATGAATTTATCAATGTAGATTTATCTAGATGTAAGAATGTAACAAAATTTGATATCGTTTTTTATTCATGCTTATAGATATTTCAAAAGACATAAGTTATTATTATTGAATATGGAGACGTAAATAATGGACTTTTATTATATACATAATGCTATTTATTTTTTGTTATATATTTATTTTTTATGACAAGAAACGAATTTACGGAATGCCTCTTTTAAAA
The DNA here is from genome assembly GCA_034766995.1 of Acanthacorydalis orientalis. Taxonomy (NCBI): domain Eukaryota; kingdom Metazoa; phylum Arthropoda; class Insecta; order Megaloptera; family Corydalidae; genus Acanthacorydalis; species Acanthacorydalis orientalis. The sequence continues at coordinate 12,815,615 of CM068321.1, read as the reverse complement.
TATAATCCTTTGTTCGCAAAATATATTGAATTTTTATATTGAATATAAATACTTTGAATTTTTTAAAAAAATGTTCAACTGTAAAATAAATTGTATTTTGAAAAACACACAAGGAAAAATATTGAAATCATTTTTTGAATTGAACTTTTAAATGACTAATACAATAATATCTGGAATTACTTTATCCTAGAGTGATGTTTATTCTCTGTCTTTTCTATATTTCTTTGAAAAGCAAGTATATTCTCATTTAAAATTCTTATTATTTTTATTTTTGTTGTACATTCATGCAAAGGAGCTATTTTTGTTACATTATTACTCATTCAAAAGTAAAATTAGATTATTCTTAACCCTTAAACTACACACTATCTGTATGAAACATACGAAGCACACTGTCGTTGAGGTCTCTTTGACACCAACGTGTAGTTTAAGGGTTAATGAACATGTATATTTATATATATATATATATAATGAATTATATATACCTTATTTATAAAATGTGCATTATTTCCTTTATGCTTTTCCATTTCTAAATTATTTAATTAATTAACCCTTCTTTATAAATAAATAGTTATTTTTCTTTTAATATTAATAAATTTACTAGTATAGTTAAACATTTTCACGAGGAAAACTCAAATATTACTTAAAATTCAAAGATTATAAAAATGTATTCCAAATAGTGATCTATTATATTTTATTTCCTGTGATATATATTTAGAGATAGCAATTATGACTCATTTAGTGAAATATTTATTAGCAGTAAATAATATATATTGTAACAATATAGTTTTCAACTCGAACAAAAATTTTGCCCCTCCATAAAATACGAACAGTTTTTCGTTCAAACAAGTTTAGAAAATGATTATTGATCATTTTAACCACTACTTGTATTGATTTCTATGGCGATTTTATTATCCACAAAGTTTTAAGTTACAAGAAAGTATGTTTTCTATAAATTTTCAGATTTCTCTTTTTCTAAAGATTGCATCAATATCTAAATCTTCTCAAGCAAGGATAAAAATTTTTAGTAATTAATTATTGAACCATTGTGGTTTGTGAGGGAGCGAAAAATTAATTTGTAATATCAAATGATTTGTATGAACACAGATATCGGCATTCAGTAATTTGTCAAAAGAAAAATTAAAGACTTGAATCAGATGAGATTATATATATATGTATATATATATATATATATGTATATATATATATGTTTATATATATATATATATATGCATATAGTGTTATGAAAACTTTATAATAAAAATCTTTTTCATAAAAAAACTGACATATATTCCTATGAGAAAAATTAAACTCTAATATGTATATTGATTCATAATTAAATCACTAGTCAACGAATTTTACATTGTCGAACGTTAATAAACATTTCAAACGCTGCATTAAATATTTATAAAATTATATTTGATAAAACGGATTATGTAAAATAATTAACAACTAATTATTACTGTAACCACATCGGTCGGATATTCCTAAACAGTGAATCATTTCCACTTTATTTAAATGTAATTTAACCGAAAACTCTATTAATACATGCATTATTTATTTGCTATAAATAATTAATTAAATTTCATGTTCATTAGTCGCTGATTTATAGTCCTAAATAGTAATTCATGAAGTTATTTTTTTCGATGTGTTAAATATAAATAAAAAGTAAATATTTAGTACTATTTAGAATGTAATGTTTATTTCAAAGTAAATGAAAATAAATATTTTTACATATGATTTTTTTCTCGCACTATAAATAAAAAAAAATTCTGATGAGAAATCTTCAATAATTAATCATTTTAGATTATTTATAGGCGTATTTTAATTACGATTCCGACATCTGAGCAATGAAACACATAAAATATTATTTTTCTGTACATTTTCATATTTTATTATATCATAACTCTTTAAGAACAATAGTATTTTTGTCTAAATCTTTGTAAGAACAGTCTTCAGTAATCAGTTAGTGAAATTTTTTGGAAAGAAGTATAATGATTTATAAATAAATGAAAAGATATTTATAAAAGAATATACACTTTCATTTATAAAATATCAAAATCAAGGATTAAAAGTTATAACGTCAACAATGATGTAAAAAATATAAGTTATATAAAAAACGAACGTTAGTAGATTGGATTTTTTTCAAATTTCACTGATTGGATTTTACTAAAAAATCCCTTGTAAATTATATATGTATATATATATATATACATATATATTTAAAAAAAGACAAAAAATGTTTATTATACTTTCATATTTATTATAATATTGCATAAATGTATATTTATTAAAAAAATATTATAACTTTCTTGAGTACTCTTACAATAATATAAATATTATATTTTGAATATGGCGTTAGTGCTATGTGCACATATTTTCCTTTGCCTATTTTGGTACGTGAAAGCTTAAGAACGTCGTATAAATCTACTACGAAGGCCGGCCAAAACAGGTAGATGAAACAGATATGTCTGAAACATCAAAGAAACCGCTCGGCGGAAAATGCCAAACATTTAACAGGCATGATTAAGCGTTTCAAAGAAAAATAGAAAATGAAGGAATTCATTGATCATTCATGAGGTCGAATTTTTTAGAACTAGCAATTAATGAAGCGTAAAATGTAACATTTTAATTGGAATTGTTTTTTATACAGAATGTATTGTTTGGAAAGAAAGAGTTAAATATTACTTGTTTACTAAAATATGAATGTATAAATACATTTAATTCTGTTCTGTTTTATATTTGTGAAAATAACGTTTTTGTTTTTAATTCAATTATCAATTTAAATAATACAAATTAGAACATTTTCTTTAAATTATACAAATTAAGTATATTTTAATCTATATCATAATAAGAGGATATTAAACTGTAAATTGAGTTATGTCAGTCTAAATAAACTACTTAATTAAATATTATTTATTTTCACGATAATTAAAATATCTCAGACAGTATATAAATGTTTTTTTAATCAATATTTACAATCTGAAATTTTTATTTAATGGAATGTATTGAATAATACACACAAAATTCAATTGAAAATAATATGAAATGTTGTTAATTTAAAGAAGTAAATAAATAATTCCGTATACCACTTGTACAAATTGCTGTTAGATTTTTATTCTTGATTGACTGGAATAAAATATATAACTGAAATTTAAAAATCAAGTTATAATTAACACATTTCATAATTTGTTATATATAATAAATATAAATATACTTGCTTAGAAAAGTAACCCCAGTGGAATTAATGGGGATTTTTTATCAATACAATTTTAGTATCCACTACCGTAAATAAATTTTTCTTTCGTCCCACAAATCACAATTTTTTTATGATCAAAAATGTTCAAGAAATCATTATTTATAATTATTACTTATGTGAATTTTAATAATGATTCCACCATCCTCAGATTGTTCAGATATTTCTGTCTTAAATAGATTTATAAAATTGTAAATGTAAAGTTCTGAAAACACTGAAATTTAATCCCATGCAAATTTTTTAATTCAACAGATTTTTTGAAACAATCGAATAATTTTACAATATATTTTTGTAGTATTCAGGAATATAAATTGTTTTTAATTAAATGATAAAAAACTTTACTAAAAGCCTTAACTATAAAAGCAGCATCTATTTTAGAAACGCCTCTTAAATTAAAATTTACAAGTTTTATATAAATACATTCACTAATATTACAAAAAGGATTGTTTATTTTATATTATTTTCAAATAAAATTATTATTCATTGTCGATTACTAAAACCAAAAATAATCAAAAGAACATAAACTACTTATAAATACTAATAAAAATCTTTAAATTTCTATGCACCTTCTGCAAAAAACTTTATATTTTATTAAATGACATCAAATAAAAATTTGTAAAGCTACTAAATGATATTGATTAATAAACTAAAGATTATAATTAAAAAATAAATTACCAAAAAGAATACTCTGATAAAATTAAATGTTGTGTTTGAGACAAGATAAACAAAACATATGCAACTATTATTCGCTTATGTTTTGCATATATTATATATATATATATATATATATATATATATATATATATAATGTGTGTTACACATACGAGAGTATATACATATATACATATATATATATATATATATATATATATATATATATATAAGTTTACTCCATGAACGTCTTCATAATAATGCACTCAATCTTCCTCCACCCTAACCGCTACGTACAGCCTGCCTTATATTACACAAAGTTTTAACATGTTTTATTATGACTAGTATAATTGATTTAGTGCAAAGAGATTCTTCGTGCAGTATTTTGAAACTTTTTAAATTGTTACTCATGGTAATAATTTAATTTGAAAATTTATGTAGTCTCAGTAAACGTTATTTGAATTGCAATCGGCAAGTTTCGATCATCGAAAAAATATGAGGTTTTATACTTTTTGAAAATTATATAGTTTTATAATTGTTTTAAAAAGATTTATTGATTGTATTGAAACGAATTCTAATTCCATAATAGTTCAATTATTCTGAAATAAAATCTGATAAAAATTTAATGTGGATATTTGTAATAATTTTGAATAATATTGTAAGATAATTTGTTTAAATATCTAAAAATATAATATATTTATTTTTTAATGAAAAGAAAATAAAATAAGATTCGACTAATAGAAATTACTATATTTTATTTGTAAAGTTTTTAAATAAATCTTCATTTTTAAATTAATTAAGACTATATTTTTGATACATATTTTATTAAATTTTATTTGATCGAAAATATTCTAATTATTTATTCCTACTTACCTTATTACTTAGTAAACTTGTAATGTGTACAAAACCGAATCATTTTCGATCTTTGGGATAAATTGCTGTTCTTCTCTTCAGTAAGATTTTAGAAAATGTCTCTAAAATCAAACAAAAATCTACTTAAATATTAGCATATGTGCTGAAAATAATAGTAAAGAATAGACATTCAAATAATTTAAAAGGATTGGAAGCATAGAAATATTACTACTCTATTTATTTCAATTTAAATTTTTGCAGTACTAATCTGATAAAAATTATTTAATATTAAATATAATTATTGTTCTAATTAAAGTACCTAGTTATATCTTAATTAAAAATGTCACGTCAAGTCAACACGAACAGTTTGTTATAATATTTTTTTTAATTAAAGAATACATCTTTACTATACATTATTAGATTACTATGTATAAAAAGATAGTTTTAATATTTATAAGTAGCAATGTAATCACTTAGACATGCATTTATATTAGACAAAAACGAAAATATATGTTATAAAAATATGAAAAAGACAGAAATAGTATATAACGTATATGAACCAATTTAATAACTATAATTAAACGATCAAAATGGAAATTAAATTGGACAGTTCTCATCCGAGTTCAGAAATAATTGACTGGACGCCAAAAATGCAATTATATTAGATTAAAATTAATTAATGAACATGTCATTTTCATCCAGGAAATGTATGCAAATGAGATGGTAAAACGTTTAAATTATATTATGTAACTAGTGGTTTATCAATTATCAAGAAAATAATTATTAGTTATAAGTATATTACAATAAGGATTTTTTATTCGTAATACAATTGATTTGAAACGAATTTTTTATATAAATTTTAAGTCAGTTAAGATATTTAAGTAATCTTGTTTTATTTTAAGTAATTATTTGTAATATAATATATCATATTTTCATAAAATAACATGAATATAACTTCATTAAAAATGTAACTTTTTTAAATAAAATAATAGTGTTTATCGGGTTAATACAAATATAAAAATATTCACATAAAAAAGAACATTAACCCATTTCATTAAAATATATAAATCTAGTTTACATACAAACTACACAAACTTATTAATTATTCAACAATCAAATTCTGAATACAAACAAGATGCATTATTGGTAACAGGTTGCATTCATTTTCAAATACCTAAAAAGATTATGAGATCGATTCAACTACATCTGATACTGTTACTAGAAATCACTGGGGATGAAAATAAACATCTTTTTCAAGAATGAAAAATGTTCAGCATTAAATTCAACTCAGATGTGATCATTTCGATAGTCTGTATAAATAAATATTTATGAGTTAAGAATCTAATAAAAATTCTGTTCAGTGGTTTTATTCTAACGAATTTTATTTTTGAATATAAAGATGTTAAGAATTAGAATACTTTTATAATATACTATGATTAATTATGATATACTATGGTATTGTTATTAACATCATTTAGTTATAAGCTTTTCTATTATTTAGACTTGAATTGTAGATTTCAGTTTACATGCATTATATTATGTTTAAAATATATTTAATATACTCAAAGCCTTATATCAATAAATTTAAATAGACGACTTATATTTATTATTAGATATTTTTAAAACTTTAATTCATCACTTATGCAAAAATGTATTTACTTTTTAATTATTTATAAATGAAAATTTTATTTACCTGCATAAAATATCATAATATGTTGACAATTATAATTAATAATTTTGCTATTATAAAATATTTATCAAATATCAAATTTCTTTGTTTACTTTAATTCATATTTATTCATAAGCTTACTAATTCATAAGAGTTGTGAATTTATTACTTATTTATTTATTAGTTATGAGAATTGATATTGAAATAGAAAAAAGGATACATTTTTTCGATACATCTTTGAATTATTTTTTGAAACTGTTGGTGGTCTTCACCCTTTTAGGTAAGCTTAACGTCTATTTGACACTACTAATTTCAGTAAATGTACCTTTTTAGGTAGATATTAAAGAGTCAGTATGTAGTATGTACTTAAAGTATTTATTAATGAGAATTTATTCCCTTGAATTAACAAAGAAATAAATTATGAAAGAATATATAAAATGACTTATATTTATGTAATCCTAAAACGTTTCATACATTTTTTGTCTCGCTTCATTTATTTCATCAAAACTATCTCAAGCAATAAATAAAATTTAATAGAGAAAAGTTTCAAGAACTTTATTTTTAAAGTCAGTATATTTTCTTAAGATTGTAAAAATAACTTGATAATTCATGAATAGAATGAAATCATTTTCTTAGCTGATAATATTATTTAATAAAATTTATATTTAACCCTTATAAAATGTCTTTTTTTTAAAACATTTCCATATAGTTCTAAATTTATAAATATTTCTTTATGTCAAATAAGGTAGCCAATTTTGATAAGTTTTATTAATTGTTGGAAAGAAAAATCAGATAAAGATAAGTAGATACGAATATAGATAAAATTATATAGTGAAAGGGTTAACAGAGTACCATTTATTTGAAATTGAAATAAAAATAAAAAATATATATACGTGTACAATTATCAAATAATAACATTCAATTTATCTTTTATTGATGAAATAAAGTAAAAAAATCAAAAAAATTTATATATTTCATTAAAAAAATGAAATAAATGTATACATTGTTCACATAGTATAAAAATGACAGTTTAATCTGAAAATCCCTAAAGTAATGTTTTAATTATTTAAACTGTCATTAGTAATTAAAATTAAATTATTGCTTGAAATTATATCACTAAATTGTACACTAATTTATTAATTAAAATGTAAAATAATAATTTTAAATCAAAATAAAATGTTAACTGCACTCGAGTGTCAACTACTTATAAATTTAAAAAATTCAACTATAACTCAATGCACAAATGGTTATATACATAAATAAAAATTTCGTATGTATACATTTCTCGTTCTATTTTTTCCAAATTTTCCACTTGAAAAATTGGGGTGCTATAACACAGAGAACATTTCGATAAGGGCTTAAAACGATGACTATCGTATTAAAAAAAAATTATTCATTTCAATTGAAAATTGATATTCTAGTCAAATATATGCTACTCAATATTCAAAAATTTAAATATCCTACATTTCTAGAAGAGTATATATAAATTTGATAATATAGATTAGTGAATTTTGTCATAAACATAAAAAAAAAAGCATCAAGTATTTAATAAGTTATAAAACCAATTCAATTAAAAATACCAGCTATTTTTTTATACGACGAGATGTTTTCTTTCAATTATTTTGTTGACGAATAAAGAGAACGTACAACAAAAGAACAGTCACTTGAAAATTATATATATATATATATACATGTTAGAAAATATATTACTGTGAAAGGTGTAATGTATACAAGAATATTCATTGTTTCCTTTATTACCATTTACAATATTATTCATATAAAAGTCGACAACGTTACCTTTGAGTTGATTCGTTGTTCTGTTTGTGTTTTTAATTTTTCTTTATTACATTCTAACTATACCCTTGATGATTTCATTTCTTTGATTGTATGATTTCTGGCGTATAATATCAAGGATAATCATTACTTTTTATTGTTACAATTGCTGGGAATATTTTCTATTATATTTGACTGTACTATTTCTATATTATTTATAAACGAGAAACATGCTTGTTACCTTCTCAAATGAAATCGTTCAGTTACATCCTTTTTAATCATAACTAATTATTATTTGTTTCATAATTAAGTTTCTTTCATTTTTATGAAATCCATTCTCGATAATTAAATAATGATTAATAAATATATAATATTTAAATATATATATTTAACCATTTCACTAACTTATCGTAATAGTGAAGACGTATATTTAAACGTTTCCAGAACTCACTGTTTTAATTTTTTTTCACCAATTAGTCTTTTGCATTCATAAACCTATTGGGCCTCGGGTGAGGATTTTTTCTGAATACATACAAGATCAAGAGAGAAAAACAATATTGTAGACAGAGGTAAATTTTCTACTTTTTTCATTTATCATTTTCGATAAATGTATTTTAACGTTTGGAACACAAAGCTACTTCACGCTGGTATTCTTCACTTGTATGTATTTTTGCAGTATATATACAAAATAAAAATAAAGTGCGGTTATTGTACAAACAGTTTGAAACCCTTATAGGCATAGAAAGTAACATTTTTAAAAACGAATTACTGATACCTTAACAATTACTTAAAAAATATATAAACAAAGAAAGCAGAAAAATTTGAAAAAAATAGTAATATTGAAAAAAGAACGAAATTACCGTTTCAAGTTCTTTCCAAATCAAAAATTAAAAAGAAAATACGTGTATATGATTTACAAGATCTATCTGACAAACAATCAGTTGAAGTAAGACTTAAACTTGAGACTATCTAATTATACAATTCAAGAATTAATAGGAGATATTTATTTTGTGAAATAATATATTATTATCATATATATATATATATATATATATATATATATATATATATAATTTTTAAATTCACATTTCTTGTTCATACACATTTATTAATATGGTTGCTAATATGTAATAGCTAATTGTATTATTTAGAAAGTAGATTGTATTCGAAATACAATATTAGTAAAAGAACACATCTTGCTGTAAAAAAAAACATTTTTATTATTTTACTGTGATAATGCTTTTAAATATATTTAAATACTTAAATATTTTTTTTAAATTGGCATATCATTTACAATAAAAAAATCTATTTTAAAAAGGTGCTTACAAAAAGTTAAATATATCAAATATTGGTATAATTCTGCAAACGAAGAAAGACATTGTTTGAAATTCCATATAACTAACTATTCCGTAACTCTTCGGCTTTTATTTTTCAACAGACACGTTATGATCTCTTTTAAAGTATATGATGTAATATTAGATCGCAATAGACTCTTAAAAAAATTAAATTAAGTAAACAAACAAAGTTACAAGAGAACTGTGTGTATTTATTTCAATAGAATAAAATTTTATTTAAAAAAATTGTACACAATAATATAAACCAGTAAATAAAAAAAGTATTTAATGAAAACCATACTGAGTATTAAAAATTAAATAATCTAGTCTAAAAGTTTAAACATAAACACAGAAATATATATATATTTATATATATATATATATATATATATATATATATATATATATATATATGTATGTATGTAGGAATAGACTATTGCACGTATGTTCATATAAATCTAATGTATTTTCAAACAAGTTTATATTATTCAAAAGTCTGTTAAACAAGCAGTTCATACAATATAAATATAGAAAGTTATATTTTAACAACCGTAAATTAAAGCAAACGCCAATATTACTAAATATACATATTTCTATTGAATATTACATATCTCATGTACATGTGAAACTTTGAATAAATATCAATATATGTACCATTAAAAAGGAACGAATTCGAGACATTTTATAATATGTGTTATGAAAAAATGAATTTACCTTTAAAAAATAAACCCTTAAATTTACCTAGAATTATGAGAGATTTAATTAAAAATTAGTTCCCGTATAAGGAATAAAAAATATATATATATATATATATATATATATATTATATAATATTTTTAATTCATGTGTAAAATATTAAATTGTCAGTATTCTCTGATTAATTATATATTATTTATTTACTAAATATGTGTCAAGGAACAATAAAAAAAATATTTTTCATATATAATCATTTATAATTACAATAAATATGTATTAAACTAAACCAAGAGATGAAATAAGAGAACTACTGAATACACAAATTGCAAAAGTTTCTTGTCTTTTATACGATTGATAGACTAATAATAATAAATAAAGCTAAATACTTCTTAAATATTCAGTATCATTTAAATAATTATTGTAAATTAAAAAAAAACATTTATTGATAAATTTATTGGTGTATATTTTTATACATGTGATACCTTTCATACTCTGTACTGGTAATTTTCGTCCTTCTGGATCACCTAAGGTTTCATTCTTAACTACTGTTTTTGTTATGTGTATGATAATTAGATTTAGTACCTAAATTCTATCTTCTAGAGAGAATGTATGCCAAATTCAATAGTGAAATAGAAACTCCGGTAATCTAAAAGGTCATAAACAAACAAAACAATTAATATTTTGATAAATATTTAATGATGCATATTAATAAGTTTTCAGTAATCAACAGATAAGGTTCCACATTAACCTCATACAATCTGTTAACATATCATAAGAATTGTTAACTATTAAAAATTCACATTAATCTCATATAAATGTTTTTATGTATGAGATTAAATCAAAAATAAATTAAAAATCTATGGCCTAGAAACACAAATTTATTTACATTTTTCTATTTTGAGTTAACATCAAATCTATATATATATATATATATATATATATATATATATATATATATATATAAAACTAATGTAATGAACCAACAACAAGTTTACTACCTTGCATAATTTCATTGTTTCTACTAACTATATGGTATAAGAAATGTTTTATAAGAGAAGATTATATACTTTTTTATATCTATTTAAAAATCTGTAATATATAACAAGGTTTTATCTTTTAGCGCTTAAAATATGATATAAAAAATATTTATATATATATATATATATATGTTTTTTGTAAATAATTGAAGAATTTGACAAAATTTGATTCAATAAGTCGATAATCAGTTAGTTAATAAAAGAAAAGTTTTTCGAAAATACCATTATTTCAGCAGTTTTTATGACATTCTTAGAATATTTTTATTATAAATAAAAAATAAAAAAGAAGAAATATATGTTACTCGTTGTTTTTTGTATTGTTTTT
>CM068321.1:12771525-12801525 GCA_034766995.1 Acanthacorydalis orientalis | reverse complement strand
ATATATATATATATATATATATATATATATATATATATATATATATGTGTATATATATATATATATATATATATATATATATACATATGTTATTCATAAAATGAAAAAGTTTTTATAGTAAAATTGATATTATACTCAAAATTAAATTTGAATCTATATCTCAAGGTGGAATATTAAAAAAATAAAAATCGTTTTTATTCTCAGTATATCATTTTTGAATGTTTGTACTTTTCGTTCTACAAGTTTTTTTTTTAATTAAAAGAAACGAATTTTATTCCTGTAGTATATGTATCACATAATATTGAATTGTATGGTTCAGGATAATATGATTGAAAATGTAAATATCTCTAGCGAAACATGAACTTTGAATACCAATCACTTAAATCATCCATGATTTCTAAGCATTGGAATATAAAATAATATATAAAAATTTTCTTTATTTTCGAAGAGAATCTAAAGTTGTTCTTATATAGATTAAGATTTCTTTTACAAAATAAAAATCTAAATTTTTTCTATGTTTTTATACTAAAAGGAATCTAAACTAAAGCTTGACAATAGTCATTTTCTTATATTAAAAAGTATTCTATAATCTTTATTCAGATACACAAATGAAAATGAACTCAAGATTTATATGGATATATCTGATCTAGGAACGATTTGCAAAAGGGGCACAAGATTTTTTCCTTTTCTATCTAGAAAATATAATTTTTAATTTATTTTACTTTAAGTAAGTTTTGTTTTCTTAACAACATATTTCCTCATTAAAGAATTGTAGGTCTTCATATATAATTTTCTATTTATTTTCAAATTACTATCCTCTTTCTTAAACAATAATAAATATACGATATGAAAAAAAAATAAAAAATCGTTCAAGTTAAGGTATATTTTATATATTTTTTATTTTGTAAGTTTTATGTTTCTTCATAATTATTCTTTTTTATAAACGACTTTTTTATGATATTTGTACTCTATTACTCACGTCACAGAATATTACTCTCTCTCTCTCTACACACACACAAACGTATTTATATATATACATACATATATATATGTATATATATATATATATATATATATATATATATATATATATATATATATATATGCTTACAAGTATTATTAAGTTCTTGTTCGCTTATAAATAGAATCACATTTACTGACATTCTACTTGTGATAAATTCAAATTCTATTCAAACTGATTTGTAAATATTTGTTTGTAAGCAGATTTATTCTTCTTTTAATCAAATTATCTGCATTTGTATGCAATTCAACTCTGTCTGTGACAATAATAGGTCGTTTCAAATCAGTGACCTAATCGATAAAATCAGAGAATAAGATTGAACTACCGCATACAGCTTCAGGCAACGAAGGATAAGTCCACTCTATTTCACTATTGCTATGTAAGTTCAACTTGGTGATAGAAAGTAAACTTCCGGCTAAATTCTCAGTCGAACGACTCATTTAGTCAATAACTACGCTGGTGTAATAAGTACACAAAGACACCCATTTATATTTGGACAGTCACACTTCATATATATATATATATATATATATATATATATATATATATATATATATATATATATACATGCGTATGTATGTAATTCAAATGGAAAGATCAAATATTAATATTTATTTACAACTTTATAATTTAAAAAAATATTTTTCTCTACGTATTTAAGTTTTTTTGAATGTACTTATTAATTACTCTAAAATACAATTTCTTATTCAAAAATAGATTACTATTTGCTTGCTTAGATAATACCTTTATATAATTTATAGATTCATTTTTAACTTAAATAAAAAAGTTTCTTTTTAAATATCATCTCAAGTGAAATTTTTTTAAACTATTCTAAACCAATAATACAACTAGACTATAACTTCAAAATATAAATTCCAAATGACAGTTTTTTCAGGTTTGTAAAAATGAGCATATTCGTTTTACAAATATTTCAAAAAATACACCACTATAATTTTTTATTACATTAAAAATACTACTAATAGTGCTTTTATCTTTATATAAGTCAATAAAAAAAAAGAAATTTTATCTTTTCTTAAAATTAAATCAAATTTTAAATCCACTTATTCGAAATAATGTTATTATCAGTTCTATAAAAATTTCATTTATCACATTACATACAATAATAACAATAATGCAATCTTCGCATAAAATTGAAATAAAATGTATAATATTTTGTTTAACATTTACATTAATATACTTCTGCATGTTAATTCTTTAATTATTTTTGTATCGTTTTCATTCAATGAGTTATAGTCTTTCAGTCATTCATAAAATCACATTACATAAACTTTTGTATTATAAAAAACAGTATTTCGCCAATATTATGGGCAAGTAATTCGAATTTAATCGTTCTTTTATATTTATTAACGTTATTTACAAACAAATACGATGACCTTTTAAAGGTAAAATCCTATTACTGTACTAGACGAGATGTAACCGTCACAAAAATACGATTAGTTGATTTTACAGTCAAGTTAAATCCGGTTCATTGGATTCGTTATTCGTTGTGTACTGGAATCTTTCTCATCAAAAAGTTTATATATATATTATATATTTATATATATATATATACATATATTTATATATGTATTTATATATATATATATATATATATATATATATATTTATTTACTGAAATGAACGTAAATATGTTCTGGAATAAAACAAAACAATTGTTAATTAACATTATTATGTTAAAAATATTATGTTTATGCTTTTATTGAATTATCTTAAATATTAAAACGATTTAATTGGTTATTATATATACATTTTTTCTGGGAAAAAAATAAATTTATTTCTTAAGAAAACTGAAAAGTATATAAAGACCTGTGAAATAATAATACTCAATAAATATATATATATATATATGTGTGTGTGTGTGTGTGTGTGTATTTTAATACCATATCTTCCAAAAATTCAAATTATAATTTGTCATGAACGAACCATTATTAAAATTATTATTGTATTTTTTTATATCTATCACCATGTTCATGAGTTGTAAATTATAAAAAATATTTTTAATAAGCACACTTTTCAATTTGATTTCGGCATTTAAAATCAGAAAATATTCACGTGTGATAATTATATTTGTCATAATTGTCCTCTTTTTTTCATCTGAATATCTGTGTTTCATATACTTTTCAGAGTGTATCCTCTTTAGTTCCTATATGGTTAGAATCTTCAATATCTACGTCAAGATGAAAAACATACCAAAACTAGTAAATGAAAATAGATGCTAAAACCCCAGAAGTACAAAAAACCATCAGACAAACTTTCAAATTATTTTAAACTAAAAAAATTGTAAACAAAATAAACAATTTTAGTTATTATAAAATATTTTTTTCAATTTCACTATGAAATGATATTAATTATTTTTTACTTGGTAAAAACCATTAATATTAAGATTAAAAATTAATTAAATTACTAATAAGTTCTATATTTATTCTGATTTATTTTATGTATTTATACTTCAGTCTATCAAAATTTAATCAATCCCTATTAAAGACAGTTTCTCTCTAATTAAAAAATGAAAAATTGATTGAAATCCTGACAAACATTAATAAAATCAGAATATAATAATTGAAATTCGTATAAATATTTATATGTATACATACATACATACATACACACACACACTTAAAAAACATATTGAATCTTATTAGTAATATTTTTCAATACACCAAATAATCATAAAATCACTTCTTAATCATTTTGTTATTTAAATGCCTGATGTGTTAAACTATAATGATTTAAATACTTTTCACTTTAGCTTAAAATACATGAATGTCTACCACTGCTTTTCCAATATTCCAAACATTCTTATCTGTAATTGGTTTATGTAATGATACTATAAGATGTTTAATTATTTCAGCTTTAGATTTTAAACCCTCTAGGTGTTCCATCTATTCTGAATGTTTAATGAGATTTAGTTTTATCCATCACATAATTTACCGTTGTTTAATTATTTTTGTAACAAATGAGATTTTTTTGAAAGAAATGAAATTAGATAAGATAAAGTGTCGAAATACACATACCCATAATATATATATATATATATATATATATATATATATATATATATATATATATATATATATATATATATATATATCAAAAATTAAACAATAAAGATTAAGTAGAAACATTCAATTCTGTACAATATGTTACGCTGATTTCCATTTATACATCTAATCATGACTAGGTGGTTTTGTGACATTGATTTATGAAGGACGGACACTTACATTCCTACCGTCGTTACGCGTCCCGATTCGTCGATTATTGAAGTCGAAACGTCACCCAAAATGTAATATATCAGTGCAATGCTACTATACAGATTACATAATTGCGTCAATATTTTACTGCACACATTTATTTGCAAACAACAGTTTATCACGATGTGAATCTTAGGAACGAGCTATCGCATAGTCTATAAGTCTTAACTATACATTATAATCTGTACATGTATATACTCGGCCAATTGTTAGTCTACGATTTAGTTCTGTATTATCTCTAGTACACTTTCAGTATAAAAAAGATAGAATATAAATTTAAATTTCGGATTAGAATATATTCAGATATTTAAACTGATGTTTACTCTACTTTAGAAAAATTAATATGAATGCATTTTTTTTTACTGATTTCATATATTATCGATTATAATATATATATATATATATACACAATATAATAAAGATATAAGAAAAAAATTGTATCGACACTGAATCGGATGAAATATCTTAATATTTAAATTGAAGAAACTATTCAATTTGAAAATAAGACTATGCGATTAAACATATTTACCTTTATTTAAGTTTAATGTGTCTGTGTTTCATCTTTAATGGAAACTGAATGCAAAAATTAATTACTGACCTTAAACGACACACAGACCATTAGAAAAGCATTTTGAAATGAAGTAATATAACTATGTTTGGTTGTATAATATTTTTTAATACTTTTTTGTCATTTTTTCCAATACTGTACAATTACTTTTGTGATTGAATATAAGGAAAATAGTTGAAATGAAGTACATTTATTAATTTCATTTAACTTCTTAAATAAATACAATTTAAAAATTTTATTACAAAATAATATATTATTTATATAAGGAAATAGAAACATACATGTATATGACATATTATTACATACAAACATATATTTATACGTATATATATATATATATATATATATATATATACACTTAATTTTGTGAAAATGATTGTAATCAGTTTCTTATTATCAATTATTTACCGCCTATTATATATTACGTACAAATTTATATCATCACATGTTAATATAATATAAAGAGAAATGATTTATATTCCATGAAATTTTGTTTTGCACGCGATATCATTAGTATATGATACTTATTCACGTTTCATAAATTAATAAACAAAAACATTATACCTAAGAATATATATATATATATATGTGTGTGTGTGTGTATATATAAGTGAGTGTGGGTGTATACATGTGGGTTATTCTAAAGAATGATATTATATAAAAACGAGTTAATTATTAATAAAATTTATTTTTAATGGTAAAAAAGAGGAAATTTCAAAAATATTTTAAGATAAAATCAAAATAAATGTGATAACATTTATAACAAGTAACCGAAATGATATAGTATTATTTATATAACAATGCTTCTACTATTTAATTATAATTTTAATGTAAGATCATATTCATGATGAAGTTTTTTGATTAATCTTATCATATTAATAAAAGTAAATAAAGTGACATGCACAAAACATAAAATGAATTAATAATATTTTAGTCGCTAATTACTTCTAATCACTTCTTTATTACCATACTATACTTTATATATATATATATATATATATATATATATATATATACACACACATATATGTACGTATGTATGTATATTTCCTCTGAAGTAAGAACAGGTTTTTTCTTAACTTGACATTAAAATAGACTTTTATATTTTACTTAAAAATTAGTCTTCAATAAAAAAAAGATTTTATTAAATAATTTTATATCAAATTGTTTAAAAGATTGTTTTTCTGACTGTGAGAATTTTTTTTTATTAATCTTCCATCGATGAAACTATACAATTTATAAAACACACACACATACACACACACACACACACACACACACACATATATATATATATATATATACATACATACATACATGTATATATATTTATTTATATCCTAATATTACAATAATTCGGTCTAATCGTAAACATACATTAATTTGATAAAAAAAGTGACATTTTCGATTTATCTTCTAATATTAATTTGATATTCAGTCGAGCTGAATATGAAATCTTACTCTTATACTTGAATTTTTCTCGAGTAATTTAAATAAAAGTCAAATATTCGATTATTCCATTCAAAGTAATCTTCTCAGATTTTAATATCGTTTGTATCTCTCTACTGCATCAAACAATTCTGCAATACTTGTATAGATTTTGCGTATATATCATTTAATGAGTTTTTCTTTCACTGCGTATATTGACTTAAATATCTTTAATTTTAATACTAAAATGAGTTCAAGGAGAAAGATTCGAATATATAATGGTTCAAGTTTTTTTTTTAATTAATTATACATGTTATATTTATGCAATTTCATATATTTAATTGATACTTTCATTAAAAACGTGTAAGTTTCAAATTCTTTTAACGCATCATTAATAATGTTTTTTGATAATTTCACAATTCCTTGAACTACATATTAAATTTCAACGATTATGAGTTGTTGCTTTTAAAATGTTAGCAATCCTTTAGAAATTATTTTTATACTATAACTGACTCTTCTTAAAAGTATCTATATACTTAAAAGACATTAAAGTGTTTATGGCAAATTTCATTACCACTAATTCATATTTTTCTCGTAAATTCAGTTCATAATGTTTTATAACTTCTTAGTTAACATGAAATAATAAAAATTATATTTTGTAAAATTCTTATAAGCATTTACTTGATAAGTTTGATCAAACTATGATAAATAAAAATATAACACAAATTACAGAACATAAAAATAAGTAAAAATATAATTTATATATATATATATATCAATTTATATATATATATATATATATATATATATATATATATATATATATATATATATATATATCAATTTATATATATATATATATATGTAGCTGAAAGAGGTGCAGAAAAACAGAAAGAAAAAGAGCAAAGATGATTAATCTCAATTTAAAATAAAAAAATTCATTAAAAATATTTAAATAATACTTATTTTTTATACATTTTTAACAATAATGAATTTCATTATTTTCTTTTACCTAGTAAATAATCTTTTTAATTTATGATATTTTGATATTTACTTATTAAACTTAAACTGTTTTATTAAATGTTTCTTACACTGCTTTTTTACAATTTTGTTATTTTTTTAATCAACATAGTCTTTTTGATTAATTCTAATGTATGTGTAAGAATTGTATATTATTTTTGAAACTGTAATTTAGAAGAAATTATATATGATGAATATATGATACATTTTTTATATTTTATGACAAAGTTCGTTGATAAAAACTATTTTTCGGTACGATGTTGTAACAGCAGTTTGAAGTTACAGAGCAAAAATCAAATTAAAAATAAATTAAAGTTACTAGATAATTCAAATTATCCGGCGAACTATCTAACTATTTTAGTTTTATTCTATATTTAAATACATATATATGTACATATATATATATATATATATATATATATATATATACATACACAAATATATATGTAAATATATATACATATATATGTGGTGTGTGAGTATCTGTATGTGTATCAATTTAATTTTACATAAACTTGAAAATAACGCATTGATGAAAAAAGAGATTATTTTCATTCATTTTTATTTCGTTTCTAAAAATAATTTTGTTAATTATTCTGAAAGAGTATTACTATATAATCATACAAATATTAACTCTTTAATTTAATTAACTAATTAGAGTTTCATACTTTCACTAAATAATATTCATAAATGAATTTTAATATCACAATTTTTTTTTGATAAATATCTAATAATTGATTATTATTTATTTTATATAATAATTTGCATTTAGATGATAGTGTCAGGATTATCAAAGTATAATCCGAGAAAATTTTAACAAAAGAAGAAAATATTGTTTATTTTTTATTCATTTGATAATTAAGATCTTATTTTTTACAATTTCATGATTTATTTAAAAATACGATTTTAAAAATTATACAATGAATAGTCTTTCATCGTGAAAGTTGGAAAATTTGCAATACCTCATATGTTACAGATATGAAAGTCTGGGGAAAAATAAGAAGCTAAGATTTCGTAATGCTTGGAACTCTCTTATTCATACATTTTCCAAAACGATCTCACTAAAGCTACAGCTGCTACACAACGTTAAGTTCGTCTATATAATCTATGAGTTATATGCTCCATGACTGATATTCAGTCACCACTTTCACTATATATGAAAAGTAGAGCACAGCCGTCTGTTGTAACCACTGATACGAATAAAAATAAATAGTAATTGTCGAATACGACCAGTTATCTAGTCAAGCTCGCATCTATTATAAACTTGAATCTCTAAAATTCCTTTAGAAAAATGTTATTTATGCGTAAAAGAGTTATTTATTCTTATTAATGCACTTTAATCATAACATCGTTTTGAAAATATAAAACTGTATTTGTTCTTATACTCTTCCATATTTTAAGTATTTCAAATATTTATATGACACTAAGCAATGAAATTTAAGCATATATTTTTATTTCGCTAATTTACTTGCAATTTTAGTCTATTTATTTTTATTAATTATTTATATAATATTTAAATACATCATATTTTTCATACGATATGTGTTACAATTATTAAAATTAGTAAAATATATCTCAGTATTGAATCATTGAGCTACAAAAAGTATAATTTTTTATTTTTATATCTGTAGTCATATTAATATATTGTCCTGGTGATTTTCGTCTTTTTGGATCACTTGAGATTCTGTCATCGAAAAGACTACGAAAAATCTGGAGAGACGAAATAGTAATAGCCATAAATAAAAGAGATTTTCAAAGAAAAAATGGCTATATCGAGATTGGGTATTATAAGGCGATATATGTTTTGAAACATTTTATACTGTTTAATGTATATATATATATATATATATATATATATATATAGATATAAATGTGTATATATATGAATATATATATATATATATATATATATATATATATATATATTTATATATGTATATATATATACATGTATATATATATACATGTATATATATATATATGTATATATATATATATATATATATATATATATATATATATGTATATGTATATATGTATATATATATATATATATATATATATGTATATATATATATGTATATGTATATATATATGTATATGTATATATATGTATATATATGTATATGTATATATATATATATGAATATATATATATATATATATGAGTGTGTGTGTGTATAAAATATAATTCATGATAGTACATAAAATCCACATAAATAAATATCAAACGGCCTAAAGAATAGAGAAGTGTTAAAATCAAATAACTCAACAAATGATCTAAAGTTGTAAAATATAATGTAATTGTAATAATTGGTACATAGGTACGAATACAAATGCTTCAAATTTCAAAACAAAAATGAAAATAGTCTGATTTTAACTAAAACTAAGTCCTAAAATATAAATTTAAGTTGTTGAAGTGTTATGCTAGAACAACGTAAAAACTATAACGTTAATAGTGGTCTTTTCTGTTTACAAATAACCATTAAAAAATGAAAATGTTTTATAAATAATTTTAGATATTTAATTTAAATTTCTATAAAATATGTACTATATCAATATAAAACGAAAACAAACATGATTCTTTTTATAATATTTAACATATTTTAAATCTTTCTTTTATTAAATATGACATGTTGAAACATTTCATAACTGGCATATTCAAATATTAACAACAGACATGTTCAGAAAATTTACTATGATATTTGCATGTTCTCACTCTTTTAGAAGAATTCACCGATCATGCGGTGTTGAAATGAATCCATTTTATTTACATAAGAAAAAATTGAATATTTTCTGAATATTTAATAAGAATCAAAATTTTATTAAAAATATTAACTTATTTACATAAAAGAAATAGTATTTATTAAATATTCAAATTAATTTACTCATATCTATTTATACAACATATTTTAGTAAATGACAAGTTTAAATACACTTTCTTTGAGAACTAACTAAAAGTTTACTTGTATTCCATTCCTGTTTCAGTGCTATAAACCTTTATGATTTCTGTTAGATGATTAGAACCATTTATGAAAGCATGGTTACTTTGGCCACTAAATGCTTTGTGATACGATGTAATATAAGGTAACTAAAATGTTTGTAAGTTATGTGAACAAGGTGAATACGTAAAGGTATATATATATATATATATATATATATATACACGTTGATGAAATACTGAACATTTTGCATACGAAAACACGCGCTTGTTCTGCTTCCAAACACATGGATCATTTCAGTTCCTTAGAGAGAAAACTCACCAGAGAAAGAGATTAATGCCTGCAGCACACTAGAGTTAGTGTGTGGTATAAACGAGAATTATTAAATATGAAACGTTTATAAGTGCACGAACAACGGCCAGATTAATTTGGTAACGATTTATAAAATCGATTATCAAAAATATAGATTGTTACTCCAGTTCTTTTTTTAGACTTCTCTTTAGACATTTGTTTTATTTTATAGAGAATGTATTCACAGAAATTTAAAATATATTTAACTTTTTATATACAAATTTTAAATTGAATAATCACCGAATGATTGTGTATGTTAATTTATATTTTGTATACTTAAAAATTAGATATAAATATATTACTTGCGTTATAATCATATTTATGTTATAAAATGGAATGCTTAATTGCCAAAATACACTTCTGCACACCATGTAAATACGATTTTAATTAATGTAAGGACATCTTAACTCAAACTGTCTAGACGGTCGGTTATAAATATTATAATTGGGGTTCGAGATTATATTCATAGTTGTGTGTGTGTGTCTCTCTCTCTCTCTCTCTCTCTCTATATATATATATATATATATATATATATATATATATATATATATAGCTACATTGAAACAAGAGCCGAAACTATATAAAAAAGATACAAATTTGCGTAATTTAAAAATACTAATACCGCCTGATAAATAAGTTAAAGAATATTTTTATTTAAAATGTACCTCATGTAAGTCATAGTTGATTTTGACATGTTCTATCTGAAAGAATTTTATTTACTATATTTAATATTTTCAAAAAATTACTTTTTAATATTTTTTTTAAACGAGATTGATATTAATATTGAAATGTATTAATATTAGTTAAACTCTATATTTTTTTAACATATACAAAACTCGTTTATGTTTGGCTTCACTTTTTATTTTCTCAGCGCTTGCAGTAATCAGCTGTGTTGATAAAATGATATCCTTGACATATTTCATTACCAAATTAATACTGTTTCATTTCAAATGTACTTTAACTGTACATTAATGAAAATTATATCTTATTTAGAGCAAACATAAATATATGTTGTTTATCATCATTAGTTATGAGTTTAATACATGTCATCATAACAGAACACCTGTAAGTGGAAGACATTCAACATAAGTTATCTGTAATATTATTTCTATTTAAAAAACATAATGTTTGTATTAGATGAAATTAAATACTTTGTCTATTAAAATAATTTAATATATTTCAAAACTATAAAAATATATTGATATACATACATAGACATTTATATATATATATATATATATATATATATATATATATACATACGTATTATATATATATATATATGTGTGTGTGTGTGTATGGGTATGTACATATATGTATTAAAAACATTTGATATTGCTTGTTCATTTTCCTTGCGGTCACTATTTTTCTTTTCATTTCCACTACCGGTTTCGTCTATTCCGAGACTAGTCGATCTGGCATCGGTTGAATATCCACTTAACGATATTTGAATTGACGGAATCGTTAGTAGAAAAGAAAAGAAAGCAGTGACCTCAAGGAGAAGAAACAAGCAATTCTTATCCAGGGACACATGTAAGAAATTGTTTACAAATATCATATAAACATTTAGTGTATTGATATACAGTTTAAATATTTGAAATAGTAAATTGCTTTTTAGTAAAATTCAGCCATTTCTGTTAGCAAGTGTACACGATAATGTTAATACAAAATCAAGAAAGTATTTTATTATCGGTAAGTCTAACATTTAATAACAATCTGAATGAATGAGAAGCGTAAAAATATGGAAAAAAGTACTTTTTCAAATGATTTTTAATATTTTAATCTTTGAATACCTTGTTATATATATATATATAAATACATATATATATATATATATAATATATATACATATATGTAAATATACATATATACATATATATATATATATATATATATATATATATATGTTAGTTTGTTTTGTATATTATAAATACATGCGTATAACAATAATAAGAATACTACTTCTTACACGTGCTTCTTTAATTTACAAATTACGAAGTACAAATATCACTAAAATGAAGGGTTTTCTTATAGTAAAGTAACAATTCTGAATATTAGATTGGTAGGAAAATAGCAGCAGTTTTTGTTTTATGAATTCTAACCTTATTTTTTTAATGTATTTCATCGTTTTCATGTTACATCAACTTTGAGTTTATTAATAATTTTGCTTCAAATTGGGTTATTGAATTAAAAATTGAAAAGAAGCAAGTAAGACCATTTTTTTGTATGATATTCATAACGGATGGTAAAGCAACAGAAACTGTTTGTAAACTAAACGTTTTTTTTGGTGTGTGTACTGTTAAGGAACGTATAGTTCAATGGTGGTTCCTAAGAATTCGTGTTAGGGACGACAGCCGTGAAAATTAAGAAGGTCGCGGGTGTCCTTCAGTACATAATGACCAACGAAAGGTGTTAGTTGAATCAGAACCATGGGCAATAATTTGAGAGCTTGGTCGAAAGTTAGTCGCTACTCAACCAACAGCTCTGGACCACTTAAAACCACTTAAATTAAAAAAAATGTATATGAATTTGAAGGTCATAAACGGCAATTATATTTCTACGAAACTAATATAATAATAAATAAAAAAACAATCCATTAACAGCATGTTTAAGGCATAAAACAGATTTTTTAGTTAACTAAAAATAGTATTAGCTTAAAATCGGATTTACATAATAGTTAAACATTAGATTATCAGCAATGCAATTTTCTTTACACATATATATATATATATATATATATATTAAAATAAATTAATATAATCATAACATTTTCAGAAAATTATCCAATGGTTTTGGTAATCACAATCTTTATTATCAAAAATATTATGAAAATATTAAGAAGGTATTTTATAAATATATTAAGAGAACAATTAATATAAATTGCATGTTATAACCATAAAGTATAGAACAGTTATTCAGATAATTGGTAAGAAGTGAAATGCTAATAACAAAATGTTTTAATAATACGAGTCATTCATTCATATTATTTATTCGAATAAAATTATAAAATTTATATAAATCCGTATTCAATGTATTATATATATATATATAATAAAAGAAGAAATTTGAATTTTTGGAATAAAAAAATATGTATATTTAAAAATTGAAATTAATGAAACTGATCTTATTTTGGTACTTCAGAATCAAATTATCATAAGAAACGATTGGTTCGAAGTTGAATGAAAAGAAAACTTAATTAACGGGAATAGTACTTGGACTTTACTACAGACAATTTTTTTTTCAAAAACACCATGCAAATATTTATTATTTTAAATTTATCTTCAATGTTATTCGATTTTACATTTTTTATCTTAAAATCATTTTCTTTCAGATACATAAGTGTGTACTGTACTAACCATCTATTTTTTAGTTATAAATAAATATCGCACATCTCATAGATAAGTTTTATAAATCAAAAAATTGAATTTTACAAGAGAATAGAAAATATTTTATAAAGTTTAAAATTAAAAACAATCGTTGTATATTAACATAATGAATTTTCAGTTCTTCAAAAACTATGGAAACGTTACTAAGGAAAACTTTTCAATAATTGATTATTAATAATTTTTATTGTTTCTTATTTGTAATTTTATGGCAATTCCATTATCTTCAGAAAGATAAAATAAATAAAAAAGAGATAGTACAATAATAATTAAGTATTTGTAGTACACAGCTCAGATAAAGAACATATTATTATGAAAAGGAATATAAGAAACAATCAAAATAATTGCTAATAATCTATTATTGAACAATTTCGTTCTGAACAGTTTTGTTTTTTATAAAGGTGAGATAATTAATTTATGAAAATTCAATTAGCAGTAATGCAGATTTAAAAATAAAATATAATTTGAATATTATGTATTTTCCTGATTTTTTTGTACAGAGGAAAGATATTTAAAATATACACACTACTATTAAACATTTCTATTCATTTTGCTTACTATTTTAAAACCAAAAAAGATTACTATTTAAAATTATTTACAGTTTTATATGGAATGGGCAATATGTAATTTAAAAAAAAACTATTTAATAACAAAAATAAAATAAGAATAGTTAATCTTTTAATATACTTTAAACAACAATTAATAGAAATAAAATACATATCAAAAAATCAACATCCGGAATAATAAAATTTATAATAAAATATTGTCATAGGAAAATGTGTGTCATGACTGATTAATTTAAAATTATTTTTATCTATTTACAAAATTCATATAATAAGCATAAATGATTAAAAATAAAACAAAAATATAAAATATAAGAAATGTTAGTAAAAGTTTGACAATTTTCAACTGAATACCCCATATATTTGAATTTAAATAAAACATAAAAGCCGGGACAAAAAGCACCGCAGATTAATATTCTCTTAAGCTTTCAAGTACCTAGACAGGATAGTATTATGTAACTTCTTTTGCTGTCATTAATTTTAGGTATTGTGATAGAGTTGATAGAAAAGCTGCATTTACTATAACACAAAGGATGAACGTGCTGATATTTTCATGAAATAATGGACAATTTGTCGTGTGAATTGCTTGTTTTAAAGAACGCTTTACATCTACTTTATATCTGACAAAAGCATATGTATATATATATATATATATATGTGTGTGTGTGTGTGTGTATATATATATATATATATATATATATATATATATATATGAATGACTAGATATATGTGTGTGTATATATATATATATATATGTGTGTATAATATGTGTATATATATATATATATGTATATATATATATATATGTATATATATATGTATATATATATATATATATATATATATGTGTGTATAATATGTGTATATATATATATATATATATATATATATATATATATATATATACATACATACACACACATGAATGTGTGTAACTTTTTGTATATAAGTAATATCTCAAAAAGAATCAAATTAAAAATCAGTACTTTTGGTACTTATTGAAATTACCTTTTTAATGTTAATGTACTAAAAAAAAAATAAAAACAAGAATGGTATTTCGAAAAAAGTCTTTTCTGTAAATAATCTAATATTTTTTCCAACTTTATATGCAAATTTTAAATATCTTTTGAATTCATTTAGTATCTCACCCAATAATTTTGTCCAATAAAATTATTATTTGAAATAGAATTAATAAATTTTGTGGTAATTAAAATCCTATTTTTTCCTACTATGACAGTTTCAATCTTCAATTCTTTGCTTATTCGTGAAATTAATGTAAGTGGTACAATAAACAACACAAAGGATTAAAAAATAAATAAATGGCAAAAACATAAATAGACAAAGATGTGAAAATTTTGACTTAAAAATCAAATATAATAATAGCTAATTAATTTTAAAACTAATTATAATAGCTAATTATTTCAATATTATTTTAAAGAACGTCTGCGTATTTATTGCTCTGTTTTAAAATAAGCTCTAAATAACTTGATAAAAAATATTTGAAAAAAGATTATTAAAGAAAAGTTCATTGTACAGAAATAAAATTTATAATTTTGATACATTGTTTTTAATATTATTTATTTATTAAAAATTCTGAGTAATATTTTCGAATTAATATCATACCGTATCAGTCCTTTTCTCTAATTACCATAAAATATATAATACATCAACATTTTATTTAATTACTATTTTTATCTAATAATCATTTAAATATTCCTGCAAAAATATTTTAAACTTTCAAAATAAGCAATATTTCTAATTACTTAAAAATTATTTAAATTAATTTAAAGTTGTATTTTGAAAATATACAGTATTTTTAAATAAAAATAAACCAGATAATTTGCTTTAATTAATTAATTTCAATTGAAGTATTAGAGTAGTTATAAGAAAATATTTTACATAAATGTATATTTATAATTAGAGTAAATAATTTGCACAGCAATATGTTTTTGAAGCCCTAACTAAAAATAACTGTTATTCTCTAGTGGATAATCAGTTTATCATGAATACTGTGAAATTAGTTAATCAAAACTGCTACACACCCCTTTTTCACATAATCTACTGAAATGAAATGTAACACGTATTTTAATACAAATTTATCACAATTAATAAAAATGTGTTCATTACCTCTCTCTTTTCCTTTATCATATATATATATATATATATATATATATATATATATATATATATATATATATATATATAAATTCATAGAAGAAAAAATAATATTAGATGAGATAAAATAAAATTCTAGCACCATAAACAACATTTTTTCTCAGATTTTTCTTAGCGGTCTGAGGATGTTGTCACGGTCATCTAAATGAACACAAGTAACATTCAAAAAATGGTTAATAATCATTTATTAAACATTTTTGATTATAAAAAAAATTGTGGCTTCTGGACCGAGAAGAAAAGAACACATTTGTAATGATTGGTGAGATAAGATTATTAACAAAAAATCGTAGTTTATTTGATAAAACGTATTCGTTTTAAAAATATGAAGAACGATATAATATGTATGTATTAACTATAAGAATCATTTAAAGAAGAATAATTTTTGATATATTTTTATATAGACTAAAATATATTATAAATGAGTGGAGTTTATAAGAACAGAAAACTATTTATTATATAGTTTTTAGTGTTGTTTCTTATCAGTAAATAAAGAAATCAAATAACATTAAAGTAATGCTTTTCTATATAACAGAAGTAAATAGGGAAACGAACAAGTAAATATACGGAAGCAGAAGTACTTAAATGTGCAATAGGAACGATAGGTACTAAACTTAAATGAATGTTTCTCAAGTCTCAGGAGGAAGTTCGACCACAAAAAGTTCAATCTGAAAACTCTCCAAAATAAAGACTTTTCTATATATGTAATTCTCATTCTTTACATTACATTAACATTGAATTTTCTAATGAAGACTTTTTAAATATTTATAAGTTGTTTCTAAAAGTTCGAATTATTTCTATTTTATTTTTAAATCTTACAAATGGTTATTTATTTTGCAGTCATATATATATATATATATATATATATATATATATATATATATATATATATATATATATATATATATATATATATATATATATATATATATATATATATATATATATGATTTCAGTGTTTGTTGAATGAGAAGTTAAACTTATTTTATTAAATCTAATTTATTTAGTAAGTTTAATGATAATTTTTATTTTAGTTTTGGGTAATTTTTCAAAATGAAATATTCATGAAAAAATTTTGATTTTGATTTAAAAAGTTATCGATAAAAACTTA
Organism: Acanthacorydalis orientalis; assembly: GCA_034766995.1. NCBI lineage: Eukaryota > Metazoa > Arthropoda > Insecta > Megaloptera > Corydalidae > Acanthacorydalis > Acanthacorydalis orientalis. The sequence continues at coordinate 12,783,694 of CM068321.1, read as the reverse complement.
TATTATTTTAAATCGTTAAAATATAAAAGTTAGTACTACTTCCTTTGCTCTAATAACAAAATATAATTATTAAAATATAAAATTTCAATAAAAATAACTCTTGTTTAAAAACGATTACTTCGTTTAAAAGACAGTATTCAACTACATGTATGCTATTGCTTTCCTTACACTTTAAGTAGCAGTACAGTTCTAACACTGGTTTAATCCAGATTCAAAAATGATTTCTTTTTATCTCACAATCTACAACAATTTTTTCTCATCAGACATTTTCAGTAAATAATTATTAATCATTTTTGATCGTTGTTCATGCGAATTTCGATATTAATACAATCATATGAAAAGGCCTAAATTACAAAAAAATCTTAAAATTCTTAAAAAAACTCTAATTTGAAAAGATATTTTTCTGTATCATGGATGATATAATCTCCATCTAATTTATTCTAAGCAAAATGAAGAAGATCAAAAATCATTTATTGAATATATTTATTCAAAAATAAAATTGCCGTTTGTGGAATGAGAGAACGTTTTATTTGTGACAGATAATAAGACAATTATGTAAATTTTATTCTAAAAAATCCTATCTACTTAAAATAATATAAATCAGTAAATTCTACTCTCAAAGATCATATGTAAAAAAGTAATTAATTCAATTTTGTATTTTTTAAAAATAGTTTACATAACATCAGAAATTCATTTAGTTTCACTTTAGTTGAACATATCAAAGCTACTGGTGGATCATTTTTTTAAAATTCTATTCAATTAATTTAAGAAAAGAAACATAAATGTTGTAAGTCATCATCAACAAATTTTCATATATTCTTTATTATGCTGATTTAAAAGTGTACTTTAGGTGAATGCTTAATTTTTTAAAAAGTATATTATTTAAGAAGTAAAAGTCTACCCATATAAATTATACTTTCAAAACAATCTGCTATATGTGTAATCTCATCGTAAGAAATGAAAAAATGCGTTTAGTTTTTTTTCCGGAAATTCTTTTAAATATTTTCTCGAATAATCTCTTTGATCTCTTCAACTATAATCCTCTGTGTTACGATAAGGTAGAAGTTCTTAAATATAACTTTCTGAGATACCATTCGATTTTTCCTTCTAATATTACTGATCAGTATCATTCGGAGATATTTTATTTCATGCCATCAACTGTGATACCACAATTCATGAATTAAGTTAAACTTATTTTATTAAATTAAAAATATTTAATAAATTTGAAGAAATATTTGTATTTTAGTTTTTGGTCATTTTTCTAACTAAAATATTCATGAAAGAACTTTGATTTTGATTCAAAAATTATTAATAAATATATACAAACTAATCCCTTTTCTCTAATTACAAAATACAATTACTACTTAGTCTCTAGTTTCACTTTAAAAAATATTTTTTGCACTAAACATTCGAACCATCTATTAAAACAAGCCATAAATAGAAGAATAATTGAATTTAAATATTATTTATAACCGTTACAAAGAAAAACACAGAATATGTTCTATACTAATTTTAAAAACAATTTCCGAGAAACACACAATTGGTTTATAAGAAACAAGAAGTATTTTAAAATTAAAATCTAAGTATATAATTTAATCAAACAATTTGAATATAATAAAAAAAGTAATAGATTTTAAAATCATAATAAATTACACTTAAAAAGTTTATGCAAAATTTACATAAAACTTATCTGCTTAAAAAATATTTTAACAAAATTTTAAGCAAATAAGCTTTATCTAATTTATCAGAAAAATAAGACATAAAATTTTACGAACATATCTCAAACTACTAACTGATAACATAAGCAAACACATCAAGCCAATCAAAATATGTACGTGTATATATATATATATATTCATAAGAGCATTGTTTGATCGATCCAAGAGAAGAAACACCTTAATGGTGAAAGCAACGTTCGTTCAGTAAACGATAATCCATGTTCAAGTCTCGGGTTAGACCGATGTTTTTCATATGTGTGTTTTTCAATTAAGGTTCTAGAGCTCAGAATAAATAAAAGTATTGCACCTTAGAGGTTTTTATATTTTGATGTTGTACCTGTAGTCAGTTTGTTTATTGAGAAATTATCTCCTGACATATGTTTGTGTTTCGTTTTCTGTTTTATTGAACATGTCATAAAGTGTATTTAGACCGACGTTTTCTTTTCAGAGGAAAATATAACATGATTTCATATTATTTTTGTTAAAACAATGTTATATACAAGGGATTACAGTCATTATACAATGAGAAATGTTTTGAAATAAATATTATATTCATTTCTATTAAAAAGATATATTTTGTTGGATAAATTTTTTCTAGTTTAAATTCTTTTTGATATGTGAAACTTTTCTATATTTGCTATTTTATTTTTAATTACTATATTTCATTTTTGAAATAGCATCTGGCTTGAATATCAATATTTTATCACAGTTAAACAATTATGGAATCTGAGAAAACATTTATCCAATTTTAAATTAATTAGATTTATTAAAATCTTATTTAAGCAAAATAAATAAATCGTATACTTCTATATAGAATACTTTAATTGAAAATCATCTGTACTAATAAAGAAGATACTAGATATTTTTTTTATTTACAACATTTTAAATCCCTTGCCAATTAATACATAAATTGAAAGGAATGAATATTAGTATGTCTAGGGCACCAATAACTCCAAATTTAAGTAATATTTATCGCTGATTTCTTCATAAATACTTCCAATGAACTGAAAATATGTGATTCTATCTTGATTTTTTTCATATTATACTACATTGCTTCTTGAATAATAAATTTTACTCTTTTGAACCGTTTCAAATATATAAAATATTTTGAACTTTATTTCGTTTCTTTTAATTATTTTAGATGTATTTGTATTCCCCAGTTATAGCAACGTTTTAATTTTCAATTATTTTACAGAACCTTCAGTTTCTTTATCGAATAAAAATGTAATTAAAAATATTTCAAGTAATTAATTGGGAAACATGTATTGAAAACAAAGAGGTAACGGAATTATTAAATGAAGAAGTAATTAAAAAAGTAGTGTTTTTGATTAAAGCTAAGGTAAAACATTATAAACTCATTTCAGACAAAACAATGAAGTTTATATTGTATTCTATCACGCTATTCTTATATAAAACCAAACTTCCATTAAATTTTTCCATTCAAATAATAAAATAGCAAATCGAATATCGGAATTTCATCTAAAATAATACAGTCAATCTATTACAAACTTATTTAATACTAATTTATTTATGTTGTTAAAATATTTCTTGTAAAATATTGGTTTTTGTATCATTTTTTTAATTATTTTCTTTATTTTTTTTAATTCTTAATTTATTTCGTATTAAAGAGTAAACTAAATGTTTTCTGTAAAATATCAATACGAATTATATACTGTTTTTTCACTTTTTTTTAAAAAAAAGATCAATTACTTTACTATTTGTTTTCTTTTTTGCTCAATTAAAAAGAAAAACGAAAAGATAATATTAAAATATTAGTTAATTGTAATTTCAAGAGGTTTTATGATTAAAATATTTTAAAAAATTTCATTCTGCTTAAGTTGTTCTAAATAATTTAAATTGAAACAAAAAAAAACATTTTAAATTAAAAAAAACCTATCGATATAATCATTATATTACTGACAATAGGTTTCTTTTTAGAATGTTATAACTTCAGTATTTACAACATTAACACTTTAAATAAATTAATTGTCGATTTTCTACAAATTGTATCAACATATTTCTCTTTAAATGTGAACTTTGTGTACCTTATTCTAGTCACATGTATAACAATAGAATTTTCATTAGAAGTGACATTAAAAATATCAGCATCGTCAGAAATCTATCAACAGAAAGTGTGTACAAGCTATAAGTAAAAAATTAGAAAATTATGTACAGATATAATGATATACATATAAGAGCGATAAACATTCTTGAACGAATGACTTAAACACTTTTGATATATGCCTATAAAATGTTGAACTATATGAAACTGATAAAAAATTAATAAACTACAAAACTTATTTCTTTAAAAGTGTGTTTATATTAGATAGAATTGAAATAAATAATAATGTAGAGATGTTCGAAATAAGCACAGTAACTTTTATTTAAAATTTAAGTGAAGAATACTAGAAATTAAAAAAATATATATCTTAGTCTGCTAAATAATGTTTATGTTAATATATAGTACAAAATTAGTGTTTGAAATATTTATTACATTAACTTTATTGGAACAGAAAACTATATATAAAAATTATTTAATAATAATAACAATATCGCTGTTTGGGATAAATTAGTCTAGAGGCAGAGGTAGGGTTTCCAATGAAAACAAAACGATTACCTGTCACGTAATATTAATAACCTCTTGCAGAATGCAGATACAGAAGAAAGGAATAGTTTTTTAGGAAGTAGTAGTAGTAAGTTTATAGGAATTGTACTTGCTCTTCAAAGCACTCAATTCTTTCCACATTCTTTCAGCTACTCGGAAAATATATTATTATATATATATATATATATATATATATATATATATATAATGAATATATATATATATATATATATATATAATGAATATATATATATATATATATATATATATATATATATATATATATATATGTATATGTATATGTATATGTTGCTTATTAAATATGTTTCTTTTATGTAAAATAAATTAATTTTCATCGGTGAATAATATCATTTGTATTTAAATACTTTATTTAATAGCATTGAATTTAGCAGATCCAGGTTAAATATTTTATCATAATAAGAATGATATTATTGAATTTAACAGGAAAGTTCTTCATAAAAGTAAAATAATTATTTTTTTACTCAAGTTTACAGCTCTAGCTATCATTTATAAATTCTTTAACTATTAACAAAGTGTGAATATTGGTGAATTTTGAAATTTATAACACTTTCTTCTGAAATTATATATGGAATATAGCCTTAAACTGTTTGACGCTTCCAATTGAATCCTTTGTAAAATATATTTTTTTATGAAATATATATCAAAATGTACGAGAAGGTTGATAAGTTTCGCACAGAAGCTTAAAACTCTAGAATAGTTTGAGAAATTAAAATAAAATGAAAACATGAACCTCGTAATAACCTTGTAAATAATTTGTAAGTTTTTAGCGTAATCATATCCGTTGTCAGTACATTTCTGACAGTGTAACAAGTATCTCATTTGTATTAAAGAAAAATCTGGTATTTATTCCTTCAACTACTTCTTCGCTGGAGCCTTTACAAGAAACTATTTTCTCCTGTACACTCGCTTCTACTCTTATCTGGCATTATTTGATATCCACTTATTTCCCGTACTAAAAAAGTTATAACTTTAAGACCTAGATTAAAGCTACCGTGAAGGTTAAACCAAAGAAAAAACATCAGGACTGAGTCTTTATTGATAGAATATAAATACTAACTATTGGTTGGTAGAGATAAATTAATAATGAAAGTGATTATGTTAAAAATTAATATACCAGTTTTATGTTCAAAACTAAATACGCCAGTTTTAAGGTTATATTCAGCTTTTTTTATTTAATCTTAATACATAAATCTATTCGAAATTTATAAGCTCCTGTGCAAAACATTTTAACCGCCCTAAATAAGTTTATTTATATAATCATGGAAAATGAAAACAAATTATGTATGGTCAACTTGATAACATCTCAAATTATATATGTTCAGATGTACTCAACTTATAAATCAATAGATTTATCTAGTGTATAAGTTAAAGTGGAATGGGCCAAGCATAGATTAAAACTATGGTCTTATCTAGGAAAATGTTTTTATTTGCTCTTTCTAAAAGTATATAGCATTAATATCATGTTTCGTTTAAAACATTGTCCATTCTTGCTACATTTATTCGTTTGTGTTCTTATTAGAAACGTCATCCTTCATTTAGTACCAGATCAATGTAAATATTTAATGAAGTTTAATCTTGACAACATTTTAAAATAACGTAATTAAAATTAATTTATTACAACATTGTATTTTTGTATAAGAGCATAATGTTAATAGAATGAATAGTTTAATACTAACAATTATTGACGTAGTAAACTCTTAAGTGTTTATATTAAATAAATTAAAATGTCAAATAGAATAAAAGTTTATCTATACTCACTTTAAATTAACTAAATATTGAATAAACATCAATTAATTTATATAAAGTGCAAATTCATGACAAGAATTTAATTAATAAACATTTATCACAAATTCTCTTATTGTTTACATGATAAGAAAAGTTGAAAAAAGCTTATATTGTATAATAAAAATAAATATTTTTCTTTTTTCAAATAAATTATTATAATAAGTACAATAAAATTATACATTAAATTTATATAAAGTGCGTAGAATAAACTGCTGTTTTGTGCTAAGAATTTTTTATTGATACGAAATTGTTTTTCTTCGCAATCTTACTACATTTGTCGACAAAGAGGAAAAACTAGTCATATTTTAATTGGAGTAAAAACCTTGGGAATAATAGTAATAAACAGAAAATGTGTAACCCTTGTAATAATAATAACAGTTACAAGTAATAATAATGAATACGTTGCAAAAACTGGTTACCTTCATTTAAATTCAGTTCAACTGCGAGGTTAATGCCGAAATTATTATAAGCTCTTGCTGAGGTTACTTTAAGCGTTTTATGATATTTCTTATTGCATTTTATGATAATCATAATACGTATGGTAACATTTTCGTATATATATATATATATATATACATTTAAAATTACTGAATGTGATGCTTCTTTTAACCTTTATATTATTCAAAAAATATTACTAATATTACCTATAAAATCATAAAAAATTACCTGATGTATTATTATGAGTGTATTTATTAATTAAAATTAATCAGAAGATAAAACGTTAATAATTCAACATCAGTAAGACTTGGGAATGATTGAATTTTTGATAATGATGAACTATGATGATAAAAAAAAGATGAAACAAGTCAAATCAATTGCGTCATATAATTATTAAATAATAATATTTGAATAAACTGTTTAACTCATATAATAGTTTCGGGTATTCTGGATAAAATCAAAAATTAATTTTTCACTCCAGAGTACACCAAAAACAATTTTCTGATCGAAAATATTTAACAATTGAATATAAAATATTTTTGATTTTTCTAAATTTCAGTAATTTGAAAATAATTACATTGTTATTAAATAGAACAAAAGCAATAAGCGACAATAAGTGAACAATAGTCAATTATTGATTATTTTTGATAAAATTTGTAATATGTGAGGAAGTAAATATTTCAGTTTTAAAATTGTACAGAAACATTTAAAGTTGAGTAATTAAGTTTGAGAGTAATTAACCTCTAAAAATAAATAATTATCCTTGATTAAAATACCACTGATCCTATGGCTATGCTGAATCAAAAGGAATGTCATACATCAGGAATATTACTACTATCACTCATTATCATAATTTCTTTATATATATTTACCAAATTCAAATCAAGTATATTGATTTGATATAAAAAATCAATGACTGTAAATTAAATACATAATAACAAGCATTTAATATATAATAGTGTAATATTTAATGAAAAATAAAGATAAAAAATCATTTAAATAAGACCCAACACATAATTTTTGATTGACATTAATGGTGAACTGTAATTAGAATCAAATTTCAAAACTTTGACTAAATTTATTTTCACAAATTAATTTTTTACGTAATACACAAACCAAAAATAGTTTTTTTTTTGTTTAAAAATGTTCAATAATTTATCGTTTATCAATTCTGATGTTTACATATGCACATTTTGTTGGCTATGCCATCGTAGTAAGGTGCATGCAAATCTCTGTAGCGAGTTATAAAAATATGGGAATCTGCAAAAAGGAATTTTATCTAAAAAAATCTTGTTCGAAAATTATTCCGTTATGTTCTATTTGAATATAATGAACTTGATTAATATTATTGTCATAATCTTTAAAAAACAATGATAGAAATTAATGCACCTTAAAACCATAAATAATCAATCGTTTTTATAGCATATAACTAGAAGATTTTTCCCAATATATAATTTAAGCAATTAATTCTTTTATTCTCTGTTTCTTATCAGTTATTCTTTTTAAGTTATATGTAGTTTCTCTCTGTATATATATATATATATATATATATTTATATAAATATATATATATATATATATATATATATATATATATATATATGTATATATATTTATATATAGAAATATAATAGTTCCAAAACAAGAAGTCATCAATTCAATACAGAATGTCTGATATTCCTTTTTCTCCAAATCAAAAAAAAATACATTTACTAAATTTCACCAAAATTAAATTTCATATTATTCAAAATTGTATTAAATTTGACATTACAACGACTTTATTTTTACAAAAAATTTTGATTACCATTTTTATTTGAAATATTAAATAAAATCCGATATACAAGGCCCACACAAAAATTCTCGGAATTTGTTAAGTACTACATAGCACATCAGTGAATCATGTAGTACCAACCAATGTGACATCATTCTCTGTCATGTCAAAATAAACTTGTTTAAACATAAAAAAAATATTTTTGAAAGTTTTTGTCACTCATATACGTCGCAATATGTCAGTTTAAATTTAATTGTATCAAAAATATTAATGCAATGCTTATTTTTTTTTAATTACATATGGCGTATCAACTAAAACGTCCTGTAATAGAAATATACTGAAATTAAAATCAATACATATATTTGGAATTTAAGAGCGCGTCGACAGCTAAGGTTATAAAATAATACCTGCAGATGGTATACGCGCCTAAATTAGTCATAAAAGATAAGAACTTAAATGATTCAAAGGAACAAAAAACATTAGGACCAAATATAACATTATAATGTCTGAATATAAATGAATGAGCGTATTCAATCCGATGAAGTGCTGCAAAACTTCTTTAAAATTTTAAGCGTTTAGCTTGTGAATGATTATTTATTAATAGACTATCACTTGTGATTTAACATTTGAAATTAATTAGTTCATCTGTATATTTTTTTTATGTTTCAAAGTTATAATGTAAAAAGTCTACTATTTCAGTTTGGAAGCTATAAATGAAAACAGAAACAAACTATCAAAAATGTTAGACACCTTATCCAGATTGCTAATAATATTATCAATTTAATATCATTTATATGTAGTAAAAACTGTTTTTATTCAAAAGTAATAATGTATTTTAAACTAAATTTTAAAAAATAATACAAAACATGAATAAAAATCTAAATACCAATAAAATTATTGATGCATGCCATTCAGTTGAAGAATTCAGCAATGCATAATAAAGCACTGTATTATAATGCAACAACCAATGTCATCTTTACATCATTAAATTATTATTAATTGATTGTACACACACATACACTCACACACATATATACATTTATAAATATATATATATATATATATATATATATATATATATATATATATATATATCATTCATCCGAATTTAATTTAGCAAATGACATGTGTAAACGATTAATATTTGTTATTAGAGACAACCAAAAAACAAAGTAAACATAATATATTTTACATAACAGCTGTGTAAAGTTAATATTATATCTGAAATATAAAGTGATATATTGTTATAAAAAAATAATGATTTCCTACGTATTATAAATGTTCACATATACTATCAATATATTTTGTTATCTAAGTAGTATTCATGTTTCGTTATTGCTAGTTGAAATCCCACAACAAACGTGAGTATTATGTTGTCAAAAACAACGAAGTGTGGAATAATACATGAAAACATGCTTGTATTCTAAGATCAATAAAAAGCTGTGCAGACAACATCTAGTTGGTAGTATAGTCGATCCCAGGACACCAGGTTAGAAAGTTATAAGGGCAACGACATCTCTAACAACAACGGTCGCGATTTTTTTTATTTGGTTTGTTGGAATGGTTATTGATTTTGTTACAATCAAATTTCATGGTTTCAATCTTGTACTAGCCGATTCCCATCTGAATTTAAAATAAATTCAATACAAATTTTATACTATTTTATCATTCAACAAAAGAAGCTCTAGCCATTTACGACAAAAGCGAATAGTATAACAACCAAAAGAATCTCGAAGAGCGGTTGTAATCAAACAGCAACTGAAAAAACATACGGGAATAAAGTATTAAGAAATTCACAAGAAACACTTTGTGAAAAATTCGGTAGTGAAAAGTTCGAAAGAGACCATCAACTGGGAATTTGTAAAATAAATGATTGTATGATGTTAGGAATGAATTAATGATATGTATCGTCAATTTAAGTATTTATGTACTTGTAACATCATTATTTACATGCAATCTTCAATTCTTAACAATAATTATCAATAATAGTATTTTTAGCATATATTTTTGTTTATTATATATATATAATATATATATATATATATATATATATATATATATAATAACTTAAACGTTCATTAAATTCATTCATTCGTTCTTTAAATTTGTAAAAAAATAATCTTAAAAAAACTGTCCATAATACAATTTTTAACAGTTAAGAATTTTATTACTTATATTTTAAGATTGTGAAAAGTTCAATTTTATTTATTTAATAAATAACTGATAAAAAATACTGGATAAATTTTTGAAAAAAATATTAATAAATAATTTTAAATTACAGATTTATATTAAAGAAAATTTATTGTTATTGCGGTTATTCGCACGAAACTTAATTGAAGACGCACACTTGTGAATTTTACTTTTATGTATCTAAGATTTATTTTTATTACACATAAGACATTTAACGTACTGTTTCGCTGTTTTCAAAAAAGCTAATTAACGTTTATAGTTAAAGTTTTGTACGTTTTTTCGAGACAGTGATAGGTAGCAGTTTTCACATAGAAAAATTATTCTGTTTATATTCACTAGTGAAGAAGTTTATCTTTTTAATATTTACATATTTATAAATAATCGAATTATATATTTCTTCTTATAACAAAATAAAAATAATAATGTAAAGAACAATGTTTTTCTTCGTAGAATAAAAAACTAGCATAATCGAGACTTTTGCTAGTTGCAGCATTCATTTTTGTTCATAAATTTACAAGATTGCACGTTGTTTAATATAAATTTTCCATATAAATTAAAGTAAATTACATGTGAAATTTTCATATGTTCTCTACAGCTAGAAATCGTTATCATTGTATTCTAGAAGTAAGTTTCACTTTGCGTGAAAATTTATTATACGTTCATATATATATATATATATATATATATATATATATATATATATATATATATATATATATATATATATATATATATATATGATATTCAATGTACAAAAGTACAGACATTGTACATTGTTTTCAAACAATCAGCATTTCTATGCTTTTGTTTGGATTTCATATTTACTAATATAAATTATATTGCTGATTGTGACATGAAAAATTACGTTTTTCAAAAATATTAATTTTTATTTAATGCAACATTCATTACAAGTTTTATAATATTTTTATAAAGTATATATATATATATATATATATTTAATAAATTCCAAGTTTTATTTTATAATTATAAACAATTATATAGAATTAATTATTATTTTTAAACAAATAAAAATTATGATGGGATAGATTTAAAATATTATATATATATATATATATATATTACTGTGTTAACTCTTTAAAGGTTAGTGGTAAATAAACATACCTCCTAAATAAATATTATTATAAACATAATGGTGAATACAACTAACCACCTTATTCTATTGAAATAATAAAAGTACCTTTTTCTCTCAATTATTTTATTAATTACACATTTATGGGTATAACTTCAGGAAAGTATTCATAAAAAATCAAAATAAATGAAAGTTTGTGTTTCAAAGTGTTCAACTGTGTAGATAATGAAACGTTGAACTTAAATACAACTATTCTATTTTCAAAACGTTGCTGTGAAGAATCGACAACCTCAATTGTGATAGTTCGTCAGTTTGTTCAGTTAAAGAGACTTAATACCCAGAGGTCATACTATACAACTCGTTGACCTGTAATAGTCTTACAACAAATGTGTTAAACCATTTCCGGAGGCTTTCCTTTAAACTACATATATCGTGTAGCATGTGTCGGTATTGATACTTTCTAATAAACTTTTGTTTTATACGTTTTTCCTTGGATGAATCATTCCATGTGTGCTGCTCTTATATAAATAT
>CM068321.1:12649025-12766525 GCA_034766995.1 Acanthacorydalis orientalis | reverse complement strand
TTTATTTGTTTGTGTATATTTTTATTCTTTATTTACTATATAATTATATTTGAATTTTAATTTGTTTTATTTAAATTACTTCTTAATAATAATTTTGAATTTATTTTTTAAATTTTTGAAAAAAATATGATATGAAAACGATCTTACTAAAAATGTTGTATTTGGCTTTGTGATTCCATAATAATGGTCTGAAATTTATTAATAAATAGAAGTATATTAAGGGAGATTTTTCAGTGTACAGATAGAGAATAAGATTTATTTCTAACTTATAAAAGTTTAATGAACTCTTAGAGAATGACGTTTTTTAGATTCTTCAATGTACAAAAATCTCCAGATAGTTTTTTCAAGGATTTTTGATTTCATTTATGCAGTTTGTTATCCAAGTTGTCAATATTATTTACACTTATATCAGAGAAATATGACTATGGCACTTTCATTAGATTTTAGATATTAGAGAGACGTACCTACAAGTTATTGGGAAAGAATATTTATATAAAATTACTATTCGTTTGTTTACAATTTTAATTTCATGTATTGTTCATTTTTCCTAATAATATTTTCCAATTAAATATTTTCCTAAAATGAAATTTTGTATTGTAAACAATAATCTCTACAATAGTTAAACTCAATCATTTTTTAAAATATATTTTAAATAATTATCAATACATACAATATACTTTTTTAATACAATTACTAACAGAATTATACATTTTTTTGCATTAGGTGTACAATTTTATTTTCAAGTTCAAACTAACATTGTGACTTTTGTTGATCTAAATTGAAGAAAAAATGTACATTATACCACGTTTTACAGTTATTTGACAGATTTAAAACATTGTATTATTTGTTTATGAAATTAACCATTTTCATATTATCCATCTTGTATGCATATATTGTAAAAATGTCGACATTATTCTTCAGATCTGTACTTTATAATTTTATATTTTTTTTATAGAAAAATCATTTTATATAAGATTTTTACTATGGAGTAAACAACGTTTCTAATATAAATTTTTTCTCAACAATTAATAAATATATAATATAAGATTATTGTTTAGCTATATCTTTTATTATATATAATAAAAGATTATCTGTTTAAATGAATTATATTTATTGATATAGTTTTCTGATTTAAGTACCTTGGTGCTTTGAATATGATGGAATCGTCATAAAAATGCATATAAAAAGCAATCAAAATGATCAATAATAAGTTATTGGAAAATTTTGACAAAAAAATTTTTTATAGTTTATGGGATGAATAACATTCATTTGTGAAAATAAAATTACTTATCTAATATCTGAACTAATAAAGAAGGACGACTATAATAACAAAAAACTAAATTTATTTATTTGATAGAATTGAAATATGTGGGTACTGAAATATGATAAAATAGTATTTTTTTTATAATAAAAGTTTTCTGACACTATCAATAAATTGAAAATCTAGTCCTTAAACGTATGAATCAAACATATCTTTCTTAAATTACAAAAAAATTTAAGAAAAATATGTTGAATTATATTCATTAACCCTTAAACTGCACACTGTTTGTATGAAACACATTGTTGTTGGGGTCAGTTTGACCCCAACGTGTAGTTGAAGTGTTAAAATAATAAACTCAATTTATAATTATTTATTACATTAACATCATAAAACATATATTCAATTCTTTTAATAATAAATAAGATTTTTTAAAAAATGATATCTACTAAAAAAATAAAGTGTGTTAATATATGAATACTTGTTGAATATTCTGAATATTCTAAATATTTTCATACATTAAATCATTTTGTGCATAGAAATAAAGACAAATTATAAAATTTCATTAAACTTTTTTAATATGTATCAATAAATTGTTTTATCTTTGATTGTATTTTTTTATGTAATACTAGTATTATGAATAAAATTATTATCAATTATTAAAAAGTTAATACGATAAATATTATTTGCTAAATATTATTTTATAAGAATTTTTATTATTGGAAAATATACAATGTAATTTTCAATGAAAATTCCACTTTATCAACAATTGGCAAACTTTAAATTGCAGAAAAAAAAATAACCAACTAAAAAGCTTCAGAAAATGACGCAATATCACTTTCAATGTTTCTTGTGGGAAAACAAATGATGTGGGAAAGCAAATGAAGTCGACAGTGATATTGTCAAAAGTTGGTATAATAAACTAAAAGATACTGCATAAGACTGCGGCATTAAGACAAGTCGAATGATGAAATTGCTTATTTTAAATCTCTCTTCAGCTTTGTGAGTGAAAAAATCTTTTGATGTATTTCAGACATTAAACTAACCTTTTGTTGCATAAAAAATCCATTTTCACCAAACACTTAAAACTTTCAAACAAGTCTCGTAAAAGATCTAACAAATTTGTAAAACATCATGCTTAATAACACCTCTATTGAAATATATTTTTGTGTAGAAAAAATATCGATATTATAAACATTAACTTTTTGTCGAAACAAAATTTCTATAAATGCACCAAAAATAATGAAATTTCTGTTGTTTAAAAAATTTCAGTGTGGTTTGTTTGTCTATGTTTATTATTTTCGCATAGTTTTTGTAAATCAAATTCAACGTTTTATATGAAAACTATGCTGTAATTCATAACGCTGATATTTTATTAAAACTATCAGCCATTTAATTATGGTGTAAGGCAAAAACTTTCATTCAACCAGCGATATTGACATTTCTTCTTGGATGCTTTAAAATTTTTGAATCCAATTATAAACACAATACGTATGTATATATATACATATGTGTGTGTTAGTTAATTGAAGCAACTATTTCAGTCATTTATATTATTTCATCATGTTTTTTTGTGAAATAAACGTAAATTTGAAAATATCACTATTTTATAAATAAAACATTTTATATAAACAATCATTTAATTATTTTCATAAAAAACATTCGTCTCAGAAACAAAAATAATTCATTCTCTATTACTATCGAATTGATAACCGTCAATTTTTTGTTAGTACTTGGATGAAAGTGTGAAATCGCTATTTTAACGAAATTATCATGTTATAATGTTAATATTTGCAACATTTTTCATTAGATTTCGAAGAATATTCGTGTTTAGTGTACTTTTTCAATGTATTTTTGTTTATTTTTGTCGAAATTTGATGAAAAGTTTATCTCTGTGCTTCAAAAATTGAACCATTGTTCCTCAACATGACCGAAAACTCCCGAACAATCAATCAAAAATGAGTTTTTTATTTGCTTCTAGCATATTTTAAGTGAAACCATACATAAAGTTTTTTATTTTTATCTTCTCGTCTATTAATACTTTCGGAATATATTGATAAATTAATATTTTTTTAATTATAATTATTTTTTTAATAAGTTCCGTTGAGAAGCTACAAAAAGGATTCTAATAGTTTGTGGAAACTGTTTGTAAAACAGTCAGAATTTTTAAACTATGCAAACAGTGAGACACAGTGCTGGATACTTCCAACGAAGTCATGTTAAGTGGTATTTTTGTCACACCAGATTATATATATTTATATGTATATATGTACATATATATATATATATATATATATATATATATATATATATATATTTACACATATATATATATATATATATATATATTTTACACATTTATATAAATATATATATATATATATATATATACATATATATATATATATATATATATATATATATATATATGTATATATATATACACATTTGTACATACACTTTTAAAGAAGAATTTATATTATTTAAAGAAAATTGATAAAACCATTTAATTACATGAGTGCTTTTTTGTTATTTCTTTTCATATTTTTTTTATTGTTTATATTTGTCATATTACGATTACTGTCCTATATGCTCAATTATGTATTGATTGTTTAGTACACAAATTAATAGAGTTACTCTACATATTCCCGTTAATATATTAACTTCTCTGCTTTCAGTTTTTATTAATCTCTCTACATAATTAAAGATTTAGATCTTTCCATTCAATTAATATTTTTGAATCGTTCATAAAATTACTGATTTATTTATTGAATACTTTTTTTTTACTCTTGTACACAAACCATATCACTGTTTATAACTTTTTTATTTACAATCTAAAGCATATTTGTTTGGAATTATTTTAAAATCTTACTCGTAGTGCAACACTTACTTTAAACAATACTCAAATATTTTATATCTGTTATTATCATTATTATTATATACACTAAAAGTTATATATTAATTAACAAATTTTAACTATGTAAAACTTATTGTAGTAAATGTGGTAATGAAAAATAAATAAATTAAATTTCGGAATAAAAATTTGATTCGTTTAAAGCAAATTCCAGTTAATTAGTTCTCTAGTAAATGTCTATAACTAATTTATATTATACATTAATCTTGATAAACTTCATCTGATAAATGTATTTTGATTTAATTGAAAATCAATTTAGAAATTCCAAGTTTAACATTTTCAATATATTTTTATTAAATACTTCATTGATATATATACACACTATCATTACTTGTTAATGTTATATATATATATATATATATATATATATATATATATATATGTATATATATATATATGTATATGTATTGCTATATGAAAGGCGATAATAAAAAAATTATAATTAACTTCATTTATATCTTCAATTAATTTCACTTATATATTTGAAAATATTCAAGAGTTCAGTATATAATTATATTATCATACAACTAATATTTTATAAGAAATTATATTTTGTAAAAACTTTAATAATTTTAAACGTTATGTAAAAATTTAATTTTATAACCAAACTACAAAGGAGTTTTTTAATATAATTAGTATTCGATTTTTAAAAATAGAAATCAAGTATTGTTAATATTAAAATTCAATCATAATATTTGATATGAGGTAAAAATATACAATCATTAAATTAACTGGAGAAAATTATGTTATATATATATATATATATATATATATATATATATATATATATATTCATTTGGGTCTGATGAGCACGGATAAAACGCGGTTATACCTTTAATGAGCACTTGTTCACATGGATTTTATCCATAGATAATTTCACATAACTGTTCACTTTTATAAAGAATTCATTTTACGGACATATCAAGTATTTTTTTCCTTGTAAGAATTAATTGGTTGGTAGGGAAATAATTGCGGTTTTTGGTTTCTGAATTCTAACCTTATTGTTTTAATGAAAGTATCATTTTATAGTGTTTATGTTGACATTATTTTAAAGTACATTTTCGGTCTGTATTTTGATAACATAAACTCTATTTTTATTATTAATTTTGCTTCAAATTAGGGTATTAAATTAAAGATGAAAAAGGAGGAAATAAGAGTAATTTTTGTACGAGTTCAAAACAGGTGATAAAGCAGCAAAAACTGCTCGTAAACTAAACGTTGCTTTTGGTGTTGGTACTGTTAAGGAACGTACAGTGCAATGATGGTTCAAAAAGTTCGTGCTAGGGACCGAGAGCTTTGAAGACGAAGAAGGGTGCGGGTATCCTTCAGTTCATAACAACCAACTGAAGGTGTTATTTGAATCAGAACCACGCACAACCATTCGAGAGTTACACAACAAGTTAGGTGCTAGTCGTCTAACAGTTCTGGACCACTTAAAATCACTTAAATTAAAAAAATGTATATGCATTTGAAGGTTATAAACCGTAATTATTTTTCTATTAACCTAATATATTATTTTATTGCGTCTAATTGGAGGTATTCGCATATTTTAGAATAGTTAAAAAATAACTGTTTTGTGAATCTTCAAATGCGAAACAAGTTATTTTTTTGTTTATTTTATTATTATTTTAATTATATTCTTGCACTAATTTAAGTTTAAAATGGACTTATATACGAATATTACGTAAACCGATGAATATGTTATATTGTTTATAGGTATTTGCGTATGTTTTATTTATTTTTTTAATTATTTATTATTTAAAATTTCATTCTAATATAATTTATTATCATATTATTTAAATTTATGTAGTAAAAAATAATAAATTTGTGAAACTATATGTCACTAATACATCAATTAACAATTATAATAAATCTGATTAATTCTAAAATAGTCGCCAAACCGAATGTATATATATATATATATATATATATATATATATATATATATATATATATATATATATTAGTATGTAAGCCCATCTACAATTGGTAATTAAATACTTGCATATGTTTACAAAATCTTCGCAAATAAACTCTTACAAATTCATCTCAAGGAAAACTATTAATGCATTAAGCATTGTTTTATATAGATTTCTGTTAAAAAGGTGTATAAAGTTACAAAATATCTTTCATTTAGAACGTAATAATTGGAAAACCCATCTTACAAAAGTAAATATTAAATTTCTTTTGACTGCAAACGAATTTGAAACAATTTGTCTACTTCGTTAGAAGATTGGACTTAAACATTGTTGATTATAATTGAAAACATTCATTACTGTAACCTTTTGTTGTTTCAAAAATATACAGTTTTCTCTAAACAGATATTTAATTAATATAAGATTATGAACATAACCCTACACAATTAATTATTTATTAGTTAAGAATATTAATTTACAAAAAAAGAATCAATTCGTTTGAAATACATAGAGTTCTCTACTTTAACAATCAATTTTTTTTAATAGAGATATAAGTGTTTTTTTATTAGATAGGGTGAAAATTAATAATGCAGCAATTAGAACCGTTTTCAAATATTGATTACTTATCGAATACGACAGCATTTCAACATAGACCGTACGATTATTAAATGCACACAAGCGAAGAAATTTAATAAATGAACCCAAGTCCACTACGAAACGGGTAGCCGCTCACAAAACGTAAAACGTAATAAGATGAAATTGATAAACGAGTCATTTATGAATTTGAGGTCAAGTACCGATAATAGTTTTTTTATAATTTTGATTCTATTAAATGCTAATACAATTTATATTCGACTAACTGTGAAAAAACTTACAGTAAACTTATATATATATATATATATATATATGTGTGTGTGTGTGTGGGTTTGTTTGTGTAATATTTTTCTCAGAAGTATCGCTATATTTATATATTTTCAATTTTATTATTCATATTCTGTAAATGTATTCTAAAAATATATTTGCATATCTGTTAATGATTTTCGAAGAATATACTTGTATATATATATATATATATATATATATATATATATATATATATATAAATTTTAGAGTTTCAAAAATAAATAATAAAAAATTGTACATAAAGAAATCAGTCCGCCAGCAGGATTCTTACCATTACATTATATATGTTAAAAGAAAATACAAAATAAATGAAAATATCTATCTACATTCTTTCTGTAATTTTCTAATTTAATAATACAATTTTAACTGTTTATTTACAAATATTAAAAACGATTTAATAGTTTTTCTTCCATGATAGATACAGTAAAGTCGCGATTTGGTGAATCAATTAATGCAGAGTCCATTCAATCTAATGAGGTTGTGCACTTTTACAAGGTATATTTATTAAATAAAAGCATATGATTGTTTTTAACAGTTTATTGAAATAATTTCAAGTGAAGTTTACAAAAGATAATATAAATGGTATCACTTTGTTTACTCAGATTTTTGTAGAAATAAAGTTGTTTTCGGTTGTTGTGTTTTTATATTTACTCCTAGTTGTACTAATTTATGCGATATTAGGTATTCAATGTAAAGATATGTGAGTTCACTTTACTGTATCAACAACTTGATTGAAGTATATATATATATATATATATATATATATATATATATATATTGATATACATGTTCGTAAATTGTACAATAATATTTATTATATAGATGAGATTAATCCAAAAAAGTAAATAAATATATAAATAATCAATATCTACTTTCTTCCTTATAAGTTTGGCTAATTATATATTTTTTTACATTTCTATTGAATAAAGTTTGATAATTTGAAACACACTTTACACCTAGTTTTATCACAAAAGTTACTTTTCCTTCTTTTCTTTTATAATTGGAATCGAAAGTTGCTCTTTACAGAATTCTTGTATGCAGTGAGCAAGCCATACTAATGATAATAAGTTAAGGTCATTCACTTCGAAAACCATCACTTTTTTGAAACTTTTTACAAAACTTCTATCTTAGAAAAACTCTTCACGCTAATATATTTATACCGACGCTTTACCACTGGTTAACATGCTTTTTACAAAACATTATCAATCGTAATCGCAAGTGTAAAGTGTTTCAAATAAGTGACTTTTATAAATTAAGTTTGAACATTTTCCTATATCTTAATAAAAACATGAAAATTTTGATTTAAGTATATGATAATATTGTGTTCAGGCACTACTCCTTTTTTTCGTATTTGTTTCCAACGAAAATTAAAGAGGAGAATTTAAAGATGATAATTTAGTTATAATGAAAATCCCGTTACCAGACTGATTTTTTCTATGTAAAATATATTATTTTTTTCTTCCAACACCCTCGAGAATATATATATATATATAATCAAATATAAAAATATCTTTTCAGACGACACGTAAATAAAAAAAATGAAAATATATAAAAATTGCGTTATATTTATAAAAAATATCGTACACATCTACAAAGAGAGAAATAGAGATTCAAATGGAATAACTTTTCGTCATTATTGAAAGATTTGATTTTTTGAAGTGATATAAAAATAAGTTTAATTTTTCAATTCAATTGCTGAACTTTATTAAAAATTAGAATAATCAATAAAAATAATTCTTGTATAAAAATATCGAAGTTTTAATCCTCTGAAAAATTGAATAAGAACAATAAATATTTATTTTTAAACTGTATAAGTACAATTGTATATATGCGTATATATATATATATATAAATTGATGAACCAATGAGAATTAAGTAATTAAAATTAAAGTCAACGTATTGAAGAGCGTTTTAGTGTTTTTAAACGTCCAATATTTAGAAAATTATTACTTTTCCCTTTAAAATTTGCAGAAATGTTCATATTTCAGAAGACTAGCAAATTTTTTTATTAAAAACTAACTAACGCTGATTGACTTTTGAACTGTATGTATATATATATATATATATATATATATATATATATATATATATATATATATATATATATATATTTATATTGTTAAGAATATTTTACTGACCGATCGACTAATTATTGGTACTTCTATGAAATGAAATTATCACGCTGTGAGGGGGCTAAGGGATATGGATTTGAAATGTAAAAGGCATATATAAAAGAGTAAAAGGTATCATTTACTGTATAAGCAAAATTCATCAGCGTACGACCAACTGCATCTTGGGTGAATACAGGCAACACAGAATGTGTTTAAATAAGGTATTCTTTTAGTAACAAATTGTTGTTATTCCGTTGTGATCGTATATACACACAAAAAAGTGGGCATCTTTGGACTGAACCCTCACTCTATACTGTGCTTGGTGTCAGGGAAGGAAAAACCATCCTCACCGACATCTTAATTTAATATATATATATATATATATATATATATATATATGTATATATATATATATAATCACATACACCCACACACACATGCATATATTTCAAGTGAAGAAAATTAAAAAATATATGTAAGAAATAAAAAAGTCCAATTGTATATTCAGCATTTAAATAACTTAAACATACATGGAAAGAAAATATACGGATGATATATCTCTCGAAAATTGTCAGAACATAAATAATACCCTATGTTTCTAATCTCCTCCCCCACATTTTTTACATATATGTTTATTGTGTCAAGCTACCTTCATTAGACTTGTTTCTAGAAACTGGAGAATCTGAAGGTTTTTGATATATTAAAACATATAGTGAACATCTTTGATATTGTAACATCAATTTCCTTTCTTGATACTACAATCTATATTTTTTTTCTTAGAATACGTAGGTTGTTTGATAGGTTTGGTAAATTTTTATGATACAGCGTCACCATTCATTTGGTAACGTCACTGATATCAAATGTCACTTTTCAAATTAGTATAGGTGAAATTTCAGCCAGAAGCGACGCGTTGTTCACGTTCTACAAATGTATGAAACGAGCATTATTGCAGTTACCGCAAAAATGAAAAAATACGAAAATGGCCTTTTTGCGTCGATTTATGAATGACAGTGGATGAAACATGGATCGACCACTACACACCTGAGTTAAACCAGCAGTCAAAACAGTAGAAAACAACTGATAAAAATGCGTCGAAGAACGCGAAAACCGTTTTGTCGGCCGAAAAGGTGATGTCTACCCTTTTCCTATACCCAAGGAATCATCCTGATCGACTACATAACGAAGGGAACAGCAATAACAGGAGCGTATTATTCAAAATTATTGGACCATTTGAAAGGAGAACTGAAACAAAAACCACCAAGATTGGCACACAAAAAAGGTCTCTTTCATCAAAACAATGTGCCGTCTCACAAATCAACTGTCGCAATGACAACATTGCAAGAATTAGGCTTCAAATTGGTTCCTCTACTACCCTATTCTCTGTACTTGGTCCCGTGCGACTTCTTCTCTTTCCAAACTGTAAAATTTCTCTCAGTAAAAGGAAATTCTCGTCGAATGAGAATGCCATCGTCACCGTCAATATGTATTTTGCAGATTCGCTGGACTAACTGTTTATCCCTGAATGGAGACTATGTTGAGAGATAAAATTGTTTTTTTCTTTACAAAAAACGGTATTTAACTTGCTTTCTTACCATACTCATCAAACAGTCCTCATACATTTATTTGTCCTGATTGAATCCAATAACATATGCTTTTAGCAATAAGTGGATAAATCATTTATCACTTTACATTTTTGAAATTTCATTTGTTAGTTACCCGTTTCATATAAAGCACTGTTTATAGTCTTAAACTTTCAAACCTTTATTCTTTGATCTTACAAAAATCAAACGTTAAAGGTTCTGATTTAAAACATCTTCCTTATTACTCTTTCTGTGACTTTTAATAAATCTCACATCGTTTTATATAAAGTTTAAATATGCGAATGAGGCAATTAAGTATAATAAATTTTGCATTTATTAAATACATATAAATATTGTCTTAAAGATAATTTTAATTATATAGTATGAATAATACAGTATAAATTTCACATATCTGTAAGTTATTCATATGGAATTTCTTCATTATTTTCATTTCTTAATTTAATATCTTTATACATATATCTAATCAAGTGATATAAAGATCCTTATCAATTTTAATAAGAGTTTTCATACTGAAGTACTGCAATGTAAACATATTAGTATAACAGAAAAAATATGAAAGTTCGAAAATGTCATAAATCGACGACGGAACTTCGTGACAAAATAATATACTGTACAATAGGAATGAATCATGAGCGTAAAGGGCAATATTGTATTTACAGCTACATCACCTTTCTAAACAATTAAAGGAAAGTGTACATTATGTTTATGTATATTTATTTGTTATATATATATATAAAGAGAGACAGAAAGAGAAAGAGAGTATGATAGAGAGAGGGGTTTACTGGTAACTAATTTTATTTTATTATTCCATTGGGTCAAGTCATTTCTCATTAAGAAAATGCTGCATTTCGAATGTTACGAACGAAGACATAAGGTTATATAAAACTTTTAGGACAAACCCTAATAAAAATGTATTATTACGTAAATTTATATTTATTGTTGATGCGTAGTGTATTTTATGCACGCAGAGAACTACTTTGAGGTTTTATAAAAGGCATTTAATAAAGGTTCACGTAATTAATCCTTGTTTAAATTATATAATTATCTCCCAACTTCTAATTAGTTTTAAACTACTTGCATTGAAGTTGTTTAAAGCTGATTACCTCGAACGATATCATAACATTTGTTAATTGTTGAATTTAGATTCACTTTTAAATGTAAATTATTCAGAGCTGACACTTATTTATTCATTAGTGAAAAATATTTTTTAGTCGTGTTTGATTGTAATTTTAGTACTAATTATTTTATACGAGTATGTCATACAAACACACACACATATATATATATATATATATATATATATATATATATATATATATATATATATTTATATATTTATAATTTTCATTCTCAATAAAATATGTATTTAAGAAAGTTATTCATATCAAGTGGATCTAACGGTTTAATCAAAATTTTTATATGAATGCAATACCGTTATCTAGAATTCTCACAAAATTTTTGCAATTACACAATATTTCAAGAATAATTTAGATGCGAAAAAATAAAAAAGATTATAGTATAAAAAATTCTTCAACATCAGTATCAATAATTTTTGTCATAAATATTAATTATAAAGTCTGAATTTATTATCAATATCTGAAATTTTAATCATAAGTAAATAGATATTAAATACAAGTGATCTATATAATGTGGACTGAAGAATATAAAAAGTAATTTGTTATTGCAATTTAAATTAATAAGAAAGAGTACATGCAATATAATATTTATCACTGTGGCTAAATTAGCTTTCACTAATTAATTTATTTACTCATCTAACAAACCATGAATATATTTTAATAACCATGCTTTTTCAAATTTCTAACGTATTTCCAATAAGCCACTCTTTCCTTCTGATTGTTTTCATTTCACTGTAATATTATTTAATTTTTGTCCATAAAACATGACTCATGACTATTATTTTGTTTTTTTAAAGTGTTTAAAAGAACATTATTTAATATACCTCCAATATCTCATACTTTTTATCTATCCTATCGACTTAAATACTAATATGGAAAAATAACAAGAAATAAAGAATAAACTGATGAATATACGTTTAAAAAGGATATGTGAATACAAAAATTAAATATTTCATTATTTTATCAGTCTAATAATGATAGAATCGCTATCAAACTATTGATAAAAACTAAACTAAAATGATAAATAATAAAAAAATTATTAGAAAAAAATATTGGTTTATGTAGTGGGTGGAAAAAATTTTTTTCGCACCTTTTTACTTCAGTATAACAATCCATTGATATTACGTTTCTCTATAAGAAAGATCTGAAAAACTACATTCATGAGAATATATAAATAAAAGTGAAAAGAAAATTGTGATTAAAAATCTTCATTGCAAGAATTATGCCAATGACAGAATAATAGTAAATGATACAAAAAATAATTATTTTAAAATAAATTCAATAGTTAGAGTAAAGTAATGTGTAAAATATTTTACAGCCTTACTTTGATTTTCGAGAGAATTACTGCATACACAATCGAATAAAAAAATTCAAAGTACTTTTTACAAATCTAAAATAAACTCAAATCAATGTATTACTAATATTTAATACTTCTGCTATAGTAGAATTTATACTTACAATTTATGTCATGTTTAGCATGTTTAATACGAATCAATGTTAGAATTTGTAAAATATATAAAATAGTCCTTGTGTATATATATATATATATAATATATAAATGATCAAAACTTGTCACCTTAAAAGTTACAAAAATGTTTGTAATATTTTAGTTTTTTTCCCTCAACACCGCCTATCATATATTGCATATCTACGTACTGAGTCCCGTGAGATTCAGCAAAACCTATTTCATGAACAGCGAAAATAGAGAGTAAAGAAGAAGTCACGAGTAAAACGACGGTGAAAAATATAAATATACATACACCTACATATATGTATGTATATATATATATATATATTTATATATATATTTATATATGTATATATATACGTATATATATATATATATATGTATATTTATATATATATATATATATATATATATATATATATATATATATATATATATATATAACCTAAATAGTTACCTTTTTATTTGAATTCGATCCACAACATCAAATAAATGTACTAAGATAATATCTTGATTGTAAAACGTGAACTATAAAAAACTGGTGAAACCATGAAAATACTTAAAGTGCTATTATTTTCAAATAAAAAAAGAAAATTTATCATTTTCATTTATCGGTACGAATGTCAATGTGTATGAATAGTCTTGCAAATAAATACATTATATATATATATATATATATATATATATATATATATATATATTAAATAATTGCTACTTACTACAGAAGTAAAATGATCCTTAAATGAATATTCTACTTTAAATAAAATCTAATTTAGAAGTTAAAGAATCCAGAATTAAACTCAAATTTTATATTTGAAATAAATGAATATTCTATAAAAATATTTTCTTATACAGAATATAAGTACTCATTTTTAAAAATGCTTTTCTATAAGACATTTTTTAGGTTTTATCTTTTTTCTATCAGATCACTTAATTACTTCACTTTTGTTATTTTGCAAATAACAGAAATTGAATTGTTTGAACTAATAAAAACTATGTTTTTTTTAAATCTGGAATATTTTATTAAATATTCTAAGAAAATGCGCTGTCTTGTGCAATTATTTTTCTTGTCTTAGCTTTATAATGAAACTATATCAAAAATGAAAAATTCATAAAATCCTATAAATTTTCTTAAGCTATCAAATAATAATTTAAAGATTCTCAATCCAATTTACGAATAAAAAATATAAATAGTTTAATAATCAAATTTTTTTATAAACTGAAATATTTCAAACGCTTCAAAAGAACATAAAATTTTAAAAATGTAAGGAAGCTTTATTATTTGTCCTTCATCAGCTCTTTTCATGGATAAAGTATATAAAAGTGTCAGTAATTTAATGAACATGTCACTAGTACAATTAATAATATTTTAATCTTCCATAATATAAAAAAAACATATTGTTACAGAATAATTGTTTTAATTTGAAGACAATTACATAGTTCGTCACAATATTTTTTTTTCAAATTTAATCATTCATTTAATTATTTTTGTTTCTTTATAGAAGCAGGTTTTGATTTTATATTAGAATATAGATTTTTGATTGTACATGATGCCATTCCAAAATTATTAGAAAATTGTCATATTGAAAAAATAATGCAATAAATTATTTATTGGTCTAAAAATTAATAATAATATATATATATATATATATATATATATATATATATATATATAAGAAACTTTAACAAGCTACTAAAGTAAAGAAACAAAGAATTTGCAATATACTTTTAAAACGTTTTTGATAAAATGTAATATGAACTCAAGTCAAGTCAAGCGATTAGTTACAGATGTGTTTTCTAATAGTGTTTTAATAAAGCTTTGTTGAGATAATATATTGTATTAGACAGAAAAACAGTCGCCGAGAGTGACTAGGTTTTTTCAGTTTGAAACAACTTGCTAAAACAAGCTTGACTCTAATTTATCTTTGACCACGCTAAACGTCCTCGAGGCATTCGACATCTCTGAAAATGCACTCAACTTCTTATGTTGCGATCTACGTTTCAAATGTGGTAGAGATTCTAGTAGCAGTTTAGAAATAACTAACGGCTTTTCCGTACGCGAGACACTTGACAAATGATTCCTATACATATGTTTACATATATATATATATATATATATATATATATATATATGCATATATGTATATGTATGTATAAATGTATGAAACAAATAGTGTGTATGAATTATTACATCAGAAAAAATAGTGTAAATTCGATGTTCAGTGTTTTTATCTCTGAAAGGATTTATATAATATGTGTTTTTTTTGTTTAGGACTTAAATAATTTGTTGAATGATTAAATTTTTTATATTTATGAAAGCGTGACACCAAACTTTATTATTTTTTATATCTTAATAATGCATGAGAAGATTGATTTATTACAATCTATATAAGTTCAAATAAGTTAAAATATTAGCATACATTTTATACTTTTTGTTATTTAAGTATATATATATATATATATAAATAATTCAGTTTGGAAATATTAAGAATGTAAAAACATTTCGAATTTGATAATTAACTCAATTTACAGCGAAAAACATACGGAAATGTTACTAGTGAAAAAATGAAAGAAATATGAAACAGGAGAGAAGTATTAATAAAAATTTGTTTTTTTGACACTACTGGTACAAGCCAGTATAGTATGAAATGACTGTTCTGCATTAAACATTTTTTTCATTATTAAAAATAACAATAAATATAAGTATTTATCATTATAATTCAATTGAAAGGCGTTCATATAAAGTTTTCTGTCTTAAAACAATGACAGTTAACTGAGGATTTGCTACTGAAACATAAAATCTCTTATTGTACATTCAATGCATGAGATCACATATTATATATATATATATATATAAATAATATATATTTATAAATAATATATATTTATAAATAATATATATATATATATATAATATATATATATATATATATATATATATATATATACATAACAGTTTTTAATAAAGATATTTTTGAAAGTTTTTAATAACATCATTTATCACATCTATAGTGTCTATTCATTATTAAAAATGGAAGAAAGAACATAATAAAAATATTTTATTTTTTATTCGTTATCTGAATTTGAAACTGTGCCCAACTTAGTCAGGTGAACAAACACTAGAAGATTTTTTTCCGCAGGTAAAGAACATTTCCAGTACATTTAAGTTCAAAAATAAGTAGAATAATAAAATTGTAGCAGGAGTATAAAATTACATCGTCTGTATATAATAACAAATAGTCAAACTAATATCAATAGTATTGTTAAGTACGTCGAATTTCATTTAAAATTTAAAAAAATCGTCTTTTATTAGATTATGAATAATAACCTAAATGTTTGCTCTACATGTAGATGTGTTTCATATTTCAATAAAATTGTTAAATTATAAATGATATGATTATTGATATCTTTCATAATCGAATATTCCTTTCATTATGATTTAAGCTGGCCAATATTTGAGACACAAATAAGTAATTTTTTTTCTATAAAAATTACCAACTGACTTTTTGATACAGCTTTTGTATACAAGCCGTATATTTAATAGATTATGAGCAACGTATTGTATTAAGGAAACTGTATATGAAATATAACAATTCATTTAAAAGTACACAAAGCTCTATTAATAAAATATACCAACTTTTATGTTGAGATTAACATTTGTTTTGTTGCAAATTTCATAATTTCATTTTGTATATAATATTTAACGTACATTTTTTATAATTGTTAAAAATAAGGTATAAAAACCTCCTTACATTTTTTTAATAAAAAATTTGCAAATACCTACATAAGATATTGTCTCTATATTCAAAATTACACTTGAGAACACTTGTTCTATTGGAAAACAAGAATAAAAATTCTTCTTTAACATATTTTTTACCATATTATTCATGTATAGCGACAGAAAATTTTTCACAAAGGATTATGTCTACCATGTATGTTGACAGTAAATCTATTTTACAGAATTATGTCAGCCATGCATAGTGATAAACAAATTTATCTCCCAGAAAGATAGATGATACGTTTATACTTTACATATAGATGCACCTTTAAGTTTAATTTAAATTTTAAAAAAATAATTAAATATTAATTTACTATGTTAGATTATAAAGAAATATTTCTTAATTTCATATGCATTCATTTATTTAATTATATTAATTTTTTAAAATAAAATTTCTATCAATATAAGAAAATATTTCACATTCATAAAAATAAAAAATATAACACGTGAGTCAAATCCTGTTATTAATCTATTTTTACTCGTTTTACTGATCTATATACAGTGAATAAAAATATATATTTCAATGACATGAATGTCGAATGAATTGGATGTTTGACCTCAGGCATCTATTTTACCTGAGATAATTTGTATTTCTGTAAATTACCACCATATTTTGTATCTGGTTTTTGTAAAAATCTGTTTGTTCTCTTTCAAAAACATAATATTGCATTATTACTAGTTTGCATTGATTTGACTATAATAGTTAATAATCTAAGTTTTACTATTACTATTTATTATATATATATGTATATATATATATATATATAATTATTATTATACATTTAAATTAGAATTTCAATCTTTGTATTTTGTATTTATCGTTTTGTAGTCTCATACTAAAATATGTCTTTTCATGAAGATACTATGAAGGAACTTGGAACTTTTTCATGAAGGAACTATATAATTGTTTTCAAATTAAAACAATTATTCTGTAACAATATGTTTTTCTATATTGTAGAAAATTAAAATATTATTAATTGTACTAGTGACATGTTCATTAAATTACTGACACTTTTATATACTTTATCCATGAAAAGAGCTGATGAAGGACAAATAATAAAGCTTCTTTACATTTTTTGAATTTTATGTTCTTTTGAAGTGTTTTAAATATTTCAGTTTATAAAAAATTTGATTATTAAACTATTTATAAATTGGATTGAGAATCTTTAAATTATTATTTGATAGCTTAAGAAAATTTATAGGATTTTATGAATTTTTCATTTTTGATATAGTTTCATTATAAATCTAAAACAAGGAAGATAAATGCACAATACAGGGCATTTTCTTAGAATATTTGATTAAATATTCCAGATTTAAAGAAACATAATTTTTATTAGTTCAAAGAGTTTAATTTCTGTTGTTCGCAAAATAACAAAAGTGAAGTAATTAAGTGCTCTGATAGAAAAAAGATAAAACCTAAAAAAATGTCTTACAGAAAAGCATTTTTAAAAATGAATACTTATATTCTGTTTAAGAAAATATTTTTATAGAATATTCATTTATTTCAAATATCAAATTGGAGTTTAATTCTGAATTCTTTAACGTCTAAATTATATTTTATTTAAAGTAGAATATTCATTTAAGGATCATTTTACTTTTTAAGTACTACCTAGGATCTAATCTGATCTGATTTTACCTTATTTAGTACCTGGCACCTTTAACATCTGACCTAAATCTATTATTATTTTTATTTAGTATATCCTGGTTTGTGCGAGAGTATATTATAATCAACCAGAATGACTGTAATTCTTTCTTAATGACATTATTTTTATTCCCTTCTAAATTTATTGTTAAAAAATAAGATTGAACATTAATATTTATTTTAAAAGAAATTCTTTTATTATAATACTCATTAAACGTTATCATAATTTACAACTGTTTCAATATCTTTATGAAAACAAATATAAAATATACAACGTTAAAAGAGTAAACGACAATCTCCATACTAGCGACGGTCATTCTACAATTTTTATATGTTTGAATTACGAAACGACATACAATTTAATACAACAACATAAAAATATTATTTTCATAATTCTATATAAACACGGATGTTTCAATTTATTTCTAGAAAACTGGGAACTGACATGATCAGTTAAAAATATTTAATTTAAGAGGTATAGAATTATTGACTTCATCAAACATAGTCTTCTAATAATAGATTTCTAAAGATTTCAAAATATATGTACAATTAGTTGCAACGTAGCTAAAAATAAACAAAGTATCAAAGCTATTCATAACGAGCAACTTTGCAAGTATTTTTCGGTGAAAATCAAAGAAAAATAAAATTTCATTGGAAATTTATCATATATAATATGTTTACATGCTAGATTATATATATATATATATATATATATATATATATATATATATATATATATATAATTGAAGTATATTATTAGCATAAAAATCGAATACTCTTAAATTTATCGATTGAATTTCTGACTAAATTCATATTTGTTCAAGTATATTTTACAAATAATATTTGTATATTTGCAAAGAACACTTCTTCTTTCATTGATATTTTTTATTCTCCATGCGCAGACTTTTTTCAGACGTACTTTTATCATAAATCTGCCTGCTGTTCCTAGTAATGTTATTATATCGTATTTTTCATTTTTATAGAACGTTTCACAAAGGGTGACAAAATACGCTTCTGTGTAGTCGTTATAACCTCATCATTTGAATGAGATTTTTATCCTTCTGAATGATTTTTCAATTTTGAAACAGGTATCGTATCAAACATAGTAATAGATAGATTTTATCTTAGTTCAGAATGCTGGTACATTTTTTTCCAATAAAATATCATAGATACAAAGACTATTCAAACATATTTTTTCAAGGAAAATATGTAAAGCATTTAGTATTTATATTTTTAATTAATTCATTATTTTTAAACCAATAAAAATTAAAAAAAAAACGATATTATTTTACTTTTTGAAAAGCACAGATTATATTACATCAAAAACATATATTAATTACGTATATTTTATTAATGTATTTACATTAATACATTAATTATTTAATTTGTAAATTTTTAATTGCTAGTATTTAAAGCATGGATAAGTCACCCTTTGTATCCAGATGGTCAAATTATATATTTTAAGATTTTTATGGTTTAAAAAATATTTATTTTTGAAAAATCCATGATTTTCTACATGTATTGTTTTTTAATAATTTTTTTTTTAAATTTAAAGGACACTTTGACAGCTTTTAGAAGTTTTTTAAAATTATTTAAACGTCTTTTAAATTTTTATTATCTAGAATTCCATAGTAATTTGTAGCCTTGCGTTATGATTTCGTTCGTTATGATTTTAACTATAAGAGATAGTTTAGAACAATAACCAAAAACAATCATCCCTACGCTAAAGAAAAGTACAAATTTCATGATAATCATAGCAATAACTATAATATGTATATAATCATAGATTAAACCATAGTGTTGTTTAATATGTCTGTTAACATTTAAATGATACTGAATAGAGCTGATTATATTAATGATAAATACAGCTCTTTATTATTAAATTACAAAATTTATTAGGAAGAAAAAATTAACTATTATATATATATATATATTGAAATCAATTATTCATACCTTTTTATTAATTCAATTTTTGCACCAGAAATTTTATCTGAAATTATATTTGCCTCTGAAACTATATTTGGTGTTAAATTTGTAAATTAAATTTCTCTCCACGGTAAAAAAAATATAACGATTTCCAATTCGTTCAAACCAAACATATGTACTTTCACTCAAAACTACAACTACCATAAATTCTAACTGCGAAAAAAATAATTTTGTTCATAAAGCACTTACCAATCATCACCAACTGACAAACCCATACATATATTTTTACTACAAACAATTCAAATAAACGCCTGTACATTTTTCATGATTAAAAATAGGTTTATAAATAATACAAAAATTTCAAACAACAAAATAAAAACATTAAGTATTTTATCACTATAAAATTATACACACACACACACACACATATATGTATATATATAAGGTGAGTCGTAAAAACGTATACACATTTTAACCGTCCATAATTCACTTAATTTTCTTTCTTTTTTAATGTAAAAGTGACTTAAAATAATGCCTGATCGTAGACAAAACTTCAAAAAAAGGAAATTTGTCGTGAAGTGCTACTGGAAGTGTGAGAATGTAATTGAGGTACGAAGACAGTCTAATAAGAGTCATTTAAATTAAAGGGTTTAATTAATTGCCACAATTTCAACTACTGGGCATCTGAGGATCTACATATTACGGAGGAACATCATGTTAATTTACTAGGAGTCACAGTGTGGTGTAGATTGTCAACAAGGGGTTTAATGGGATCATTCTTTTTTGATAGCATTGTGACTGATGCCGTTTACTTGAACGTCCTGCAGAAATATGTCATACCATGCATTCTTAAGGTGTTCAGGGATGAGGAGGACTGTTATTTTCAAAAATTTGCTACACTTCCCTCCTACCATCGTGATGTGAGTGCCTATCTTGATGAAAATTTGCCGAACAGATGGATTGGACGTAGAGATAGAATTGAATACCCTCCGCACTTCCCAGACCGCACGCAAATTGACTTTTTTATGGGCAGTCATCACATTTGTTCTATTTGCGAGATCATTGCTTCACTTTATAAGCAGTCCTTGGTCCAGAACGGACATCAATTTGAGCACTTGCGATAACTAAAAAATGTCTATGTATATCTTCTTTAATTGGAGTTTTAACCTTACTTATATCTTAATAAATACTAAATTTATAACAATTCAGTATCTATACATTTTTTATGACGCCATATATATATATATATATATATATATATATATATATATATAATTCTATGTGTGTGTGTTATATAATTTTGTCTCATATTTTTTCAAATGTACTATTTTCAACAATTTACAATTACGATCAATTTAAACATGAAAGCTGATTTATAACAATATGAAATTAAGTACAAAACATAAATTAATGTTAGACTGCACCGTAATTTTACACCACAATAATCTCAGACCACAAATCCATTTGGAAATAACTTTACTATCTGTTAACAGTCTTACTAAATGTAAATTAGCATTTCCATTGTTAATACGTATAAATTACAGAATATTTTCTAGAAAAAAAACAACTTAATATTGTGTAATTTCGTACATTTTTAAGCTTAATGTTTATTTATGATAATTTTATACTAATTATGAAAAACATATAGTATATATGATATCTATTCAAATCAACTCAGACGTTAGGAACACAGATGAGGATGAAAGCAGTACAATTTAAAATCATTTAGTGGAAAACGCAGCCATATACTCGTACATCATGCGCCATCCCGCCTTCTGAGAATTCAACCCGTACTGCTTTTATTTCTTACGCGTTGGTATGGGTAGACTTTTATAGTAGAAAAATACTTCTTGCGTATTTAATGGTGTGTAAATTAAGTATCGTTTGTAAAATGAGCTTTTTAGCATACTGTTTCTAGTTCTTTCCTAATTATAATACTGTAATATCACACAAAATATTTCAAAACAAAATAGAGATCAATACTTTTACTATATGGCAAAATACAGATCAGTATTTACTGTATCAGATCATTTTTTTTCTTTTTTTAAAAAAGTTCAAATTTAAAATTGAAATGATTTCTGTAACTATATAGTTTTTTTATAAACTTCAAGATATTTCTGTCAGTTAATCAAATTATACTCGTACATAATAATTATGAAATTTGATTCATCCACGTCGTCAATAATTAATCTTTTACTATATTTATGTACCTTTTTTATATGATATCAGAACTGAAGATAGTTGGTTTATCATTTAAACCCAATGCAATGAAATATTATAAAAGTAATATAAAATTCATCATTGATAAGCAACAAATATCAAGTATTTTTATAAACGAATATAATAATAAGCGACTGAATAAAGAGATAATCAACTTTTCAGCTTTCTGCAAATATTCAAGAAAAGAGGATATATATATATATATGTATATATATATATATATATATATATGTATATGTATATGTATATAGATATATATATGTATAGATATATATATGTATATATATATATGTATATGTATATAGATATATATATATATATATATATATATATATGTATATGTATATATATGTATATATATATATATGTATATATATGTATATATATACGTACATATATATATATATACATATATATATATATATATATATATGTATGTAGAGAGAGAGAGAAAGAAAGAGAAATAATGACCATTTTAAATACTAGATTGTAACAAAGGTTAATATTTTATTAGTTAAAATAAATTAACAATTAAATAAAAAAAACAATTATTAAATAAATATAAAATTTTAAACAATTTCCATTTTATTTTAAATTTCAAGTTTTGTTTTGACTGATTATTAATTTTTAATCTCTCATTTTTTTATATATCCGAACTCTTACATAACATGTAAGAAATAAATAGTCTTTTAGAAAGATCTTGAGTTATCTGTTATTCTTTTTGTACATAGAAGTATATTATAAATTTTCTTACTCGTTTTAAAAACGTCTGTATATGAAACAGTTTTTTTTGGTGTATTAAAATGCTTTTTTCGGATAAATCATACAATATAGTGATATACATATTTACTTATATTTATAAAAATAATAACCAAAATAAAGGGAATAAAATTAAAAAAATACTATTAATTTGATATTTATGATTTTGGTTAAATGATTTAGCTTCTATAAAAATGAACTTCTATGAATTCTATGGTAAAATTTGTAAGCATACCGAAAATGTATTTGTATGATACTTTTTAATTATTTTATTGAAAAATGTATTTTTGTTCTCAAAAACAATATGAATTTTTATTCCTACGTCCATACATTAATTATATATTACGGTTTCTCCGAAAAACAGTTTGAATATTATTAAATTATATTTTATTTTCGGAAAATGTCCAGTCAGTTAATAATTTCAAAGAAATGTAAATCGGAAAAGGTGTTCAGTTACAAAATTCGTCAAATGAACAGAATAACGCTACTTGGACCATCTTTTTATAAGTATATGTGACTTTTTGATTTCACAATTGAAATTCTTGGTTATAAAACAAATCTGATAATTTAAAAAGATGTAGATTCCATGATATTTGTTTTCGTGAAAAATATTTGCTTTTCTTAAAAGATTCATATAAATTCCAAATATGTTTTTTTATAAAAACTAAAAAATAATAATATTAAGTTAATTAATTTACCATTTAAATAAGTTTCTTCATTAATTTCAATATTTTGAAAATTCTATTTATAAAAAATTTTATTTTTAAAATAGAACATATAATTGATTACCATAATATTAAATCTTAATACTAGTATCTAAACTCAGATTGTTTGATCTATTTTTACCTTAAACTATATTATCTTAAAATATAAAGCAGACGTGTTACATTTTTTTTATATTTTTATGTCTGAATGACACTTGTGCACTTCCTTAAATCCGTGTAAACTTTTCCTAAGATACGAAATGATAAAACATTACAGGTGACCGAGCTTTAGATAAGTTCGAGCACACGAAAAACGGACATGCAGTCATGTGCGTAAAAATTCTGACCATATTGCGCAATATAGTATACTGTGATTTTATCAAGGACCACGCCTTTTTTTAGGAAAATATGCTCATATTCTTATCTTAACATGCGTCTATCATTTACAATTACTTGGAAAAATTATGAAGCTCGCTAATTAATTATATTATGATTTTCGTTTAAGTTGAATAGCTATATATAATTTTTTTAAAAAATAAATGATTAATATTTCATATTTTATAATTTTAATGAATTGTTAATAGATATTTATATCACAAAAATTTGATGATCATTTCTCATTAAATTCATTAGAAATGACGTATTGAAATGTAAATAATTCATGTCAAATTCTTATTAAACTTGTACCGGAATTTATAATATGATTTATTTAATATATGGAATATTTAAAATATAATATCTAATGATCGTTAATTACAAAATCATAAAATATTAATTTGGTAGAAAAATAACGGCAGTTTATGACCTTCAAATTCATATAGATTCTATATACATTCTCAGTTAGTTATTTTAAGTAGTCTAAAACTGTTGGATGAATAACGCCTAACTTTTGTACAAGCTTTCAAATTGTTGTACATGGTTCTGAATCAACTAACGCCTTCAGTTGGTCGTAATGAACTGGATAACTTCCGTAACCTTCATATTCAATCTCTCATCCCCAGTACGAACATTTTTGAACCATCATTATACCGTACATTCCTTTAGAGTACCCTCATTAAAAACATCGTTTAGTTTACTAGCAGTTTCTACTGCTTTACCACCCATTTTGAACTCATACAAAAAAATGTACAGATTTGTTTTTTCCATCTTTAATTCAATAGTCAAATTTGAAGTAAAATTAATAATAAAACCAAATTTGATGTTACCAAAATACAGACCGAAAAATGCACTTTAAAATGATATTAACATGAACACGATGAAATGACACTTTCATTGAAAAAAAATAAGGTTAGAATTCAGAAAACAAAATCATTTTCCTACCAACCTAATACATTGTATATAAAATAATGATATTTAATAGTTAAAGTTGAAATAGAATGTATTTATAAAATTAATATTAACTCACTTTAAAATTTTGAAAAAACAAATATCTTAATTTGTTTATTATATAATAACATAAATTGTAAAAACAGCAACGAAAATAATTAACTGATAGTGTTTTATACGATTGAGTTAAATGTTAAAGATCAGTTTCAAGATGATTTATTAATTTTTACATATATATTTACATTATGTCTTGCAAGTTCTGTTTATTTATATGTGATGTAATCAGAATTCATTTGGAAGTAATTACATCCATTACGATTTGAATTAATTTCATTTTCTTTCACTTTATAGATACATTTTATCAGATATAATTCTACATTTAATATTTCATTAAACAACAAAATTACTTAAATTAGGAAAAAATACTTAATTTATATGAATTTCAACTTGAAAATACTCCAATGGTTGCAATCAGAACATTTTCCATTTATTAGATTATAATACATTAAACTTTCAAAAAAATCAAATTTGGGTTTCAGAGTCTCATTTAAGACTGTTTCATTTAATAATGAGATTTTAGAAATTAAATCTGAACGCTAATTGACGCTTGTCTGTATATATATATATATATATATATATATATATATATATATATATATATATATATATATATATCAACAAAGAAAGAAAATAGCAAGTATAAATTTCAAAATTAGAATATTTGATATAATTCTGTAATGGCGTGAAATGTAAGTAAATATAATATCGCTTACATGTTATTATATCATTTCATCAATTAATCTAAATATGCAAATGTGCATATATATTCAATTCTCTATTTACATTAACTTAAATGAATGATATTCTGTTATCAACGTTATCTATATACACACAATATAATTCAGGGTACATACAAACAGTAAATAACAATTAGCAATTTCAGTTCTATAAATTTTACTTTTTGTTTTTATATTAAATGCACAAGTATAGATTTTGAAATAAAACTATTCACTATTTAACATGAAATGTATATAAAACGTCCACTTTTTTACTATTATATTATATTACGAGTAGGTTCCTTTGAATTCAAGGAGTCAGAAAATGTTAGAAATAATACTCGTGTAATTTAATAAACATTTAATTTTTATTTATACAAATAGATTTTTAGTTTTAATTTATAGTTTGTATCAATTTGAACAGACTGGTAATTATATATTGATTTGTAACTTCAAATAAAATTCAAAGGTTAATGTCAATACAATCCGAAGTTTATAATTACACCAAAAAAAAATAGAAATAGAATGTCTGAACTATCTAAGCTTAATATTTTATATTTCTAATTAAAATAGATTATATTTAATAATCGTAGATTTTTTTTACATAATTTATTTATTTTTTTAATATTTCTTAATTTACTTATAATTTATTTGTTATATATATATATATATAAATGTATATATATATATATGGCTAATTAATGGTTTATTTTTGTATTCAATCCATTAATTTAATAGTTAAAAAGTTAAACAAAACTACAAAAATATAAATGCTTTAAAGTAACATATATATTGTAGTTATATTTATTATACGGTACCTGTGCTATAATTCTAATTCACAACTCAAGTGTATTTATGTGGTACCGAAAGCACTAATTTCATATATAATTTCTCACTATGTACATATATTCGTACATAATGTACGTATGAAATTCAATTATATTCGTAAGTTTATAGTCACACTCATGTATGTGTTTATGTTCATATAAAAGTAAATACATAAAATAAAACTCAATGTAATAAATATTAAATCATTTCAAAATTGTCTAGTTGAAGGGAAAAGTTTGTAAACGTATATTTAATCCATATATACATACATACATATACACATACACACACACATATATATATATATATATATATATATATATATATACATTGTGTATAGAAAAAAAACTGTCTCAGATAAATGGAACGAAGCCACCGTAATTCTTCTACACAAGAAAAGAGATTAAGAGGATTTACAAAACTACCGGCCAATTAATCTATTATCTACAATATATAAGATCTTTAAAAAATAATTTCAAAACGTCTACACGCGCAGTTATATTTCACTCAACAAATGAACAAGCAAGATTTCGAAGCGGATTTAGTACAGTGGATCACATTTAAGTAGTGAGGGAAGTAATTATCCGGTCAAATGAAAATCAAATACCAGTATGTCTTGGATTTATAGACTATAAAGACTCTCAACTCTATTACCACAACATCGGTCATATCTGCGATGAAGAACCAGAGTATAGAGGATACATACATCGAGTTGTTAGATAACATCTACAAGAATGCAACCTTGACGATGAGGCTACAGGAAGAAACAAAAAAGATAAAAATCGAGAAAGGTATAAGGTATAAGACAGAGAGATGCAATTTCGACGAAATTATTTTCCGCAGCCTTAGAAGAAGTATTCAAATCGCTGACTGGGAGGAAAAAGGAATCGAAATAAAAGCCGAAATATTAAGTCAACTCCGTTTTGCTGATGATATTATTTTTGCAAGTACTCTAATACACAAACTTATACAAAACTTTCAAAGTACAAATTATGCAAACAAGTAGTAATTTTCGCACTGTTTAATTTATTTTCCTATTTATGCATAGTTGGGAATTTTATATACCATTTCTATAAGAGATGACCAAAGAAGAAAAAATAAATTATATATATATATATATATATATAACAATGTCAATCGACAAATTAACTATATGGACAAATAAGAACCTACACAAATCATTTTGCAAAATTATCCAAAAATCTTACTTCATTAAATTCATAAAGTATATGAATAGATACTCATTATAAATTTTACCATCCTAACTAAACAATTATAACAGCAATATATTGTAATCAATTTAGTAGATTGCATAAGAACTCACAAGAAAAATGATCCTCATTAATCAACCACTAAACGTTATTCTACAATATGGCACCGCGTGAAAGCAATAACATTGAGTAAGACATTTGAATTTTATTGAAAAGTCTTATAATATTCTTTCCTAGCATTGTTTCAAAGTTCTTTATTTTTATCTTCAATAAAAATGTTTTAATAATTTAAATAATATACAATAAATATGACAAATATTTTCTGAATTCAAATTGCTCAAACTATACAGTAAAAGAAGTTGAAAAATTTTAACTAGATCACAAGTGGTGATAAATATAACTATTTTCAGAAAAGAAATATTTTATCTGTATTTTTAAGTCCAAAAGAACTCGAATGTTGTTCACGGAGTAATATTTATTGTCTGTTGAAATAAAAATTATAATTTTAATAGAAATATATTTAAAACCATTACTTTGTGTTAGAAAAAAACACATATTCTTTATTAAATTATATAAAGCTATTAAATAAACACAATAATTAATTAAAATTATTTGCAAAATTACAATTTGGCATTTAAAACAATTCTTAACTACATCTCAGGAATTTTAAACGTATTTAAAATTTATTTGTTAATATAAGAATCGCTTATTTGCACGCTGTGTTAATTAATTTATTCTTAATTCGAAATTTTATAAAATTAAAGTTATAAAAGTTAATAAGTGTGACAAGACTTCATTGAAAGTTAGTTCAAATTTAATTCTGATTCTGAAGTCTCAAATATTTAATTTATTAGAAAATCTATGTTCAATTTTGAAGTTCTAAATTCTTATAGTGTATATATATATATATATATATATATATATATATATATATATATATATATATATATATATGTACTGAAATTTTCCCTCTTTAATAAGTTTCTATATATCATTCTTCGAGTTCACATATTACCGCAAATGCATAATTAGTCTTATAAATATTTTTTAAATAATGCAATAGTTCGTTTAGTAAAATGATATGATTTAAAATTATTTTAACCATATAAAAATATAATATTTAAATTAAAAAAATATATTTTAATAAATAAATCTTTACAATATTACCATTTAATTTTTAAGTGAATATCTTTTTTGTATAAACTTTTAAGAAAAAATTGTAATTCACAATATATATATATATATATATATTAATAATTAATATTTTATTTTTATCAATTTTCAATATAACGTTACAGTATTATATTTTCAAATTATAATAAAAAGTTTATCGGGGATTTAACAAATGTTATACAAAATGAAACCCCAATATCTTGATCATATTAATTTTATATAATTGATTCATTTATGCAATTCATTGAATCCGAATAATTGATATTAAATTGATTTTTTAAGTATCGAAAATTGTATATTACCCCATAAATATATTTACGAATGATATGTAGCCGAGCAATAAATGAACGTTTATTTTTTCGTCGATACCAGTATGAATAAATTTACTGAACGATTCTTCATCGAATACCACACTTATTTCCATACAATGATATACATTTATTATAGAAATTAATTGCCATTTTTCATCGATACAATTTTATTTCGATTCAACAAGTCGTTCTACATTCAATAATTCAAAATATTTGTATCGGTAGTATTCTATTATATGACAAATTGAAAAAGAAACATTTATTTTATATTAAATTATTATATTGGTAGTAAAATAATTGCGGTTTTTGTTTTTTGAATTCTAATTTGTTTCAATAAAAGTGTCATTTCATCGTGTTCATGTTAATACCATTTTAAAGTGCATTTTTCGGTCTGTTTTTTGGTCATGTCGACTTTGATTTTATTATTAATTTTGCTTAAAATTGGGCTGTTGAATTGAAGGTAGAAAAAAATCAAACAATAGAATTTGTTTGTATGAGTTCAAAACGGGTGGTAAAGCAACAGAAACTTCTCGTAAGCTAAACGATATTTTTGACGTGGACACTGTTAAGGAATGTACAATACAATGGTGGTTATAAAAATTTCGTGCTAGGGACAAGAGCCTTGAAAATGAAGAGTCACGGGCGTCCTTTTTCAGTTCATAACGACAAACTGAAAGCGTTAGTTGAATCAAAACCATGCACAACAATTCGAGAGCTTGCACAAAAGATATGCGTTAGGCATTCTGAACGACTTAAACTACTTAAATTAATATATATATATGAATTAAAAGTTATAAACTTCAATTATTACCATCAGCCTCACTCTTTTTTGACTCAACCAAGAGCAGGTATACAGTCCTGAGTAGAAGTTCTACTTCGGACTTTGACTGACGGCAGCCGGACAAAGTCGGAATATTAATTAGGCAAAGTCGGATTTTGCCTGGTCGTCGAACTTTTCCTATGACATATATATATATATATATATAATTAAATTAAGTTTTTGGCTGGTGGATAAATTCTCTTTCGTAGATGCATTTTTATTCATTCGCAAACTGTACATTTTTTTCTCATCAATTCTCAATTCTCATCAAGAATTTTTAAATATGTTTGAAGATGTTAAATGGATACTAGATACCTTCAAAAAAAAATAGAAAATACGAATTAGAATTTCAAATAAACATTTCTCTTCAATAATAAAAGATTTAACTAAACACGATAAACGAATGCAGTTAAAAATATTTTTATTCTTGTTTAAAATATATGGAAGAATAAGTATTTATACTTTTTTGGAAAATTACATAATCTAACGTATTAGAAATTTGATGTAGACTTGTATTATTTTAATAGAAAATGACACTCATTCCTTATCATTTGATATACAAAAATATATGTTTTTTTCAAAAATATCGACAAGAATAATATTTTGTATGAGTACGACTACAACTCACTCTTAGTAGAAATAAATTTCTAGCATCTGTCGCTTGATGTTTTTTTATAAAGAACATCACGTTGTAGAAAATTTCCATTTTCAAACACGTACCAGTACTAAAATTTTATTCAGAAATAAACTTTGCATATAAATTGTCATTAGAATTGTATACTAAATTTAAAATATTATACGAGTCTAGTTGATAATAAACACGGTTGGAAATTATAATATACGAGTAAATGATATGAGGAAGCATTTAATAAATATTTAGTAATTTTCCAACACTATTCAGATCGAAACTTATTATTAATCTTTTAATTATATTATAAACGTATAATATCATTGATTTTATATATTCATCTATATAAACATCCGTTTTTTAAAAAAAATATAGGGTTATTATATAGGTTAAAGCCAGTGTAAAAAGATAAAATCAGAAAAAAACACAGAACTGATATCTTTATCTCATGAAATAGCAATATGGTGCTTCCGCTTCCATTTTATCATGACTATTGCTGTGTGATAACTTTCGCTAAACTTTTACAATAATCTAAGATCTCTTATACTAATCCAACTATTTTATTTGTTACACATTTTCTCAATCGTAAAACTTTTTTATTTGCGAAGAGAGTTTTGTAGTAATTGTCTTTGAAAAGTAAGTTGCATAAATTCGTTGCTAGCTAACTACTTTAACAGAGAAAGCTATAATTTATACACGAATTGCATAATATTTAAATTTTGTTTGATGAATATAAACATTAAAATGTTATTTTTTAATACTTAAATACGTAGATGTGAGTTAATTTTTGTAATACGTTTAAATTTTTATCTTTTCTAGATTTCGTAGAGGCTTCAAACAGTTTTTTTCTTGGTGTCCGTATGTACACGTGAGTCCTGAAGCTCTCACTAGACGAGAAGTTGTTACATCGAGATATTCAAGTTCAGGCTCACCAGATCGTCATCGCATCGTTCGTAACGGTAAGTCTTTTTATACATAATTTCTATATAATATATATATATATATATATATATATATTCGATGCTATTATTACACACACACATACATACATGCATGCATATATATATATATATATATATATATATATATATATATATATATATATCGAGTCGTTCGATAAGTTTGATAAATTTATATGATATAGCACCCTCATTCATTTGGTAACGTCACGGCTATCAAATATCATTTTTTAAACTAGCATAGACGAAATTTCAACCAGAAATAACGCGTTATTCACATTCTACATATGTTTGAAGCGAGCATTGTAGTAGTTTCCGCAAAAGTGGAAGAAAGCGAACCGGCCTTTTGCGTCGATTCGTCACCGTGGATAAAACGTGGATCCACCACTACTCACTTGAGTTAAAGCAGCAATCAAAGCAGTAGACAACGATTGGTAAAAGTGCGTCGAAGAAAGTGAAG
The DNA here is from genome assembly GCA_034766995.1 of Acanthacorydalis orientalis. Classification (NCBI taxonomy): domain Eukaryota; kingdom Metazoa; phylum Arthropoda; class Insecta; order Megaloptera; family Corydalidae; genus Acanthacorydalis; species Acanthacorydalis orientalis. Next base: position 12,733,697 of record CM068321.1, on the reverse strand, counting down.
ACTGTCTTGTCGGCTGGAAAGGTGATAGCCACTGTTTTTTGATATTCCCAAAGATTTACCCTGATAAACTTCTTAACGAGGGGAAAACGATAACAGAGTCTATGCAACATTCTTGGATATATGTACAACAGTATATTATGCAACATTATTGGACTGTTTGAAAGAAGATCTGAAATAAAAACGGCTAAGATTGGCGCACAAACAAGTACTCTTTCACTAGGACGACGCACCGTCCCACAGATCGACCGTCGTAATGGCAAAATTGCACAAATTAGGCTTCGAATTGATTTCTCGTCACCCTTTTCTCCGGACTTAGGCTCATGTTACTTCTTCTTCTTCCCAAATTTGAAAATTTGTCTCGGTGGGAATAAATTCTCGTCGAATGAGGATGTCATCGCCGCAGTCAATGCGCACTTTTTAGACTCGCTAGACCAAATGTATAGCGCTCAACGGAGAAATAAAGTCGTTTTTTCCAAAAAAACAATGTTTAACTTGCTTTTTTACTATACTTATCGAACGACCTACGTGTATAGAATCAACTTAAAGTCGTGGTAAAATCAAAATAGAAAACAGCGGAAAAAAACAGAAAAGAGTAGAAATAAGGTTTTTGTATTGAAGCTAATACAATAAAAATAGCAACAGTACCTTAATTTTAATTATCCTAATTTTTAAAAATTCTGGGGTTGTTCTCAATACTATTGATTAAAGAAAATAAAAATTAAGAACAAAAATACTTGGATAAAGTGTTTCTAATGTAAAGGTACAATGAAAGTAAAGAAAAAATATATTTTATGTACAGCCACAAACAAATTTGTATCTATGATCATACATAAGTACAAATGTCAAATAATTCTGCCGCTGCTTTGCAGTCTACAAAACAGTGTAGTTATCTATCAATACTTTCTTCCGGTACCTTCTACTTTGATTCTACCATGGCGTTAAGTTTTATAACTTTTAGTAAATAACAATAATAATCAGATAGTTACAAAAAGTAACTCATAAGTGGTTTAAACTTTTATAAAATATGTTAACGAAAAAGTTTTAAATATGTTTCATAACACGTAGCCAATTAAAGAATAATATTAAAATGTTGCGACTCATCTTTTTATATATGAAAGTTATATATTATTTTTTTTATAATACATTTATTTATAATTGATTAATATATTTCAATAATTAAAAGCATGTCTTGTATTTCGATTGTCTTAAAAAATGTTTGTTATGAAATTATAAATCTTTATTATTTGCAACATCATCTCGTTTAATATCTATATCACTATCTCATCATTTCTTTTTGTTATCGTGGAAAAGCTAACAATTTAATTATTATGTAAAGAATGTTAATTTTTAAAGAATTACACTTGTTACAATTCTTCCATGCGTTAAAATTACACCAGAGTCATATAAGGAATTTTAATAATCCTTCCAATTTTTTTATATTGTTCTAAAAGCCATATGTTATTCTAGAATTAGATTTTTAATTTAACTACAACTCTATTTAAATGTTTACTTAACCGTCCATTCAATCATATGAATCTCATAAATTCCAAAGACTCTCAGCCATTCACTATTTCTACTCTAAAAAATCTACATTTCAATCATTTAACGACTTCCATTATTGATTGATAATTTTGATTTATACTGTTAATAATAAATAAAACAACTTATATTTTAATCAGAGAGTAAGAAATTTAAAAAAATACATTACCTTATAATCAAATTCAACAGATTCACTTATAAAACTGCATTTCTTGGGTACAGCAAAGAAAGGGTGTGTTGCAGCAATACATTGTTGTCGATGCCCATATGTAATCTGAATGATGTTTAGCCTGAAAGAATAAATCTTATCTTAGAAAAGTATTATAAACTAAAATACATTTTTACTATCTTATTTCTAATAACGGTCAAACTAGGAGACTGAATTTGCACATATTAATTTACTGTCACCCATATGAGTTTAGTATGGTTCAATATGGCTGAAAATAATCTTACAATTATTCAATGGCTAGTTCTAGTTTTATCTATGAATAAGGTTTTTTTAAATCTGGCTCTATTTTCGTTTGATTCGCACAAATCTCAGCCATATGACTTTAAGAAAGAATTAGTTTGGGACTTTGAATTTTTATAAATTTATCATTCCATTGTTTATATAAAAGTCTCATATCTCTTGAAAGGTTGATCTTAGTTCAACTATGCATACTATACTCTTTAAATCAACCTAAATTTTATATATATATATATATATATATATATATATATATATGTAATAGTGTCTAAGAAATTTATGAGAAATTTATCTCATTGAGGAAATGTTATTCATTCGTTAATAAACACAATCAAAACTAGATAAGTATGAAATTAAAATATGCTAGATATGTGACTATTGAAGAAAGCCTGTACAGAGTAAAAAAATAAAAAGATTATTCCACAGTCATTTTTCTGTAATCAAAATAGAATCGAGACTTCATCAATTTTTATGTTTTACAAGAAATTATATTTTCGTGTTCTGTATTAGTATCATGTAAATCAATGTTTTTTTCGGATTTTATTCCCTACCATGTATCATACAATTATCATCGACATCGAGAAAAAAAAAACAGAAATGTTATACTCGTTTTATAAAAAAATGTGACGATTCATTGCATCAATGAATATATGTGCAAAGAGTAGATATGCAATATTTGTACATATATCATAATATATGTACAAACAGTAGATATGCAAGCATTTAGAATTTATCATAATACATTTCTGTCTCAGTGGATAAAATCATTTTCAACAGATGAAATTTTCTCTGACGCCACAATCCACAAAAATGTTTCTGATTGAATATTTAATAAATTACTATTGGTAATTTTTAATTGTTGCTTAGAGAAATTTAAAGTACAGCGAAACTTTAGAGTATGGCTATGTTGTCATCCTCAGGGCTTGAACATTTTCTATATCTAGTGCTTTTAATATGTCAGTATCAAAAAGCATGTAAATAATAATTATAAATAATCAATGATAATTGATAGAATATTTTTGATCAGAAAAATGTTTGCGGTTTGCAGGGTGAGAGAAAAAATTTTTGCCACATTGATTATTCGTGTTATTTATGAACTTATTGTATTACTGTGATATTACCACGCTCTTTCGACAAAATTACATAAAAGTGTTTTTCACAGAAAGATTTTTCCTTTTTCCTACCACTAAATATCTTCTAAAATCATATATTAGCAGAATAAGTAGTTCAGTTTTAAAAAAGTAATGAATGAAGTTAATTCTAGCGATATGGTTAACAAGAAACAAAACAGAGAAGTTTTCTAAAAAGTGTCGTTTCATTTATAAACAAAAACGAAAGAATTTAGGAAAAAATGTAACAAATATACACTATATATATATAACAAACACTACAATTGTTTGATATTAATTATCAATTTCGTTCATTTTATATTATTTACCACTTTTATATTATAATAAATAATAATAGATATTTAAAAAGTATGAGTAATAAACTATAGAACTAACAGACTTGCCTCGTCCCGTTGATATTTTTTATTTTTAAAAAGATGTGATAGGCCAATCAAAACTTTCGATGATTAAAATTCTACATTTTTTTCATTGTTTTCAATATAATACTATAAGCACACAATCTTATTTTAATATAGATTTATGAAATCGTTACAAAACAAGTAGTAGACATATTAAATTTATATACAAATAAAATTAATTTTTTTCAGTAATGTTTTGTGTCAAAAATGTGAAAATAATTTATACTTAATTATTCTAATATACTATTATTTATTATTTGTTAAATTTGTATTTACGAAAAAACCTTGTATATATAAAATTTTTTTAATCGTAATAAAATTTCAAGCTATGTGTATATATATATATATATATATATATATATATATATATATATATAAGCATATTGCATAAAGTTGTTTGTGCAGTTCAAGTTCTCTCGTTGAAGTTTCACTTCGGAAACAAAACCGATTTGCTTGAACTATACATATTACTTGTACGTTTTGAAATTTGTAATTGTAACTGATGTATAAGACTAATAGTACAAACTGTTTTAAAGTAAATTATGATACTGCCATAAATATATTAAATAAGTACAAATAAAGTAAGAAATAGCAATAAAACTGCTAACTTTATATCAAATTTGACATTAAATTAATATTAATAGTTGGTGTTTAATGTCTGATAATCAAAAAAGTCTCTACAATTTTCAGTTACAAAAATTAATAATTATTGATATAAAAAAAGAATAATTGATATATGCACCCTCATAGTTAATAAACAATCAGTAAATTTAAAAATTCGTACAAATATATATAAATGTTTAAATTAGTGAAAACAATTACAAAGTATACAAGCATAAAATGATATTTGGTCACCAATTCAACTTAAAGTAAATTTTTATTACAAAAACCATAATGAAACGTATAAAAAAGATGTTCAAATGCTCGGTTGTTTGTAATGGAATGATTTTAACATGTAAAACGTTACTTTCTTTTAAAGAACTGTCATTCTATAGGAGGAAAATTAACATTGAATAAATGTAGATACAAGCCAAGAATAATACAACACTCGCTTAATAGATTTTTCGTTAAGAGATATCTCTCTGAAGGGAAATTACTTTTTCAGTTCTTTCCCTTTAAACAAAAATAAACACATATTTATCGATAACTATACAGGGTACGACTACAATAAAACGCAGTTCAAGTTTATTTAGGGAATACAAACGTTTTTATTTAAAATTAAATGATTCTTTGTAACAAAAAAAAAACGTTAAGGAAATGTTTTCTATCTGAACTCATAAATAGGGGATTCTCCTTTTTAAAAAAATATATCCAGTTGATGAGTAGATATATTTTTTAAAGACTACAAATAAGTTAAAAGATTAGGAGTAGAAATTTACTGTTTTAAATATTCATTACTTTGAAACAGAAACAGACTCGAATCAAGTGACTTGGATGAGCACAATCATATATTGTGTATATATATATATATATGTATGATTATATATTATACTAATAATAAATGGTCTCATTTAAAATATGAGTGATCTAATTGTGTTTGTTTTTAAAACAGAAAATTGAACAGTAACTTTTTCGTTCTCGAACAAATTTTAATTAAATGTATTTGGTTTCCCGGCTAACTTTTCCTTCTAATTATTTCTGACAATGTGGTTAAGTTTAAAATCACAATTAATAATTCACTTACTCCATATGAGTTTTTCATAGACTACACACAATTTTTCTGAATAAAAATATTTTATAATTGACTATTAATCAAATTTTATTCTTACTTATGTGCATTTTAATGACAAGACCATCATACCTAGCCCGATAAGATAGAGGAAAATTTATTGTGGTTTGAATGAAAAATTAATTTGTGATAGTATCAAGTTGTCCATTAATTACCATTATAGAATAAATAAATGTATATATATATATATATATATATATATATATATCACGTATATCATGTTTTATATTCTATTGATATTAAATACTTAAGTTCGAACATGAAGAAAAGAATTCAATCAGCAAAGAATTAAGTACATTTTACAAAAAATACATAAAAAAATCTCTTAAAATTAACTTCCTACTAAATACAGTTCAAATGGTTCATTTTTCCAGATCAATAGTTATGACGTTATAATTAATTTTAATATTTTTTTAATACAGCTAATCAAATTAATATAGTTTAATTTTAAACCAACACTTCACTTTTTGTATAGTTATCTCTACATTATTATAATTGATCATCTTATTAATGATAAAAAGTTAAGTGATACTTTTAATAAAACGCTAATAAAAGCTTTTTACCTATCCCTATAAAGTGAAACGTTTTATTTGATATTAAATGCTGCCCAGTAGCCATTCGTATTACATTGTATATATATATATATATATATATATATATATATATATATATATGTATATATATATATATATATATATATATGTATATATATATATATATGTATATATGTATCTATGTATATATATATATATTTGTATATATATATATATATATATATATATTTGTATATATATATGTATATATATATGTATATATATATGTATATATATATATAAAGAGAGAAAAGCAATAGAAGACAATTAACACACACATTATAAAAGTTACGAGTAAATACATTTGAGTTCTGTTTTATATAGAACAATAAAAGTGTTTAGTAAACAAATATTAATTATCTAGATATTTTCCTACGTATTTGTTATACTGTTTTCATTTATTTTTTATAGGTAACAAACATTTGAATAAATTTAATTTTTTTGCACATATGTGCATAAATCATTTACATGAAATAATTGTATTAATATGAAATAACCTTAATTTAATATCATAAAACAGTCAAAATAATTTCAGTTAATAATTATTCCGACTTTGCTTCTTTCAACTTCATTCACTCTCACATGTTAATTCTTTTTCACTCCAAAACCTACAAAAAAAATTCTGGTAAAGATGTACTTTGATTTTCTTTTATTTCACATTCTTTCTAAATTATCTTTTAGTTTATGTGTATTGTTTTCTATCTCTATTGTATTAAATATATTTTAACTGTGTTCTTAATTAAAAAAATAATCATATATATATATATATATATATATATATTGAACACAGGGAATTACATTTCTCGATTTAAAATTTCAAAAATGAAATTCAGTGAATCACCTTCTTTTGACATACTTTGTATTAAAACATCGTGAACGGTTTGTATCTAGAATGCTATGACTATGTATTTTATTTAAAATAAAAATTATTTAAAATGAATTATTCAATGAATTTATGTTATATGCCAAAGTTAAGCTCCTTTTTTAAAAATAAAAATATATTTTCTATATAACAACATTAATTCTTCGTGTTATTTTAAAGTCTCTGTTTTTGTATTCGGCATATAAGACGACTCCCTATTTTTTTAAGATTTTTTCGATTTTTAAGGGTCGCCTTATACGCCGAGATTTACGGTATATATATATATATATATATATAATTCTATTTATTTTTTTAATAATATAAATTCGTATTTATTTTTGTCAATTTAATTCACTGAATCTCTTTAAACTTTATTAAAATCTGACTAACGAATATTTCTTATTGAAACATACAAAAAAATTATACAATAACAATTTCGACATTTCAATTTAATAACAATATATTTATTTAAGACACAATATATTTATTAAAGTTCTACAGACAAATCATGCAATATTGTTTGCTATAATTGAAATTTTTGTGAATAGCACCGTTATATTAGTATATACTGTGATTGACAGTTTCATATTTTATGACATATAAAGATGTAGACATTAATTTCACTCTCAATCAACAGAACACTCTCTTATATACGAAAGATTGAGTATGAGTAAGTATTACAAGAGTCATTGTATTTTCTTATTTGACAGTATCTTTAATTCTCTTTCCTTTCTACCTCATTTCTTTTATACAAATATAGATCCTCTTTTCATGCTCAAATGAATATATATATATATATATATATATATATATATATATATATATATATATATATATATACCATTTGATATCAAATCATTCAAACCATTACATTAATAATTCGTTCAATTCTATTAACATACCATACATACATATATATGAACATACGCACACACACACACAAACACACACACATATATATATATATATATACACAAACATACATACATATATATATGTGTTCGTGTTTTTGTGCATGTCTGTCTGTGTGTCGGCATTGAACTGTAAACCAACCTTTTAAGAGCTAAAACCGACACCTTTACAACCACACATTCCCATTAGGAAGCTTATCTTAGAGAGGGACACGACATTTACAGTTCAACCTAGTAAGACCGTTCGGATTGGGTTCCGAACCATAAATATGTTCTCTTTTCAGTAATGAAAATTCCAGATGAGTAAATTTGAAATGAATACATTTCAACCTGACATATTCAACTTTAAATACAAAACTTTTTTACCACTAAATATTTAAATTAAAGTCTGTTTCCTAAATAAAACTACCAATTTATACTAACTTGACAAAAAAACAACATATAATGTTATTTTAAATTAATTTAGTTTATAATTTTATTTTTTTTTAAAAAAAAAACACATGAAAATAGTTATATTTTATAAAATATAAAATTATCACTTTTCTCAATTACTTTTATATATGCTAGATTTTCATTATATCTTTACTGTTTAAAAATTCTATAAACATTTTGAACATTTATCTTAAAATATACTATTCATATACATCTACATGTCATAAATTACGTCCCTTTAGTAAAAAAAATTCAATTTCCGGTTTTTCCTATCCAGTAAAAAATTGTTTGTATTATCCTCGAAAAGAACATAATTTTAAACAGATCGGCGAAAAGAAAATGGTTGGCTTGGAAGCATTCTATCGTGAAATGAACAGCATATATATTCTACAAACTTGTATGTTGTATTTATGTTTATTACCTACCTGATTTAATATTTATAAATACCCTTTTTTAATTTTCATTGCGCTTATACTATTTATCGTATTACATTAAAACTTGGCATTTACTCTTGTAACGATAACAAAACATAATAAAATATTTACTATTACCGTATAAAATTTGTATTTGAACTAAAAATCTATGGTACTAAATATAACAATCATATAAATTAACTGCTCACATCTGTTTACTATTAGGAAATAAAAGAAATGACAGATTAATAAATATTTCAACCTATGATTGTGTTAAAATTATTTTATATAATTATACTCAGTCATACAAGAACATAAGTAAAATTAAAACATATTATTATGAGTTCAAGATGATATTTGTGTATTTTTAACGCTATTGAATCACATTTTTTCAAAGTATAAAATAAATCTAGGAGTTAAAAAATCATGTTATTTTTATTTAGTATTTTAGATCAATTCAATACTAAAATACAATTGAACTAAAATACTAAGTTTTTTTTAATTTTTGTATTTTTTTAATATTTTCGTGTGGAAGCCTAAATTGAAACACCCTATAGGTATATTCAATGTACGAGGTAAAGTCAAAAAGTAAAGCAACATTTAAGAAAAATGAGTGTTTTTCTACATAGAGGATTTTTATTAAGATCATTTTTCTACGCAATTCCTCTTAACTTTTATGCACTTAACCCAATTCTTAATGAACTTCTGGATTCTATCCTGAGTGAAACTCTATGGTCTCTTTCGCCGCATTTTTTGCTCTATATTAATAACCTACCTATCGAAAGGACACTTTTATCTTCCTTTCTCTTCTTTTAATTACTCAAAAAGATGAAATTAACTTGGTAGTAACTAGAAATTATATTAGTAATTAATTAAGAAGCTTTACTTCTACATCTTGAATACACTGGTTTGTTTTATTAACCGTGCAAGAATGTCCGCACATAAAATCAAGAAGTGTTTCGTGGAATGAATCCAAAATCATATTAAATAATAGACTACCTGCATAGAAATTAGCAATAATTGTGCAGAAAAATGATCTAAATAAAAATCATGTATATATAATAAGTTTTTACTCTCAAATTGTCATTTTGAATCTCGATTTTTCAATTTTTAGAATTAATTTGAATCTTAAAGTAGATGATAAATATTTTTCTTTGTGTATATATCAGGAAATGTAAGAAATTTATATATAAGATATATTGAACCAAAACGCTACCGATAAATATTGAATATATCAAAATTATTAATCCATAAGTGTATTCATGAATTTACATAAGAAAATGAAATATTTTTTAAATTACTGTGAAATATTTTTATACAAATTGAAACATCGTTGTTTTCCAAACTATAAAAATTATATTACATTTTTTGAAAACCAAAATGTCATTTGAATTCTATCTAAAATTATAAAGATCTTAAAACGATATCACAATACATTTTTGATACAGTGACTAAATTCTTATTCATAAACAAATTTTTTCATCCCACAAAACACACACATTTTTTTTGCTTAAAATATTCAATAAATCATTATTGATTGATTTTGATTGTTGCTTATCTACATTTTGATTGTGATTCTCTTATCTTCAGTGTTCTAAAATACAGAAAAATTTGTACCTTTGTAACGCGAACAGGCTACTCTATTTGGATGCTTTTAAGAATATAGCATCACCACCCAAATATGCATAAGTTTCAATCAAAAACAATCAATAATGATTTATTGAATATTTTTGACCAGAAAAAACTGTATTTTGTTGGGTGAACAAGGAATTAATTTAAATGATATATTTATCTTTTTCAAAAATATCAAAGATGTAAATTCAAATAATATTTCAAACTGCAGTTGATACTTTTCAAAAAATGTAATTCAAAATTAATCTATTATAAACTGGTCTCGTATGGATTTTAAGTTCAATTTTTGTCAATAATTTTAATCTTTTCCATTTTTCTTAGATGTGTGTATTCAATATTTGTATAGTATAACAGTAAATTCATACCGTTTTATCACAAAATTATTAAATAAAAAGATATCGTTGAGATAATCTTCATTTAATATTAAGAAATTAATGAATAATAACAAAACCGTCAGAGCAGAAATCATTAAATACTCTCCACTTCTCCTAATAGTTGGAATTTTCTGTATAATAAATACTCGTACCTGTACTATTTCAACATCTACTCTATAAATACATGTATTTTCTGAGTAAATTTCATGTAACATTTGTAACCATTTACAAACTTTATCTTCATCCAAATAAAACGTGTCTACATCAGTTAATACTTGTTTGTGTTACACTAAGTAATTCTCGTTTTGTCTTGTTTATTAAATAAGATTTTCAGATCTGGGTCCCATTCACTTAATTTTATATTTATTTTATATTAATTATTCAGAGTGATACTATTATTAATCTTACATTATATTTTTAAATTATTTTTAATTGTCTAATATTTTAATGAACAGTACTTGTTAATATTAGATAAAATAATAAGAAAAACTGGCACAAATTAGAGTTTCACTCACACCATAAACCACAAAAAAGTTTCTTATTAAAAATGTTGAATTCAGAACAAGGAAAGTCGTGTTCGTTGAGAGTGATAAGGATAAATGTATTGCTATCTAAATGTGTATAAAGTACAATCAGCAATGATTCATAATCAGTTATTAAAATTTTACAGTTTTTAAAATGAATAAAACATTTATTTGTGAACTTAAATATAGTGACAATGTCAGAAACTACATTGTAAGAAAAAAAATAAATAAAAATTGAAAAGTATATTTAAAAAAATAATCAGGATTCTAAACCGTAAAATTGAAATAAATTGCTATAATTAAAATCTTATAGACATAGTAAATATAAAAACTACAATTTCGGTACTGTATTGTAAAACACAATGTATTATTTTCAGCGTAATAATTATTTAAAAATTTTATCGACCATGTCTCACTCCCATAAATCTATTTTTATGTGAGTAGCGCCTTGTAAAATCTTACTTTGGTTCTTCGATATACGTTTGATGACTTAAATCGTAAAAGTTGAAGAGATTAACGTGCAGTATACTTTGCAAGCAACAAAGTGTGAAGTTTTAACTCATCCGTCATATATTTCTAATGTTAATTCTTCATATTACTCTCTTATTTTAATAAAATTGATATTTTTTTAAAAAAACTACTATTTTAATTAATGAAATAAAAATAAAATTCTACGTTTTCTGGTTTTAAATATAAATGCTTTTTTTAATAATTTAAATTTTATAATAACTTCATTATATAAACTACAATTTCAAACATGGGAATATTCATTTTTTAAAATATAAAAAAATATATTCCAATTGTTGTCGAGCAGCTAGGGAAAAGACACTACTTACTTGTTATGGTTATTAAAACAGTTTTTATAGATACAAATCAAAAATATATATTACTAATTAATAAATAATATTGTAGAAATATTCTCTTATAGACCATTTTATATTCATACAGTCAATAATATTAAATAACAGTTCTGTATGGAATTTTGTCCTGAAAAGCTTTTAAGTTTTATACAAAACAAAAAATTTATTTGTTTTGTTTTATCCAGTAAAGTGTCTTTTTCAATATTGTTTTAAAAGATTGACAAGAACATTAATCACTTTCACTATTGAAAAAAAATTAAAACAAAATAAAGATACAAACATTCAATATACATAACTGACTGAAAATTTAATTGAGAGATATTGGTAAATAAAAAAATATTTTCTTCCTGATGATCACATTTAATCAATTTGTAATTAATTAAAAAACCTCATTATTTTACCTTGAAGCAATATAATATTTTTGTTGATATTTCTTAGAATAAATTGTAAATATTATGATTTATTAAACATTTAAAGTCAGTAGGACAAGTTTTATTTCTCTTAAAAAATTAATATTATCTCATTAAAAATTCTGTCATATACAAATGATTTTTTTTAAATCTATTTTTTAGTTTATTTTTCATTAAACGACAAAATATCAAAATTATTTTATTTTTGACTCAATAGTATTCTTATGTGCAATTCCATTTTTGATTTTTATTCCAATTCACTTCTTTAGCAGAAATCTTATATTAGACTCACTTCACTTCTTTAGCAGAAATCTTATTTTTATTCCAATTCACTTCTTTAGCAGAAAAGTTTATATATTTCATTCTTTATGCTATTTTCATTTTTATTCATCATTTTCCCTTAATCTTTTTTTACACTATTTCAAATAATTTTGAACCAAATGTTATCTGCTATTACTACAAATCTATTCTGATATTTAAAAAAATGAATGATTACCTCAAACTTATTATAGACTTTTTATATATTTTTAATTTTATTATTTTTGTTATCTGTTGATTAATTAATATTTATATAAAATTTAATTTGCTTTTATTATTTATTATTATATTCATTTTTTTAATTTATGTTTGTTTTAGATTCAAAAAAACAAGGATTTGTTTCGAATATATCAAAGGAAATAAGCAACGATAGTATTACATCAAACCTAACTAGATCAGATTCGAGTGATGCCGTTAATAACATTCGTGAAAATAATCCTGAATTGATTGAAATGAATATTATATGAAATTCTATATTAGGTGTAAAAATTAATTCCGTGCCTTTAAATTGAATCAATTATAAATGGGTTCTAAATTAAAACAGTTTCTTAACGTTTTGAGATTTTGAAGTGCCAAATGTAAAATTTTAAAACACAATATATTTTGGTCAAACAGCATAATTTCACAAAGCAATAGTGGACACGATGGCGTCCGAAAAGTAACATATTAAGTATTGCATACTTTTCGAATTCTAGTTGAAAAAAAATGTTTCCGAAGCCATGGAAATGATTTGTACAACTTTAGGAAAAGGTGTTGTGATGTATAAAATATATAAAAAATACTAAAACACTGAAGAAAATCCGAAAATGTATTAAGACTTCATCGACTCAAATCCGCCATCTTTTTTCTACAAGGGATTCGTCAGTTAAGTGACAGATTTAGGAAAAAAATTACAAAATAATAGGATATATTTTGGGGATTAAAATGTATTCTATTTTTTGGTAAACATTAATTTTCTATAAAAATGGCACCGAATTTATTTGTAAACCTAATACATTAACAATACAAAGTAACCTACTTAAAATACACTTAAACTTTTTTTAAATATTAACTTTATTTAGAAATGTAAGCGTTAAAAAATAGATTATTAAATTGTTACATATGAAAGGGACATTTTTCATATCAGAACTGAAACATTATAATGTGTTTATTCACGAGAATTAAATATACATGTTTTATTGATAAACTCATCGATAAGCTCGTCAATCGTCTCTTCATGTATTATCAATATGTAAATATATTTTTTTAATATTAACAACAATATCAATTGTACATTGTACTTGAATCTTCTAAATTGTCAAAGTATGAAAATCATATAGTATAAATATGTATATACTATCCATCAGAATAATCCTAATATAACTCAAATTTGAACCATTTTTATCGAAAACACCAACAGTTCTTTCATTAAGTATCATATTATTTTTTTTCATATTTGCTTCCTTACATACATTCAAATATATTTTATACATATAAATATATATATATATATATATATATATATATAAAACCAATTCTCAAATAATTCTTACACAAGTAATTAATTCAATATTACAAATTATAAACTTCAAAAAGAAATAAAAATTAAAATAAAAATTGGTAAATCTAATTTTAACTATCATATTTTTAAATATGTATACCCGTAGTTCGTATTCAACAATTTTATATTATTTTAAGCAATTAATAATTTCAAAATAATATTAGAAAAAGTAAATGTTTAAATATATTGTATTGTTTTTTATATATTGATTACCCTAATTATTTTTTTTAGTTAACCAAAAAAATATAAAAATGTATCAATGCCACTCAACTGAAACAAAACCTAATATTTAATTTAGTTCAACCAGCTTTATTTTTAATATTGTCAATTTATTTGTGCTATAGTCATAAATATATATCCTAAATATATAAAAATAAACTAATTCCAAACTGGTACGAAACTACATTCTATCGTTTGGAAGTCTCCAGTCCAGTATCCTTCTATAAACTTCATTTATAACCGAATATGTCAAATTAATAAAGCATAAACGATGGATCTCTGTGCCTAACATTCACCATGAAAAATCACTGTCTCCACTAAATAGGAGTATAGTGTTTTAAGAAGTGATATAAACTATAACTATTTATTTGAAATTTAGAACAAAAAAAAACTGTACTAAAAAAATAAATATATATATGAATCACAGATTCATTGTTTTCTTCCAAATACAGATTTACTGTAGGGTTTTTATAAGAACTATTCATGTTTTTCATCAAACTACATTATAACATATAAACAATATAATATTAAATATATATAGACTCTGTTATATAACATGAAAATAGCTGGAACACATTGCATTGTATAATTAAATATGTACTTCTTTAAGTAATTTTATTCTGTTTCATTTGTATACAAACGAACGTATTTTTGTAATTGTAATTTTATATATAACACATACAATTGAACAAAAGATAATTGTGTAATGTTTTTAAAGAACGACTAATATATAAAAACTTAATTGAAACAACAGTATTAAAAAATAATAAAAATGAAAGACATTAAATTAAAAAGTCGCTGATTATAAAGCTTTGTTGTATTTTAAGACTTCGTCGTAAATATCACGAAGCCGTCATTCTCTAAAGTTAATGTGAAATTAAACCATTACTAGTATGTCTCAATAAAGGTGAGTATTTAAACTCGAAGAGCATTGTGCTATTTTATTACTTTGAAACGATCTTATAGCTTCATATTTGTCACTTTTTTTGTATTTTACGGTTTTCCTTATTTATTTCCATCAACCTAGTTATCAACAGTACTGGAAATCTATAACTACTAATAATACATTGTTATCTAAATTGATTATTTTATGTATGTGACGTATGTATTCTTCTTAAGGTTGGCAGACCGCAATTTTGTTAGGATATTAGAAACACTCTCTTTCTTTAAAACAATAAATCTATAATATGTTTTACAATATACGACAACAAAATACGCATTCATATGTCAAAGACTTAAGTTGAACTGAATAAAAGTTACTTATTACAAAAGTTTGATGACTCGTGGGTACCACTAATATATATATATATATATATATATATATATATATATATATATATATATATATATATCAAAGTATATGTAAAATAATTATTTAATTAATTTTTAAAACTAAAATCACTTGCGACATTTTATTAATTAAATATTGAAATGTTCTTTCTGAGAAATAAATATTTAATAAATATTTTCAAACACTCTTACAGCTGTTATATTTATAAAAAAACTTTAGGATAAAAATCTATTTCCATAAATAGTTTTTTTATGAAGTTCTGAAACTTCAATCTTATCTTACACCTCTAAAAGTTTTCTGCAAATTTTATAAGTTAAAGAAAATAATTTATTTCTACTTAATGTTCTCATTTTCTTAAGAAAGTTATAAGATATAATAATTATATAAATTTTAAATCTTTAAAATTTACTAAATTATAATCAATAGTTGAAAGTTGGTAAAGTAAGACTATTCTAGTTAGTATGTAAATAAATATTACAGTTGATGAAACTTGGTGCTTTTCATTTTGAGGTACTGAACAATTAAATGTTACTTGTGACAAAACGTTTAACGGAAAGTAACTTTTATTAAAAAGCACATATTTTAAATGTTTAATTAATTTCATTTTGATAATATTCTATTTAATAATCTTAAACAAAATCAATAACGGTAAGTTTTAGCAAACAAAATACTATTTATAATAAACATAATTATATGCTATTTGTACAGCATTTTTTATTTTATATTTACTTTCGTACGTTTATCAAAAATTTATAATGTACATAAATATGAGATTGATTTCATTACTTAAAATATAAAATATACCTTATTTTTAGTCTTTTTCCTATTTTATGATAATATTTATTAGCTTCATTTTGTTAATTAATCCTAAAAGTGAATCTATCCTTTTCTCCCTCCCTCTCTCTCTATTTATATATATGAATTAATGTAAATACATAAATTATTCTTGCTGCAATTTAAAAAAAATGTTTAATTAACATGTAATATTAAAAATCTTTAAAATTAATGAAATTATATTTAGTATTTAAAATTCAGTAATATAAGAATATTCCTGCAAGTATATCAATAAATATTATAATCATTGAAACTTGGTGGATTTTATTTTAAGATTAGTATGTACCCTGTCAAAATTGTCGAGAAAATAGAAAGAAAAAACTGTTTTTTGGTTTCTAAAACATAATATATTTAAACATAAAAAATACCTAAGAACGAAACTATATACTACAGCGTTTATTCGAGCTGACAAAGTAAATATTTTTGTCACTTTAACCTGCGGACAAAGAAACCATTAATCTGGGTTTTTATATATTAGAAATACTGATCAACGTAAATGGAGATTAGACAGAGATAGAGATAGATAAATAAGTTCTCAACTGTTATAATATCTCATACAAGTTGGTCACAACTCATTGTTCAATAGTACGTAAAAACTTATAGGATATGCAACAAAGGACATCAGATTCTAAAAAAGCATATGCTGATTAATTTGATAAACAAAGAAGCTCATTTTGACTAAGAAATATTGTCAGTTGAAATTATGTAGATTAGAATAGGTATTGTTCTAAAATAAGACTATTTTAAATCAAGAATAGTGGACAAGATACATTAAATAAAAGTGACAACAAATAAAACGAAGAGCAACTTATATCGACCAATCATTCAAACATTTCTGAATATGCTCTGGGACTGTTTTTTACATTGTTGTTTGATTTACGTTGTTGCTAATTCGTGCAATTTTGCCATTGTGGTGGTCGATTTGTGGGACGACACATTGTCCTGATGAAAGAGTACTTTTGTATGCCCCATTCTTGACCGTTTTTGTTTCAGCTCTTCTTTCAAAGGGTCAATAATGTTACATAATAGGCTTGTGTTATCGTTTTTCCCTTCGTTAAGTAATTGATCAGGATGATTCCTTAGAAATTCTAAAAAACAGTTGCCATGACCTTCTCAGCCGATAAAACGATATTCGCCTTCTTTGGCACACTTTCACCAGTCTTTGTCTACTGCTTTAACTGCTATTTCGACTTAGATGCGTAGCGGTGGATCCATATTTCATCCACGATGACAAATCGACACAAAAAGGGCTACTCGTTTTTTTTCCATTTTTGGCACTGCTACAATGCTCGCTTGAAATCAAACAACTTGTTTAAAGAATAATTAATAGTAAAAAACACAAGAAGTTAAAGGAACTAAATTTGACTACAAGGTTGTAAAGAGGGACCATCAGAATGTTCTTACACGAATATTTATGGTTGAGAAAAAATGTATTGTTTGATTTGGGTGGTAGTTTTTCAGCTCTATACTCCCATATTATACAGCATCATTAATTCAACCAAGCACAACCTAATTTTCATGTTCTTGTTATATGACAATGTCCGTCTACATAATGTATCTCATGAGAGATATTGACATGACGAACTTCAAGTCACATCCATAAAATACGTTTCTGTAGTACAAAAATATATATTTGTACGTAAAATTCACCTTCTGACGATCAATGATCCTCACTTAGGCATTCAAATTACTAAATAAATTAAAAGTCTCTTACTGTATGCTGCTTGTAATATTTTGGAACATTCAATATTCTTAAATTAAAAAAAAATATATCAATCTAGTACTAGCTAAGATAACTACTGAAAAAATTCACGGTACATTTTAGTCAGTGTGGCTGAATTCACTTTTATACATATTTTTTTCTTACCCCCACGAACCACAAAAATGTATTTAAAAAATAGTATTTAATAAATGATTATAGATTATTTTTAATTATTATTTATGCGAATTTCCATGACGATGTTATCTCGAAAGTCTGATGAGAGATTTTTCTATACTTTTTCGCTTCGAGGTTGATCAAAATGCACCCAATAAGAAATTATCATTAATCACTTATTGAACATATTTAATCATTAGTTTCTTATGATTTCTACTGTGAAAAAAAATATTTGCGATACTGTAAAAAGACTAATATTAAAAATATAAAAATAACATAATTTAAGTACACTCTTTTCACTTTGTCTCTATCGAAGTATGAAATTTCTATAAAACTAAGAAGTAAAAGATTTATCCATTTACTTCACACTTTTATGTTTATAACGTCTTGTATTCAACCATTATCATTCTCGAATAAAATTAAATGAAAAAGTTTTATTTGTTTTTATAGTTTTATGTGCATACATCCTTCCATTCTTCTCTGAATTGTTATTGAATTATTTTAATAGCCAATAATCAGTTTATATATATATATATATATATATATATATATATATATATATATATATATATAAATATATATATATATATATATATATATATATATATATATATGTATATATATATATAGTGGAGCCCCGTTTATCGGGCTCAAACGGGCCGGATCCGAATGATCGAAAATCCTGATAATCCAGAAAGTTGGTTAACAACATAAATAACACAGTTTATATACGTTTTATTTTATTTATTGCACATTTTATTTAGTTTTATAACAATATTAACAGTATAAATCAAAAGACGTATACACAATACTATAAGTTTGATTTCAGTTAGGGTATTGTACATCATTTCAATGAATAATGAAGTCTATAATTGTCAACTAACAGTATTTCTTTCAATAGGAAAACTTTTTTTAAGTGATTTTGTACACTTGGCGCAAAATTGTGAAAAAAATCAGTCCTTAAAAATTGTACTATCAATCCAACCAATTTTTGAGGGACTTGTAAACAACTGGGAAAGAAAAAAATGTTTGTAACCATGTTTCCAACCAATACAAGAGGTAATTTTTATGTTTCTCTGAAGCAATAATGCAAACAAGCAATGTGTTCTTCTTCTTGCTTTTCTTGTAACCTCTAACCGAATCTTCTAATTTTAAAGCTAAGGTCTTTCCTGGTAGTATCTTATATATTAAAAAAGATCAGTAACATCGGCATTGTAAATTTGATCTGGCTTTATAAACTTAAACTGGAACTTCAGACAAACTGGGTTCCACTGTATCTACTGTACTTATGTATGTATACGAGTATATACATGTTTAAATATATTCATGAAAATTTGCTAATCTACTGTTGGTTAACAATTAATTTTTATTTCTTTCAAACTAATGAATTTCCCTTTTTGCATTTTCACTCGTTTCCAGTTAACAGTATAATATATATATATATATATAATCAATCTTTAACGAAAAAAATCATTTTCCTATTTAAACAATTTATTAATTCTATTTTCTATATATTTTCAATAAATAAATAAATGTATATATATATATATATATATATATATATATATATATATATATATATTTATTTATAGAAAATATAAAAAAAATATAATTAATAAATTGTTTAAATAGAAAAATGATTTTTTTCGTTAAAGATTGATTATATATATATATATATATATATATATATATATATATATATATATATATTATCAGTCTTTAACGAAAAAAATCATTGTCCTAATTAAACAATTTATTAATTCTATTTTCTATAAATAAATATATATATATAGAAAATATAATTAATAAATTGTTTAAATAGGAAAATTTTCGTTAAAGATTGATTATATATACATATATATATATATATATATATATATATATATATATATATATATATATATATTATAAATCTTTAACGAAAAAAATCATTTTCCTATTTAAACAATTTATTAATTCTATTTTCTATATATTTTCTATAAATAAATAAATATATATATATATACACACATATGAGTAAAAGAATCGATAATATAGGTCAAATTCAAGTGTCCTAATGCATAAATTACATACTAAAAGCGATAAACACGAATATATTGTCTTGTATTTTCTTGTATATGTCATTTACAGTCTACACAGCGAAAAGCTATTATTTTGTCAATTATTTAATCAAATCAATAATGAATAAGTAAATTATAACCGTGACACAATCCGTCTTTGATCGTAAGATCTCGTATACCCATACCACCAGTCATTATCAAAATATATCACTTCGTTGCAGATATATTGTCCCGAAAATCATTATCGTGAGAAAATTTGAAACGTTTCACAAGTTTCAATGACATAGAGTTTCGATATAAATTCTCACGGCAAATATTTATGATGTGATATTTATCAAATGTGTCGTCTATAAAATGAATTTTACAAAATATAATAACTGACATGTAATTTAATACTGTAACTGTTACTGTTTCGTGTTTCGCGTTTTCGAATGTGTGATTTAATGATATTGTTTAATCAGTAATTAATTTCATTATTTTATAACATAACTATTAAAAAATATGTTCATGCGCCAGTTAATTGGATACCTTAGTTTCGTAAAAGTCCAAATTAAATAAACGCATTTATGATTCTAAGTTGATACTTTTGTAAAAATATGAGACCGGGTCAAAAAGTTTTCGAACAGATTATTAGAAATATGTAGTGATTTTTTATGAATATTTTAATTACATTTTAACAATTAATATTTCTTTTAATTCCGTCTGCAATTTCATTCATTTTAGTTCAATATTTTAGATTTTTTCAAGTTTCGACATGTTTGTATCTATTTTTCTTTGTAAATTTTCGAATATAAATGTAATCAATATTTTTTTTTGATACTTAATATATTCAGCATTTATTTACTGTGTTTATATTACACACATATTATTTTGCTGGATTTATACACAAAATTTAGATCAGTTCGTCAATAGTTCTTAAAATGTTAGGTTAATAGAAAAATAATTGCGTTTTATGACCTTCAAATTCATATACATTTTTAAATGTGTCATTTAAAGAGCTCCAAGACTGTTGGATAACTAACGCCTAACTTTATTGTAAGCTCTCTTGTTGTGTATGGTTCTGATTCAAATAACGCTTTCAGTAGGTCTTTATGAATTGAAGAAGGACGCCCACAACGTCCTTCATCTTCAAGGCTCTTATCCTCAGCATGAAATTTTTGAAATCATTATTGCACCGTACGTTCCTTAACTGTACTCACATTAAACGCATCGTTTAGTTTACAAGCAGTTTCTGCTGCTTTACCATCAGTTTTGAACTCATACAAAAAATGCTTTCATTGTCTTTTTTTCTATCTTCAATTCAATATCCCAGTTTGAAACAAAATTAATAATAAACCAAAGTCGATGTTACCAAAATACATACCGAAAATTACACTTTAAAATGATATTAATATTAACACCATGAAATGATACTTTCATTTAAAAAATTAAAGTTAGAATTCAGAAAACAAAACCCCGATTTTTTTACCGACGTAATGTAAGCTATTTTGATTCATTAACCAAATAATGTTTAAATCCCACTTATCAAGACAAAAAAAACGTTTTGTATAAATGGGCCTAAAGAATACAGAAAAAGTTCAATAGTCCCTTTCGTTTATTCTTTGGACATGGTTATATACCAAATATATTATTATAAAGAACACAGAATTTTATTTAAAATCAGTTTTAAGATTCATTAAGCTGATGACAACGCAAAAAATTGAAAAAGGCTACAAAAATGAATTCAAAGTTAGGTAAAAACAATTTCAACAGACATAAATAGTTAACTTCGGGTAAAACTTAGATAAAAACTATTTCATAACCACCGTATTTATTTCATTAATCCCCTAAGGACTTTTCTTTGAGAACAATACATTTTTTTATTAAAAACAAAAATACTAAAAATTACATTCAAATATAATTGACTATCTTAAAATAATCACAACTAATATTTATTATGCATATATGGGTACGTATATATATATATATATATATATACATATATATATACATACATATATATATATATACATATATATAT
Source organism: Acanthacorydalis orientalis (assembly GCA_034766995.1). NCBI lineage: Eukaryota > Metazoa > Arthropoda > Insecta > Megaloptera > Corydalidae > Acanthacorydalis > Acanthacorydalis orientalis. Next base: position 12,711,266 of record CM068321.1, on the reverse strand, counting down.
ATATATATATATATATATATATATATATATATATATATATATATATATATATGAATATATATTAACTTCCGAGCATACAAAGTTATATCTTGTATAATGTTACCGGTAATATAATTTCGGACTGTTTAATATGCTTTAATTATTATTTATTATTTGATATTTATTATAATTTTGAAGAATAATACATGGATACAAGTGCATATGAAAAAACAGTTTTTTTCAATTATAACAAAATAACAACAATAAAGTAATCTTCTTTCCTGATATATAAAATAATGAAGTTATTGGGAAAGTTAAAAATTAATATCACTAATTAGAAACAACAAAAAACATAAACACGTGGATTTTTGTTTATTTGTTATATATTTTATTTACAGTTTTATACTGTTTAGATTGTTTCAAATGTTCATAAACATTTATTGACTAGAACCTTTTTGTGCCAGCACATACACATATAACTTTTCTCTAAACTTAAAATTTAAAATCAAACTTAAACAAAAATACCATCTAGTAATATGAAGAAAAAAATAACAAATAACTGTGTATGAATTCAAAAACTAACTAAAAATGTGCAATACTTAAGTATTTTAATATACAATATTTTGTAGGAAAAACATTACTTTGAAAAATAGCATATTTAATTTTGTTTTTAAAAATTTTAACTTATCCCTTGTATGTAATTGTTGTTAAAAATTTTTAGTTATCCCTTAAAAATCTAGTCATTATATATATATATATATATATATATATACTATCGCTAATTATAAATCCCATGTTTCGTATCAATAAAAAAATATGGCCCGAAATATAGTCAACATCATTTGAAGTTAAACAGAATGTAACTTGATAATAATTGACATAAAAATTAATGGCAATGATTGAGATTGCGTAAAATTGTGGATAATCTACATATCATCGGAATCCGGTCGATCAAACATAAAATAAACAGTAACACCTCTAGGGATGTTAACGCATTAATAAAACTGAGGGTTGGCATGATACACAATTTAAATTATTGTGGTCTGTTACATAGAGTTTACAAATCTATTTATCGTTTGTACTTGTGTGTTACTGAAATGTAATTTTGTATATAAAACTTTAAGAGAAAAGACTAAAATGAAGTTTTATATTCTATTTAATGTAGATTTACACGAGTGAAACAATTCATATTATTATTTATTTTGTGAAATGAATTTTATTATGTTACTGTATTTAGTTTTATTTCAAATTTAAATAAAATATTAATTTTAAAATAGTAATTTTGAATGAAACAATATCTGAGTTAATTGGATTCCTTCATATATATATATATATATATATATATATATATATATATATATATATATATATATATATATGAATATAGATACACACACACAAGTATTGTTTGGAAATAAAAAAAATAACTACAAAATTTTCAGTTTCCATGCGTGTTTGCGAACTGCATACAGAATTGAACTGTACTCATAATTATAATTTTGTGTTTGCCATTGTTATTTCGCTTGTTTGTTATATGCAAATTTTAAATTAAAATTGTTAAAATGTAATATTGACACTTTTTTTCATTATATAAAAACCATTTGATTCAATTATAAATGTGTACACACTGATATAATAAAATCCGGTTTCATTACAATTGAGTGAAATTTATATATTGTATCTCTTTTCGGATACATAACATAAAAATAATTTTAAACACAATGCAATAAAGAGTGAAAAGAGAAACGTTGTTGCAAGTCTTATACAAATCTCTATATTTTTTTATCAGCTATTTTTGATGTTACTAAATTTCTACAGTGTAGTAGTTCGTGAAATACGAAACAAGCCTAATTTCGATTAAATGTAATTGATTTCTCGAAATGTACTGAAAATAGTCATGAATTCTTACGAAAAACATCCTTTTGTTCATAAACTACAGACATTAATTTTTTTTATGTTTTTTAAAAATTTTTTGGTATTATACTCGATAATATATTTTTTTTCATAAAAGCACATGACAAACATGGATAATTCAAATTATAATTTATTTCAAGAAATTATAGAGAATTATTTGTAAAATTCATATAGAGTTTATGAATGAAATCAAGAATAATTTTACTATTTTCATTCACTTGTTAATATTTTCTTATACATCTTTAATAAATCGGCTACATTATTTAGAATCTTTTCAATCAAGACGCAATTGACATGCAGAAGTCAAATAGATTACAAATTATTCAATTAAGATAAAAATTCTGTTTTTTTTTTTAAACTACATAAATGCAAAAGAATTACACTCCTTAAATTAAATTACATTAGTTTTTATCATATACTTTTTGATGATATATCAGATATAAGCAATAATTACCATAATAATAATTTATAATCATAATATAAAGATATATAAATACTACAATCAAAATCAGTACTAAATATATTTAATAATTATTTTATTTTATTAAACTCCACCATCGCTCATCGATCAGTTATATAGTTTCTTCTAATAAATCACCCTTCTCTTATCTCTACATTCAATTTTTCTATTCCTTTTTGATTCGCATAATAAAAACGATATAATATATGATCATATAAATAACTGCATGAAATAAATGTTGAAGAACTGAATAAAATGTAGATGGAAATTCAACTTTTCCATTGTGAAATAAAGATTTCTATAATGTGTTACAATAAATATATCTATAACTTACTAAAAACTGGCAAAATTTAAAATTTCAATTTGAGAATTAATAGAAATATTTTCAATATATCAAAGAAATTTCAACTTAATAAAATGTTGAAATGTAGATTTTATTTTGCAAGATTTTCTTTGATTTTTAAAATATAACACAATTCGAGATCTACCACCAATCGGATTATGCCTCATTTAAGCATAAGACTAAATATTAAAAATATGAGGAATGAAAAGAAACATCCCAACCTACTTTGTTCAATTCTTGTACCACTGCTTTTTCCAATATACAGTCAAGAGTTATCGTGGTAAAAGACAATTAATATTATATAAATCGCCATACATACAACCCAAATAGTATACATTTTATATTAATTTCTTATATATATATATATATATTTATATATGTATATAGGGTGATTCAACTTAAGCTTCTACTCGAAAGTATTAAAAAAAATACAGAAATTAAAAAAACTAGTTATCCCTCATGTAGTATTTTGGTTCAATTGCATTTTAGTATTGAATTGAACTAAAATACTAAATAAAAAATAACATCAATTTTCTTAACCCCTGGGCTTCCTTTTAATACTTCCCTGTGGAAGCCTAAATTGAATCACCTCCCTTTCTGTATACTTTATATATATATATATATATATATATATATATATATATATATATTATATAAAGCATTAAATTAAATTCTGGACAATATTTTAATTCAGTAGCAAATATTTCTAAAGAATAGTCTTATATCTTTATGCAGAAAAGTTAAAAATTAATAAAAATATTTTCACTGGTTATACAAATAATCTAATTATGAAAACTTTCAAAACAAAATGAAATTTCTCTAAATATAAATAATTTGTATTTTTAATTAACAGTTATTTTTTAAATAAATAAACAGTTATTATTTTCATGTATATATATATATATATATCTGTCTGTGTATGTGTGGAAAATATAACATTTTTGATTAAAAAATCTTTCTGAATAAATTAATCGAGGAAGAGTGTAAATATGCTCGTAATTATGTTATTTTAAGAATGATTAATATAAATTTTATTTAACATATATATTTCCAAGTGGAATTGTACCGATGAACGTATAAAAATAGAATAATAAATGAGTATTTTCACAAGTATAAAATTGACTTGAAAAAATGTTAAAACAGATGGTTTGTGTGCAATGACAATGAGCGGTGAAAGCTTTGTGGTGCACGTAAAAAAAACGACATAAAAATATCTAGATTTTTTCTTTTGTTGTGGAGCATTTATAATAAAAAGCTTATCTGCACAGATAAAAATTGTGTTGAATGAAGCTGTAAAAATGATTAAATTTATAAAATACAGACCGAAGCCGTCGTGTTTGTCTGAAAATTCTTTTAACTAAATTTAAACTGACTATTGTACACTTTTACACAGTAGATGTGAGGAAAGTGTCTTTATATAAATCATTTTTAAAAAGTTGCACAAATAAAAACCTTAATTTTAATTTAGTTTCTTTATATAAAAATTATCATCAATTGAGAAAACAGATAGTTGAGGTTTTAACTTTGTTTTAAATATAATTAAATTGGAATTTTAATTAATTGTGTCTAAGTTGTAATATTTTTTATTTCTCTTAAATTTTAAACTGTTCTTTTTCAAGTAAAATACAATACAACGAAGTCTCAAAAAGTATTTTTTTTTATTTTTGATTTTCCAGATAATTTTGAACCAAAAATAATATTAAATATTTCTTATACAGTTTTTGCAGTCACAAATATAAAGAAACTTAATAATCAGAACTAAACTGAACCGAAGATTGGTCTTATTACTAATTACACAGACACACACACACACACGCATACATATATATATATATATATATATATTATTTATCTGATACCATGTTCAAATAAAATAATGGAAGAATAAAAAACGTATTTAAGTTTTATATATGTTTATAAGAAAGTTAGATCTGAAATGATTCGTTTATTTCTGTACTATCTTTATTGTTCACTGTGAGCCGTAAAAAAAGGTTACCATCTACCACATATGAAACGATTTATGTACTAGTTTTACTATTAGATGAGTCTTTTATCTACTTTGTATTATCCTGCATGTAAAACTAGAACAGTTACATTAGTAGTTTGAAATTCAGTTGTCAATATGTCATTAACGAAAAGCCAACTAGTTGCGTTGAAGGTGTTAAATCTTTTAAAAGAATTTCAAACCTGGAAAATTTTAGTCAATTTTTTTCTGTTTGAATATTCTCAGCACGACATAGAAAGTAATTTATTGAAATATTTATAATTAAACTGGAATTTCATATTAAATATTTTGTATATTCTCTCTCTCTATATATATATATACATATATATATATATATATATATATATATACATATATATATATATATATATATATATATATATATTCTCTTCACACAAACAAATTAAAATTTTATTGGTTTCCAATTCATACTTAACTATTTTTTACGAATAATAAGTTATAAAAAAATCTATCATATATATATATATATATATATATATATATATATATATATATATATATATATATATATATATATTAATCATCTTTCAGTGTTGAGCACGCACTTTAATGAAATATAAAAATTCTACAATGCATATCACAGATTAAAATGCAATTATAATTAAAAAAACTCAGTATTAAAAACTTTAATCTGAAAATAAAATGATATTTATAAAAGAGAAAATCAACTAATATGTTAAATATTTTATTATGAATGAAATATCGTTCTTTTTTAATGTATTTTGTTTTATTATCATTAATTTGGAATGAAAACTATTTTGCCTTGCAATTTTATATGAATGAAGTATAAAATTAACATTAAAACACGATTTGTCTGGTTTAAAATCATCGATTTGTCCAAATACTATTTCTCTGTCAGCATGGAAAATATCAGAACAGGAATTAGATGTTTGAGTGATATAAGGCTCTAAAAGTAGTAATCTGGAAGTATAGTACATCTTTCTGGTGAGTACACGATATTTCATAGCAATACAAGATAATTGTTTATGATAAATATTTCCTTTTATGCATATACAGCTAAGTTTTCTTATTAAAAAAATTAATAAATAAAAACGAATAATTATAATAGTTTTTAAAATTTTCTTACTTCTATTATTAATAATACTTTTTTTTAACTTTTAATTTTAAAAAATATTATCAAATCATACATAAACAGTTATTATGATTATAAAACTTTTTGTGTATTACTTTCATGTTTATTAAATAGTAATTCTAAATATTTATTTGAATTCGGTTAGCTTTAGTATCCAATTATCTTGAACTCATTAAACCTAATTATTGCTACTGTGTCAACTTTCATTTGCGTTTAGATATTTATACAGAATAAAAGATTGATCTTGCTTATTTATTGGTATTTTCTTATTTTGCTGTTATTTTAATAGCAGATAATTGAATTGTTTGTTTGTCAGTTCGTCGAAATCATCACAACGATTATCAGGTTATCAAAATATTTACGGGTCAAGTCGATACACCTATCACAATATCCAGGAAGAATCAATTACTTCCCTAATACAATTTATGTCTTTCGTAATTTAAATTATAATTCTATTTATCTTGTCGATTCTAAATAAAATAAATGGATTTCTAAAGCAATTCGAAAATATAAAATACTTTAAACAATTAAATTCAATCTACCAATCTAAAAATCTAAAGCAATCCAATGTTATCTTAAAATATGAAGTAAATACCAATAATACTCTTACTACTATAAATGTACATCTAATTATATAATTTTTTATTTTATGGAATCATTATATTTTTACACACACACACACACACACACATATATATATATATATATATATATATATATATATATATATATATAAATAGAACGTGGGATAAGTTTGGTAAATTTCTATGATATGGTGTCACCGATCATTTGATAACATCACGGCTATCAAATGTCACTTTTCAAACTAGTATAGGTGAAATTTCAGCCAGAAGAGACGTGTTGTTCACGTTCTAAAGATGTTTGAAACGAACATTGTAACAGTTTCCACAAAAATGGAAAAAAAACAAGCAAGTCTTTTGCGACGATTCGTCACTGTGAATGAAACGTGTGTATATATATATATATATATATATATATATATATATATATATATATATATATATATATATATATCTTAAAAATGCATTTAAAATTCAAAATCAATTCTTCGTAAAATATTTACATAATAAAGACTTGAAGTTTTAAAAACATAAATTTTACTACTTTAACAGACTATAATACACTTATGAAATGTATTAATAAACACATGTATTAATTTAAATATTACATATTAATAAGAGCAAATGTTTTTTAAATTAATGGGAAGAAGTAAGAATAAAAAACTTACATTTACAATTCAGTTTCTTTAGCAACGTAATCGTTTTCTTGGAAAAGATTGCATAACCTCTGAAAATATAAAAATAATTTAATTAGTTAAAAAATTGATAGTAGTTTTTAAATAAAAAAAATTTAACATACTAAAACAGAAAATTAGGTATTGTATTTGATATAAATATTATTTACTTTTTTGTAATAGAATACCTTCTTGCTCTGTAATGAAAATATATATTTCATAAATTATGTTTTAATATATTTTCTCTTTTAAACATCCTAACACGCTACCTTATATAATATGACTAAATTTATTACTTGATTTATGTTCAAATAATTTTTAATAATTTCATTTGTACTAGTATAATTTTCTACAATATTAATGATTCATATTATTCATACATTAAATTATCTTACAGTACATTAATGGAGTTACTTCATATTCCTTAAAGAAAAAAATAAATTTAATTTACAAAATTTTAAACAACGATTACAGATAGACGAGCTTCATGTGACGGAAAGTAGTACACTCTTCTATATCTCTCTTAAATAAAATTGCCATTCAAGCTCACGGTGTGGGTGTTTTAAATGACGACTGAACCTCTACAATCTATTTACTGTTTCAAGTTGATTAAATGAAGTGAAAGACAAACCCACACGGAACTTTTAATCTCTACGAATAAAATTGAGAATGTATGTGCTGTTTGTCTAATGAAATATACTTGAAATTTTCTTATTTATTATTGTCTCTCGGTTTCTGCTATATTATTACTTGATTAATTATATATAATTTATTTCAAAAAAGCATGTGAATTTATATTCAGTAATTATTCTATATATCTAAGAAATAATCTAAAACGTTGTTATTTATATGATTTAAGACAATGTTAAATAAATTCTTTAAACAACAATAAAAAGAATCTAGTTAAAATTCTGTCTGAAAATTAAAAGACATTTTTTCACTTATAATCCTTATAATAAACTTACAGGTGGCATGGTAATAAAATTAAATACATGCATATTTTTTATCTAACAAACTTCTTTCTCTTGTGAAACACAACAGGTGTGTTGAAAAATTCAAACTCACTAACTTTCCTTGCATGCAAAAAAGAATATTACATAAATGAATTCTTCAGTATCTATACATGATTTCATATAATTAAAATTGCTTTATACATTTAGACGTAAATTATTCTCATTACACTAATTTATTAATGAAATAAATTTTTTAAATTAGTACGAAAAATCTTTTTTTTTACATTTTTAGGTTTTTGTCTGATATTGGCTATTTTTCTCTGTAATTCTGATGTGGTTGTCGAGCATTGCGATTCAATCCCTTTTATCTAGACTTTGTCATGTATTATTAGCAATCTTGCTATGTATGTATCATACCTTGACTTTTATCGCTAGGAAAATTTTCAAAAAACCTAGTTGACCTTGCTTAACTATTAAAAATCACTCTCCTCCTTCCCGCTACATATATAATATATGTAACTACAACGCATGAAAATCCCGTAAGTCGGTTTATATAACAATTCTTGTATAACAATTAAGCTGGGAAAAATTAACTTTTTCTTCTTTCTTTTTCGCTGTCGTTGTGAGTAGATCTCTGTGGCGTGGGAATGCCTCAGCCGTTGCTGCCTCCGGGTGGTGGTAGTAGAAACGTGCTGGGTAGGAACTACTTCTTGGCGGTCTTGAATCTCGACTTGGGTCAGTGTTTTTTAAAATTGGATGCGTCCAGCTTGTTGATAAGTACACTTTTGTTTTCTCTGGTATAAAATTTTTGGCTCATCCTGGTAACGTAGGTTTCGAGATATTCCATCTCTGCCTCTTTGTGAAGTTCAGTTGGATACCTTGTTTCTTTGTTCAAAGTCATGCATAAATATTTATTCTGTGTACGTTGCAGTCTTTTAAAATTTGTTTTATGCGTCGTTCTCCAGATGGGTGCTGCATAGGTCATTAGTGGTCTGATCACAGATAAGTACAGTAACTTCTTGTTATCGGTACTCATATCGTTGTTCTTAGCAATCAAGCCGTTCAATTTTGCAGCTACCACTCTGGATTTCTTCTTGATGTTTTGTAATTATTCGTTATAAAGTAGTTTTCTATCGAAATGGACACTGGGGTGTGCGAAAAATGTATTACATATACTCTTTATATATATATATATATATATATATATATATATATATATATATATATATATATATATAATTTTTTATAAGAAATAGATATAAGTTTCAATGAATTAATTATAACACAATAAATATACAAATTAATTTTCGTAAAATGTATAGATATTTTTTATGAAATATAAAAAAAATCTTTATTTCATACATTAATTAAATAAATCTTAAATAGCCCAGTATATGCAAAACAAATCTTTTATTGTTATACTTCGTTTTTGATAGTGGATAGCAGGTAGTTTGATTAACCCTTAAAAAGCACTCGGGGTGACGGACTGCCCACGTAAACTTTGCGCATCTAGAGAGCATCGACATAAATTTTTACTTCAAAATATTGAAAATTGCAAAAGTTATTTGAAATTAAGTAAAAAAAGTCATTTTCCGACTTTTTATTTTCAATAACATTTTAAACAATTAATTTCTCAAAATCGCCATAAAACCTATTCCTCCTATTCCTAGTCCTCAAAATACATGTCTTCAGCTTCAATCAGTAATTTTTTGCAATAAAATATTCAATAAAATCGTTACAGCGCGCATTCAAATACGATGGAGCGTGGTACACCCCGTGTGTCCTTTATGTAATTTTTCGGAGATGTGCCTTTTAAGGGCTAACAATCTGTCATTATTTTTATCGTACTAAGTTATTGAATAAAGCCTATTTGTTATCTCAAATCATAATCTGATTTAATAATAAATTACTTTTATTACAACTCTGTAAAGATAGTCACATGTAAATTCATTAATTAAGAAAGATCGACATGACTACAATATACCAATCCTTCAATTCAGCATGGAAAAAATATTGTACGTATTATTTAATTTATGTGACAGAAACAAGATACTTATTTGTTAAATGATGTAATTTAAACTTCTGAATTTACATAATCTACTTGAGGATCGCACATATAGAAATCAATTGCAGTAAAAATGTCTTAAAGACCATAAATTCAACGGTTCTATTTTCACCAACCAGAGCACTCACTGGGAGTTCATATAATCATATGATTAAAAAAATCTTATTTTTTTTCTGAACGAATTTTCTCTATTATAAGTGAAAATATGATTTATTTTAGGATACTGAAATGTAATATTTTTTTATATTCACTTATTATTTATTTAAGTACGCGTTATTCCATATAAATTTTACATATTTATCATCAATTATAAATAAAAAATAATAAATACTGTAAAAACATTACATAAATATCGCAAAAATAATTCGGATGAGTTTGATTTTTAAAAATAATCATCCATATTCAATATAAATATTATAATTACTGAAATGAATTTCAAAATTAATAAAAACAAAAAAAAGCACAAAATTTATTCAAATTAGATTACATTTTAAAATTCAGATTACATTCTAAATTATTTACTTATCAATAGCTACAAAAATAAATATTTTCGTTATGTATTTTATTAAAATAAGTATAAACAATCGCTAGAACAACAAGCAGTTCAAACAAATCGCTCTATATCTTCAACGATCAATCAATGAAAATCTTACAAAGAATAATGAACTTTTAATAAACAGTCAGCTGAACACACCGATATTACATCCTAGTATACAATTAATATTTAAACAAATTTATTAATTCTAAACAAAAAACTTAAATTCGCTCCAATACAAATTTGAACAATCCCTACTCTGTTGTATGAAACAGTATACATTACACTTTCATAAATCAATATAAAAAATCCCTGTATACAAAATACCAACGACCAAAAAATCTATTAGTGACTACCATTATTTCAGTAATAATGTACTTGCCACAATTTATTAACAATGCCTACACTTGTATAAAGTTATCAGAATTCGATAAATTGCTGTTATATTTCATGATCAACAAATAAAGTTCAAATACGAATATATATATATATATATATATATATATATATATATATATATACATGTGTATATATATCTATATATATATATATATATATAAAGTAACATGGAAAATAATCCCGATCCCTGAATTAATTTACTGTAATCTTTTTTATAAATGACTCCGATTTTCTCAAAATGATTGTATTGGATGTATAGAAATAAATATCAACAGTGCATTATTTATTTTTTTTATAAAAGTTGCAGAAATTCACAACACATAAAAACATATCTATTGTAAATAATCCTAAAAGTCAATTCATTACATAATATCAAATTTTTGTGAAATTTTTTGTATAGTTTTAAATAAAAAAAATGATTTTTGGATGAGAAATGTATTGTAATAAATAATCTGAATTTATTTTTCTCAATAAGAACTACAAAAAATGAAATATTGAAATTTCTGGAAAAATTAAATTATAATTTGTCTTATAGGTTTTCCTTCAAAAGCTGAAGGGTTTTATGCAATAATTATTTAACTTGTATAAAAATCAACAAGTATCACTGAAAACAGCGTAGTAACAAACAGATTGAAGCTTTTAAAACCAACCGTTGAATATAATTTTGCAAAAATGTATATTAATATTTACTGAGTAGAGCTTCACCGAATTCTGTAAAAATTAGATTAGAGCTGATATAAAATACAGTGAGATCAAACGAAGAATGATGACCAATATAGCGAAATGCGAATTACGAGAAAAATAATAAACAATATTTCTGTATTTGTGTTTTGAACAAACGGAGTCGAGTGTGAGTAAGAACGGGAATAGTACTTGACATCACGAGATGTTGTAAATTGCCCCTGATTCATGTATGACTACAAGTAAATTAATTATCTTTCTATATAAATATCTGAACCCCTCAACATACACAAATTAAAATTCATTTCAAGAGTTAAATCGTTTCTTAATTTCATTAAGTACTTTTTTACATCGAAGTAAAACCATTAACGATTCCATCACAAAATTATCAGTCGGAATTATGAGCTTATTTATATGGTTTCGAATGTTTTATATTTTTAATACGGTTTAAACATAGCTTACGATTTTTTTTAATGTTGTGAAATTATATTAGAAAACTCGTCGATTTTATGTAATTTCATGTTAAATTTGATTATACAATTTCGTTTATTTTTTATAAAAAATATTTTTCAATTTAGTTCTCGAGTATGTCGTATTAAAATATGTTTATATATGTATTTTTTCTATATATAAAAAACTTTATTAAATATGTGTTTCTATTTTTAATTAAAATGTAAAGTCGATACAAGAGTATATAAAAAAATTGTGAATAGGTAGAAACCAAAAAAAAAACACAGTACACTGAATGAAAAAGTCGAATATAATTTCAAGAAAATTAGTCAATAAATAAAAATATTAAAGAAAAAAACTAAAATTTAAAGTTAATATATTGGAAATTTTTAATATACGAAGGTCGATTGATAAGTATGGTAAAAAATGAAGTTAAACACTTTTTTTGGAAAAAATCAATTTTATTTCTCAACATAGTCTCCATTGAGGGCTATATATATATATTTGGTCCAACAAGTCGGCAAAATACGCATTGATGGCTGACATCCTCTTTCGACGAGAATTTTTCCCACCGAGCCAAATTTTCAAGTTTATGAAGAAGAAAACGTAGCACAGGGTCAAGTCCGGAGAAAAGAGTGGATGAAGAACAATTCAAAGCCTAATTAGTGAAATTTTGCCATTGCTATGGATTTGTGGGACAGTGCATTGTTCTTGTTAAAGAGCTCTTTTTTGTGCGACAATCTTGGCCATTTTGGTTCAGTTTTTCTTTTAAAGGTCCAATAATGTTATATAATAGGACCGTGTTATCATTTTTCCTTTCGTTAAGTTGAAGTCAGTCAAAATGATTCATTGGGAATCCCAAAAAACAGTGGCTATCACCTTTCCAACCGACAAAACGGTCTTCACCTTCTTCGGCACAGTTTCACTAGCCGTTGTTCACTGCTTTGATTGCTATTTCGACTCAATTGTATAATGGTGGATCTATATTTCATCCACGGTAACGAATCACCACAAAAAGGCTTGTTGATTTTTTTCCATTTTTGCAGCATCTGCTACAATACGCGCGTCGCTTCTAGCTGAAATTTCGCCTGTTCTAGTTTGAAAAGTGACACTTAATAGCAGTGACGTTACTAAATGATTGGTGGTGTCATATCATATAAATTTACCAAACTTATCAAACGACCCACGTAAACAGACACACAAACACAATAACTATTTAGTCCTAAAAATAAACAATAAATCTGACTTATTATTAAGGTTAATAAGAAAAATATAGTATTCTAAAATCAATAAATACACAATATACCCAAACCATGAACCAATTAAAATAATCCTCAAGAAATGATAACCACAACGATTCTATTGATATGACTCAAAAGATAATTTAATATCGATTACTTCTGTTCATAACTATATATTATCATCATGAATTTCGTTTATTTAATATTTTATTTATTTTTTTATTTTTCTAGGTTCTCTACGAGTTCCAATGAATTTAACACGTCCAAATCCCGGTTCAAGCACAACAATCTGCACGACTATAAGTGCAACAGCTGGCACACAATACCACCGTGCTGGTGAACGAAAATGGAGAACAAGCAGTAGTGCACGTGGCGTGTCCTGACACCAGAATCTAGAAACATTAGATGTTGAACCAAGAGAATCTCGACAACGACACACGTGGATATGAAATAAGGACACTTCTTTGGATACTCCAAAGAAGGTGACCAGATTATAAAACAAATATTTAAAAATGGTATTTATCACACTATAGAAATACATATATATATATATATATATATATATATATATATATATATATATATATATATACATATATATATATATAAATATATATTTATATATATATATGAAGACACATGTATTTGTGAAAATTTGAAAACGTGCGTCCTTTTATGCACTTCATATAAAAACTGTATAATCATCTTGAAAATTTCGGAAAATATATCAATATTAATTAATTTTAGAAAAGAAATTGTGAATACGTACAACCATAAAAAATATAAAATAACTCTAATACATTTATATAATTAATCCATGTATTGAAATAAGAACATAAAAATTGAAAAAAAATTCTTTAAAGTTTCTAGAAACAAGTAACTTTCATTTAGAATTTTATTTATAAAAATCTAACATTAAATATATATATATATATATATATATAATATATATATATATATATATATATATAATTGATCATGAAATATGATGGTCTTTATATTTATCGATCCTTTCATAAAAATAACATAAATTTCTACAAACAAATACTATTAATTGTCTCGCCTATCAACGGACATTCTACCCTACTGGAATGTGCAAGTATATTTTTAACATATGGTAAATTTGATTAGTTTGCATGATCGTTATTTAATTGAATATACTGCCACACTATTCTGTTATTCTATTTCTGTTAGTAAGGATGAAACACATTAGAACACATATAGGAATAATCTAAATGATATTTTAACTATTCGAACATATAACCTTTGAATACAATTAAGAAAACCCACACTGTATAATTCTGTTGTCTGTTTAATAAGAAAGAGGATTTATGTGAACTAGTCGTTTAATCTCATTTCTTTAATACTATGACATGTATATATATATATATATATGTATGTACGTATGTATGTATGTATGTATGCATGTGTATTGTGTGTATAAAAATAGACGTATAGCTTGTTTTCATTGCTATCTTCTATATTACTCTTTCATTCATTAATTTATTAAATAGTATTCAAAAAATCGTTACAAACGAAATTATAAATAAATAACTATTTTATTCAAATTGATTTTATACACACTCAAAAAATGTATTTGTTGGTTCAATCATTTCAGGACTGAATCATAATTTTTCAACGTATTTTATCTTTGATAACAATCAATCTATGCTTAACCTTCCCATTATGTTTATAGTTTATTTGAGTAATTTTCAATAGGAATGATTTAAAAATCTTTGGAGAAAATTGATCTATCGTATTATATATGCGAACGTGTTATTATTCAATGGACACTATTACTATTAAGCTCTCACAATTTGATCTTGTTAAACGAACTGAAACGAACACTGTTGGTAAAATTTAACTTTAACCAATTATGAGCCAAATCCTTTCAAAAATATTAAATTAATGTACACAATTATCTATCTGTATAAAAATATTTGCAGTAATATTAATTTATAGTAATTATAATTACGAAACAAAATTCAGAGTTCAAAATTTTAACTTTTACAATATTACAATTAATATTTTTAATCCATGTGAATATAAATGTATTTGTGAGAAATTACTCAGATAATACTCACACGTTTTTAAGACACTCTTCATATATTCGAACAATTTGAAAACAATTAGATTATGTATTTATACATACATATATATATATATATATGTATATATATATATGTATTATATATATATATGTATGTATTATGTATATATATATATATATGTATGTATTATATATATATAAGCATACAAATACATACATACATTTATAAGCATATAGTCTAATCGTTTTACCCTTGTTCATAATTAGTTTTCATTCAAAAGTTGTATTCATTTTGTATATCGTATTAAATTATTTCTATATAAATTCGTTGTTTTGGTTTTGTAGTACTTGTAGATGTTATCAGTTAAATAATTTTGTTTATAAACAAATTATTATAGAGGTTAAACCACTGAACAAACAAATGACAGAATGAAAAGCGGTTCTTTGAAACTTTAGAACAAAACATTCTTCGAATTTCAATTTCTTACGCTTTATTACACATTCAAACTATTAAAGTTAAATAGTTTTATCTTATACTATTGTGAGCATCTCTTAAATATATTTACTTGGCATACATTTTGTACGACAATTTGAAACTGTAGGTTTAAAATTATTTTAGATTTAAAATAATAATTTCAATATTTGTTCAAGTTTAAAAGTTATTTTGATGAGAATTACATATTTTTAATGTTAAATCGAATGTCATTTAGTACAAAAATATAATTTTACAAGAAAAATGTAATTTTTATTTTTTCATATGATACTTGAAAAAAACGAATTATTGATCTCTAAAATTAAGTTAGAATTTTGTCGATTTGTATGAATTTTCTTAAATTCTTTGATTATCATGGGAGTACATATAAACCTAAGATAACAATTTTAGTCAAAATGTTTTCTGTTTTTTTCTAAATTGAAATATAATTTTTTCAAATGCTTTTGTGTACATTCTCCATTGTTCCTTCGTTTACAATGATGTTTATCAAATTGTTTAAAAAAAATTTATAATTTTAGTATATTTTAATTTTTGAATTAATTATAATTTTTGAAAAGATAAAATAACTAAGTTAGTTTTCTGTAAACAAATCTGTTGTACTTTGAAACACTTCAAGTATGCCTCTCTTTGTCCGTCTCTATCTATCTATCTATTTATATATATATATATATATATATATATATGGATATAGTTAGATAAAATAGATCTCGTCGAAACTTAATGACATAACATAGAGAAAATTATACAAATTTCTCTAACAAATATCAAACTGAACCAGCCAAAATGATTACAGTTTACGTTACAATTTCTCTATCTCATAGAACGAACAACATTAGAGCTATGCTAGTAGACATTACTTATTTCGATATTGTATTAAATAACTACTTTAGTTAGCACGAGATTTTCAACGAATGCACAAGTCTGGTTAGAACTGTTATAACTTCCATGTGAAAAGAGAACAATTCGAAATATTAACCAAATGTCGCATTATTATTTGTTTCTAGTTTTCATTTAAATGTATTTGTGATTTGAAAAGAAAACGGTTTCTATATAAATATGTTGCTTGATTTAACATAATTTTAATTTGATCTTAAGTAATAAAAACGTGAATTAGTTTTAGTGTTTTTTATCGTATGAATTTCTCATATAAATATACTTTAGCTCAATTAAAACTATCTGAAAAACTTTATCGTGAAAGTTAGTGTGAAATCTGTTCAAAATATTTCAAGTTTATCATAAGAATTAATTTATACGAAAAAAATCATAGGTAAGAAATATAAAAATATCTTAATTATAATTCTAATCTTTCTTTGGAAAATGTGTGTTCTTAAGATGAATATTTGATAAAAGAAGACATTTATTCAGTTCTATTAATTATTTATAACTCTTATAATACGGTAGTCAATAAAATATTACAAAGATAAATAGAACTATTATTAAATTATGGATATTCCAGTATGGATGAATCTTTCATATAATAAAAACAATTGTATTATATAAAATTGTACTTTTTTCATAAAATTAGACAATTCCACAAGAGTACATTAGCACAAAAATTGTAATTAAAAAATTATCATTATTTGAAACAACTTTTTATGACTAACATTTTGCATTCGGTCGATAAGAAAATATGTTATATATATACATATATATATATATATATATATATATATATATATTAATATTAACATTAACTAACTCTTCTGATACTTTATTTTAATCATTTTCAAATGACTATTATAACTACTTCCAATAATTATTTTCCGTTTATCGCCTTTCCTCCTATCAACCTAATCGAAATATTATTCCCACATGAATAAAATAAATAACAACAGCTGTTACAACACTCGTTTTTAGTGAACGGTTGTACATAAATCAAATGTCGGTTTAGCATATACGTACGTTGCTGTCACCGATAAAGTAATTCATTGTTCAAAATTGGACATAAATTAATTTTCAGGTAGAAAAATCTGTAATTATGCTCTTTTAATTGATTTACAACTATCAGGTGTTTAATATTATTTTTTGTTCACAACCATATTTTTGATAAAAAGTTTAATACTTTTCTTTACATACATACATTCATATATATATATATATATATATATATATATATATATATATATATATATATATATACTAAAAATGTTTGTATATTTATAAATACTTTATAAATATTATAAAATTAGAACAAAAATAATTATTTTCCAGAAATTAATCTAAAGACAGAAACATAGATTATAAAAAGTAAAAACATAAATAAAAAAGTGGTAAATAAAATATATATAAATAGTTATTAAATTTAATTTTAGAAACAAAAATCTCTATGAAGATGGTTTGATTTACTAAAACAATAATTGCTCTATGTTCGTTTTTAGTGTGTTTTGACTTTTATCCGGATTGTCAATTTCTCTTTCTTGTTCAATTATATCGAGTAATTGAGAAATAATTATTTTATTATTTTCATATAATTTGTGTTTGTAGGCTTGTATAAACTAAACAATGATTAAAAGTCAGCTTTAAATTTATTAATAAACATTACAGTTTAGGAAAATCATGTGTATCTAAAAATTAATAGTCATTAATTTTACTGATATTATAGTCATTCGAATTCAAAAATGCGTAAATTTAATTAACAGTTGGAAATAATCGTTTTCTTAATTGCAGACTATACATAACATAAAACCAATATCGAACACATGACACTATCCATTACAACCCCCTAACCTTCACATTCTGTATAATAATGATGGAATTCACACAGACAAACACTAGCAATCAACAATTATAATGTTATACACTTGCATATATATATATATATATATATATATATATATATGCGTGTGTATGTTGTATGTTGATATTTACATATGCAGTACAATACAAGCATGAAGACTAATTTACTTGAATTTAATTAACAATACGATCAGAACATCTACGTTATATCATACAGGAGTACTAAAACTAAAATCTAACTCAGCTTATACTGCCAAATGTATTAACAAAATAATTTTGTATTGTAAAATTATAAAACATGTAATATTTTTTTAGATCTTGAAAATCAGCTTTTAACTATTTTAGTTTCAAAAATGTCCAATATTATTTTTTAAATAATGTACTTTGAATATGAAAATCTAAAATAATTCATATGGATTTATTTTTAATTTTTATGTCTTACTGAACTTTTAATCTTCTTAATGATTTTTTTTAATTCTTAACTAATTTAGAATTAAAAAAATATTAGCATGATAACAGTCAATGTTGTATAGTTTGTGTGATCTTCTTTTATTCTCATCAAGAAAGATAGATTCAGGTATATTTCTTCTATCACTGAAGAAACTAAATCAACTTTTATGTATTAAAATGAAATTATTTTTAAAAACTAATCAATTCAAATATACTTTTTCTATGTCACGAAAAATTCAAACATTTCTCTTGTGTTCAATAAACCTCTGTACATGGATGTAATGTATTAGTCGACAGTGATAACATTCAATATTCAAGTATTGTTTTGTATACTCTTATACAACAACGTTTTCTGATTCACGTATTTTTCCTATTGACTTTCTCATTTCACCACTGTCCGTTTCTTTAAATTGATGATATCGCTTTGTGATCAAGAAAGACTTTTCTATATTTGCGACGAAATTACGTTACGGCATCACGAATGATTTGTTTTCAACACACCACAATATACATTAAACTTCAGCTTGAACAATCGTTTCGGCTTAGACAACATATGGTACAGTGTCACGTTGTCAAAACAAAATTAAAAGAGATAAAAAATATGAAGTGTCTTATTACATGATTTTTTAAAAAAAGTAATTGCTATAAAATACTGTTATTATTTTATTCGCACATCTGTTGCTAGTAACATGATTTCAGATTAAAGAAATCTCAAACTGTTTTATCTTTTAAATATTTAATAAAATATAAAATTATAAAATCCTATAATTACAATTATATATTGATATAAAGATTTTTATTTAAAATAGAACAGTTAAGGATTTATATATAATACTATTTTTTACAAAAATAAATACGAACTTTCTTAAAAAGAACAATAAATAAATTAAATGTTGAAAACATTTTCCATTTACTATAATGCAATATTATAGTCCATCATAAAACTTTCAACGTGCGTTTGACAGTTGAATTCGATTAATCCATTATAATAATTTTCAAACGCATGTTCAATAGCAAACTATTAATGCTTTCAAGGGTTTTCCCCAGATAAATCTTGAATTGAATGTGGTGTCGAAAAAAGTCGTTCATCGATTCATTCAATGAATCAGTTCAACCGTTCAGTATCATCTTTTATAATTACTTCTGCTAGGAATGTATCTTTCATATAGTTTGACATTCAAAATATATTAAATATATGAATAAAATTCAGAAATATTTTCTTTTAGCCTACAACACTCTAATAGGTTTCATTATTAGTTTTCTATTTTTTTATATTTCTCTTAATGATAATATTGATATTAATAAATACATTTTATATTATTTTATTCAGGTATTTTTAAATAAAAATCAACTTATAAATGTATTTTCCTGTTACTTAAATTGATAGTCATTTATTATTTTTTAGTATACATTCTTCTATATTTAATTAATTTATAATAAATAATATTAAATGCATCAATTAATACATTACATAAGAGTAAGAAATAAATACTTTCTTTTTTCCTTATTTGTGGACTTGTTCGACTTTCTGACCATCTAAATATTTGCATATTAGTATTTTTAAGATTGTATCATTCAGTCTAAATATCTATCAATCTATCTGTTTATATAAATGATTACAATTTCAAACTTTGCTTAAAATTGCCATCTACTTCAATATTTTCAAATCTAAGTAGTAGTTTGATGCAAAAAATTTCAACTGGACATAGAAAAACAGCTTAGAATGGTAAAAGTTTGATTTTCAATATAATCTCTTTTAGTTTAAATAAATTTTTCACATCTCGAAATAACATCTTCTGTGCCCTTATGAAAATATAGAAATTTACAAGATTTTTTTCTAAATCATTAATAAAAAGGTTACTGAACTTTTTCCCAAATTTTCTCTGTATATAATCTATTTTAATATGTTTAATCTTTGTAATTTATTTATCAATATATTTTTATCTAGTAACAGAATAAACAAATTTAAATATATATATATATATATATATATATATATATATATATACAAGTATGTATATGTATACAGAGAGAGATAGAGGTTGATATAGATACATTTGTTTCATTACATAGTGGTATATTATGAGTGAAAAAAGCAAATAAAAGTTCAGCAATAAAATCCAATGTATTTCAAATGTAAAAATGAATTTAGCAGAAACCAGAACCTCATTACACCAGATAGTTATCCAAATGATACATCTACTGTAAACAGTATGAGGTAATGTGAATTACATCGATTACATCAAATAGCAAATTTGAAAACACGGAAACAAGCAGTAGATACATAGTAAAGCACTAAAAACATATTGGTGCGTGTAATTTATTTGTTACAATTATGACTGTTCCTTTTAAAATAAATGCCATGACGTTTATTTTGCTTTAAAATTATTGTTTCCGTAATCAATATGTTCCTCTTTAATATGTTCTACTAAATCCGAACTCTAATTAAATAATAATTTGATTTCAAGTTATCGATACATTATATAACTATAATTTGGTTTGATATTATTTGTTGATCTTTCGTATCTTCTGGTATAAACCATTATCCCCGTTCCACAATGAACAAATCATTGTTCCTGATATATCTATTTGTTTTGGAATATTACTTATCAGTTTTAGTTGTATATGTTGAATACATTAAATGTCCCAAACACAAACTTTTAGGGACAATTATAATTACTAACTACAAACAAGTTTTACAGAATAATAATTAACATATAGTTTTGTCAAATGAATTTAACATCTTATATTTTTGGAACACATTTATATCTTCCATAATTATTTAGATAAAATACACAACTTTGAATATTTCTTGCATTTTTTTTTAGAAATAGGCATATTTTTCATTGATTAAAGGTTGAAGTATTTTACTTCTTAAAAGTTTTCAATAATAAAAAAATACATATAGAAAGTACAGTATTCAAAAAGAATTTAATTAGACAATTATTAATTCTTTTATCAAATTTGATCTCTTCAACCGTATATAACATCAATATATTAATTCTCATATGTCAAAGTCATGAGTGGGTGACCGATACGCACTCATTATGAAGCCTAGTTGCTTTGTTCTATCTTAAATGTTTTGTTCTGCATCTTACAATGCTTCTATCATGGAAACAATATCTCTATACCCATTTTCTACAGACATTACTGAATACTCTTCTGAAATGTTGGTTGAACTATGTCAACTCTTTGTTCTAACATATAACTTTACCAAATTGATTCAATGATATTATTTCGAGGAATTTATAATACTTATATCATATTATTTATTGATTTATTTTGTTATTATATTTATATCATGATAGGAATTAAAAATATCAATCAAGTAAAACTCGTTATTCTTCGTATAAATAACTATTATATTATTTAATGACTTTTCTCCCTGGTCCTAACATTATCAAACAAAATATTTTATCAATGTAAATTCACGTTAAAACTAATAATTTGTACATAATGTATTCATTAAAATTTGAATTATCAGCGAGTATAATTTATACCCTTAATTTATAAATGAAAGAGATTACATTACATTTCTCTTGCTGAGCTAAATTCATTTTAAGAAATAAATTTTACTCTCAGGCCACAAACCATAAAAAATTTTGATCAAAAATGTTCATTCATGATTACTGATCAGTCTTATCCTCGTCTATACACATTTACGTGACCATAGAGTCTTCTTTACAGCGTTAATTTACAGAAGAATCTGAATCAAAAAAGATTTTTCTGCATTTTAACAATATTCTTAATTCCTTAATTCTTAATTTAAGAATGATGGCTTAGTCGTTGAAAAGCATATACACAACAACCAGAAATTGTGAGTAATCATATATTGAATATTTTTTTCAGATGAATTTTTGGATTGTAAGGAGAAAGATGAATACTTTTATATAAACGATAGTTTTACTTAAAAAAAGATTTGAATTAAAATATAAACCTTAATGAATATTTAATGCGAATTTTATATATGTAAAAATAGACAGATAGAAATTAAAGAAAATATACTATTTAATTAAACACTGGCCACTACTTGTTATAAGTATTGATCAAACTTCTAATTGAAATTCAGACTGAGAAATTGAAGTCAAATTTGCATTATACTCAATTCGCTTACACAAGTATACGCTGCAACATTATATATATATATATATATATATATATATATATATATATATATATATATAACATTATAATGAACTTTCGTATCGTCGATGTAGTTACAAGAAAATTTCTATTTTTAATTGTTTGATTAATTGATTGTTTCAGGATTTGTGGGTTGTGAAGTTTTGTTTTAATTATAAGATGTTAAAACGATAAGCTACAGAGATATTTATATATGTATAACTGAATAAATTTAATGAATATTAATAGACTTATATTTATTAATTACGTATCTAATATTAATATAAGAGAATAAAACAAATTCAAAATAGAAGTTACATTAATTTTTTATATTAGATTCATTAAAGTCAAAAACATATCTGAGGTAATTATCAGTCATTTATCTATTGATTTAAATTATATATATACAGAGAGAGAGAGAGAGAGAGTATTATTAAATTTGTGAATTTGCAAATTTTCTATTTAGACTATTTAGAAATTGGTACAAAAAAAAAACATAAAATAAGTTTTACTTTTTGTTAAATTGTGCATATATATATATATATATATATATATATATATATATATATTATTGATATTTTACGTAATTTCAAAACTTTCATGAAATTCTAATTTATGATATATTTCAGGTCAAGAAGCTTTTCGACTTTAAATTTATATAGTTTTAATAACGTTTAGAGTTTCACATGTAATGTCATTATATTACTAAGGAAAATGTCATTACATTAAATTTCTTACTTGCTTATAAAGGATATATTGAAATAGTTTAAAGAATGGCTCGTAATGATTTTTGATGAGGATATGTTTTTTTTTTAGAAAAAAAATATGAAGTTAATAAATGTATTATATTACTTTTATATGTAATTTTGTTTTTTAAAAAAGCTTTTTTTCAAGTAATAGTATGTTACAAAACAGGAACGTATTTTTAAAAATGTGCATGTCTTCTATTTATGAAATACGAAACCATATTTTAATATAAATACATATTATTTGGATATAAAAATACAAAATATGACCAACTATTATAAATAAGCTAGTGAAAAGTTTAAATATAATGTTGACAAAAAAATATCTTTTTGTGAATTAAAAGGTAATGTTTATTTAATTTTGTAATAAACTATTATTTTTCATAAACTTTCATAAACAGATCATATTCCATGCACATTAGTTTTTTATCAATATGATAAACAATTTATTACTGTTTTATTTTATAATGACATAGATATTTCAGTGGCGATAATATTTTCAAAAACAATTAATATCAATTTTTATTCATCAATAACAGTAAATTGAAAATATCAATTGATTTAAATAACAAAGAATTATTTATGGTATAGTTATGTATGTGTTTTTTATTATATTTTCAATTTTATGTCTTTTTAATGCCGTACAATTCAAATAGTTTTCAATTCAATGGTCAGTTTTATAATGCTTTTTAATTCTTTAGATACTTCTAATTTTTATAAAAATAATAATGTATTAACTGATTTAAATTGACCTTTCTGGCTTTTATTACAAATTTAATTTAAGAATTGACAGGAAAGCTATTTATTTGAACTATAGATTTCTTATAAACTGCGTTAAATTTTCTATAAAGTGAATAAATATCTACTGTTTCACTCAGCATTATACATCACTGAACATAATACTAAAAACACTAACTGAACACAAATATAATTAACACATTCACTGCTTTTATTTATTTGGAACTCATTACTAACAGCTAGTACTTAAATTATAATATTTGCTATATTATACATTTAATAGACTTATATACTTAATAGTAATATAAAAATAATATACTTCTGCTATTTATTACAACCTTGTGTCACTATAATTTAAGCATGGTTTTATTAGTAAGATATTGATAACTTAACAATATGAATCATAAAGTCTGTAGGAATCATCCCAAAAGATTCACATTAGAGACCAATATAATATAATTAAAAACCAATATGGCTAATAGCCAGTATAGTTACTTGACGAATATTAGTGTATAAAGAATCATTGTTATTATTACAATCAGCAATCAAGAATGCCTAATGATGTATTACAAATATCTCTTGCAAAATGTTCACAAGTTGTTTCGTAATTGGTTTATTAAAATTTAATTTTTTGATTTATTCATTCATTTTTTTTTATTGTCCTAAGGAGATGATTAATATTCATCCATATATTGATTAATTGAAGCAAAAAAATAATACTTATTGACTCAAGGTTTGAGTCATCGGCAGCAAATTTCAATTTTGTTTTCAAAAAATCAATTTTGTGTTCTTTTTTTTAAAAAAATTTTTTGCTATTTTAAATACTAAACAGAAAATTACTTTACAATTTTCAATAAAATATTAAACATTTATTTATCTATAAAAATAAATAAGTAATATTAACATATAAATCTATTTTTAACATTTATATAAAACTCCTGTTGTACGAATACGAACGAATCATAGTGTAATTTTATTAAGATAATTCGAAAACACCAAACTGTAATATTTTAAAATTCATCACGAGTATACGACGATATGGTCCAAAATAGCCACTGATATTTAGCGCGAATAAAGCTTGTTATTTCATCACGAGGCTACAAAAGTAACAAATTGTTTGACGATTGTTAAAACAAACGTTTTCGCTTCTACGAAAGAAATTTAATTATCATCCAATGAAATTGAAATGTGTTAAATAATGTCAATACAAGCTTAAATCTATTGATTTTGCAACGAAAAAATGTAATTTTAATTCTAAATATACGCACTGAATACAAATTATAAATATTGCAATAATTAATCAAATCAAATAATATTTCAAAATTCCTTCAGAGATATAAAACAATATTGATAATTTGAATGGAATAAATTAACTCAAATTCACAGACCAACGAACTTCTGACTAGTTTATTTAAACTGACGTGCTTAAATTTATTGAAATTGATTTGTAAGCGTTTATTAATGAAAATGTAATATTTAGTTTTACACTAAATCAATTCAATCTCATCTCTGTCTTTCTCAATCTCGACATTGGTACAGTTGAGTGAGTTTTGTATCTGATATTGAAAAAAATCTTTAAATAATTTCCTTTTCTTGTATATTTTCACTTTCGTTTCGTGCTTATGTCGTGAAATTTATATGATCCATGAAATTTATTTATTTATTGTATATTATTTTTATTAAAACCTAGATAACTGTTTGATATAAATATATTTGATTTTTTTAATATTAGAATAAAAATAAATTAATTTATATATGTTATAATAAAAAGAAAACACGTTTCTATTTCTAATTTCAAATACTAAACGGTTTAAATGAATTTATTTAAACTGAAATAATCATAAAGTACATAACTAATTTGATAATATCACTGGAATAAATTTATCTTCAAATAAGTAAAGGTAAATTTACGTGTTATATCCATAACAGATCATAAAAACGAAAGGGTCAGACAACGCCATTACATGAAATAATTGCATTTATTACTGTAATTTCATAAAATTAGAATAACTCTTGACTTAATCCTGAAAGTGTAAAATAACAGAGACGGTTTTGTGAAAATATTTCAATCAATTTGTTTGTTTTTTAACAGAGAATTCGTAATGAATAATTTAAAATAATAATTAGAAATTATTGCATTTTTATACATTTTAATAATAGAGTAATTTACAATCATTAACAGAAATGAAAAATGGATTAATTTCTATCGTATTTATTATTGTTTCCAAAAGCAATATCTTTTAAATAAATGATAATAATACAATTGATATACAATACTAAATTATTGAATAGATAAAAAGTGTTGACCAAACTAGCTTAAATATATTCTCTTCATTTTTTGATTACAAATATTAATTTTTTTCATATCCTATAGTAAAATTTTAATATACTTTAACTATATATTTAAATATAAAGTTAGACTAAAAATATATAAGTGTATAGGCTTTATATAGCCTATAAAATATATAGGCTATATATTTAAATATAAAGGTAGTTATATTATTTTTAATCGACTATTTTTCATCAAACTATATTTCTTATTATATTTATGTATAACAACTCTCATATATCAGTTTCGATTTAGGCTTATGAATCTTCTAATAGGTTTTGATATATTCAATATTGAAATTTAACTGATTTAATTTTAATATTATTTAAAGAACAGTTTATTTAACGTGAAAGTATCGTTTTGTAGATTTATTTGTTCGTTTGTCTTAGAATTATTTCTCTTTATAAAGTTTGTAATTTTCTAAAATATTTAATAATTATTTTCATTGTACATTTTTATATTCTCCGACTCATTCATTGTCGTAAATGTGCTTCTGGTGAATATAGTTTGAATTTTATTATTTTTATGGAATTCTTATCTTCAATATAACTATTTCGTACTTTGAATTTTGTGTGTTTCTGATTTTAAAAGATTTTTTTGATTGTTAAATCTATATATATATATAAATATACATATATATATATATGCATATTTATGTACAAAAAAGTATGATAATATGAAGAAAAAATAAATATCTTCAAGAAAAAATTACATCTTTTATTATCAATATAAATTAATAAACATTAAGGATTAAAAATCATATTTCTTTTCACATTAATGTTATCTTTGGAACGTATTCAATTTTTTTTATCAATGAAATGAGAGAAACTAAATAGAATTATATAGAAATATATATATATATATAATAGGAGTCAAAATTATAAATTAAAATTTTAAAAAAATAATTCGTCATAGGTTACTCTTAACCCTTTTGCTACCACGGACTAAAGTTCGTCACGAAACGCTGTTCACATACCACGGGCGCATGAATACTTGTGGCATGGAGGCCGGTTCACCAAGAGCATTCTTATGGTCAGGTCCGCGATATCGAAAGGGTTAAATATAATTGTCTGTATTGTATATTATAGTATTAACTCTTTGAACTCGAAAGATTGAAATTTTGGTCTTTGAGATACCGAAATCTCTAAAGACCGACATTTCGATCAAACCCCTGTAAAATTGCAACTCAAAAAAGAACGCTTTTAAGAAAAATATTTGTGAGAGTCAACAGTTCAAAGGGTTAAATTTTAATTCTATATTTATTTGAAAGAATCTAAAGGTCAAAACTGAAATTCAGAATAGCATGTCGGTAATTTTTGAACACTATTTTTTAATTCGTAATTTTTTATTACACATTGAAAATAAAATAACAAATTAATAACAACGATAAAAACTTTATCTGAGTGTGGGATATGTTTGAAAAATGTAAACAAATAATTGCATAACTGTGTTTTGTCTAAACACTTTTTTCTCTTACAGCAATTAATTTACTCATTAAATATATATATATATATATATATATATATATATATCAAAAATTGTAAATAAAAACTTGCTTCCGATAATATTTTGTCTTAAGAACTATAATCAAATTCATGTCATATAACTCTCTAAGTTTTGAAATTTCCTGATGACAAAAATGATATATGAGACGGTCGTAAATATTCGTTTTATATATTATATCATTTCGTACGAACCGATGGCATACTACAAACATTTTCAATTATGAATCTCTTCAAAAATATCCTCAATTTAAGCAACGATTAATTTCCCAATGGATATGTACAGAATGACTGTTGTCTATTCGATAGGGAGATTACATGAACGCTAAAAATGTAATCATATTCAGAATATTGAATTTTAACTACATATATAAAATATTTATACATTGATTGAACTTAAAACCTTTTCATGTATTTGGTTTTAGTTTTTCGGTAAAAATATAATTGTATCTATGTTGTATGTGTAAGTGTGTGAATTTATGTGTATTTACAATGTTTACTGTAACGGACAACTTTTGTGCCAAAAAAATAATCATACTTCAGTTTTATATTTCGAGTTTGAGATTTTTTTGTGATACTGAAATATCGTAACCACTATATGTATCATGTATCACGTCTATCAGTGTTAGCAAACAAACGTCATATTTGAGAAAACGCAGTATGTTTGCTGGCGTGCAAAGCTGGAATCTATAGTAAGCGGAGCGGAAATTTCGCACTGTTTATGATAAGTTACTGTGTCATTGGAAAAGCCATATATGAAAACAAGAAATTCAGAAATTGAAAAGGTACGGATAGAACTATAGAATATCATAAATAAAATTTGAACTGGTCTTTGTTGTGCGATAGGGTATTTGTTTTTTGATTTAAAATATCCTTTAAGAATTCAATTTTACATGAAAGTGATCAATGTTATGTCAAATAACAAGAAAATTCTTTATAATATCCATATATAATATATCTTTTAAAATTTTTAGCATACACTTTATTTTATACTTTAAAAAATATACTGATAAATCTATCGTTATTCTGTAGAAATATTCTATATGATGTTAAAAATATAATTTCAATTCTAGACTGAATAAAAAAATTTGACACATGCTTTATAACTTACATGAAATGTAAAATAAGGTTAATAATAAAAAAAAATGTAATTAAGAGTGTGTAAGAGAAAAAAAAATAAGGTCGACACGTCCAGTGCTGTTCTGCTCTAAATTTCATCCGGATAATATTTTTACCTGTATTTTAGAGATTTTTCAGTATTTTTTTTATAATTTACTTAATGTATTTTTCATAATGATATTATTTTAATTTTTCCTTTTGAAATATTTTTGATTGCAAAATTATATATTTAACAATATTTCGTGTGTTTATGTATTCTTAGTATATTTTCAACACATACGAATCTCTATATAGATATTAATTCCTATTTACTAAAATATTTTTTCTTTATATTCTTTCTATCTATAACAGATAATTTTAAAAATTAAATATTCAACTCTAAAATAACTTTTCGATCATGTTAAACTAATTTATAACATTTTTTCATGCTTGTACAAGTTAGATTTTCAATAAGAAGTTAAATATTAAAAGTTAATTCCTTCTGAATTTTAAAAGATATTTAAGATTTATGAATAGAATTTAAAAATATTTTTATATCATTTATAGAATGATTTATTTTCGTAAGTTGTAAAATATAGTTTCATATTTATTGTTTTGTATTTAAATTGAAATCTATAGAAATTAAAATTTAAATGTGACTTTTACATAAAAAAAAAGTTTCATTAATTTCAATTTTTCGTTTGTTGATTTCAAAAATAATTATGTATGTATGTATGTATGTATGTATATATCCCCCTTTGTTTAATCTCCTGCTTTGCAAAAAATATAGAATAATTTTATGTTGTATTTCATTGACTCTATTTCCAAAAATGCTCAAAAAATTAGTCAGGTTAATATATGGAATTAGCTTTCTTTTTCTTCTTCCACTTCAGAACATTCTCTTAATAGATGTATATGGGTCATACACCCACCACATAAATCGCTACTCTTTTCTCCCCTAACATTTCTTGAATGTCCCGTCCGTAACAACTAATTTGGACTAAATTTTAGGATATTTTTTCTCTCTTTTATTCAAAGTATACACGTACGAAACTCTGTTATCTATAATTTACCATATATTAGAAAACAAGCATAGCGGTTTTCATGTATCGTTAAGAATATCTTCTATTATTTTATTATTTATGAGTTCATTAATTCGTTTCGTAAACTTTGGCTGTTCGACAAATTTATGAACATTAAATAAATTCAGAACAAGTACACATTTTATTAAAATATTTTTTTAGTTTTATTTATGAATTTAAAATTATATTTGAAAAACAAGTGTTTATTTTAATAGATTTTGTCATTAACTAAAAAGTTTAATTATCTTCTTTTCACATATTTTTTTGGTGTTAAACATTCGATTTCTAATATTATGGAAGTACATCCCTTATATATATATATGTGTGCGTGTGTGTTTATATATATATATATATATATATATATATATATATATATATTTGTGTGTATGTGTATTTATTTTATGAAAATTACGATTTGATTTACATTTAAACCTAATTTTTTTATTCTAATTCCTTAAGCTAGAAAATCAAATTAATATTAGCATTATGGATAAATTTACTTTAACGAATTAATTTCTTATTCACTTAACAAACCTCAATTATCACTAATAAAATGTCTCAATAATTGTTTTTTGCTCATTTTATATTATTTTTTATATGCATTATGATTTGTAAGATAAGTCATACAATAATTTTTAAAAGTTTAGAAGGTATCTAAATATAATATATATATATATATATATATATATATATATATATATATATATATATATATATATTAAATATATTTAATATAATATATATATATATATATATATATATATATATAATTTTAATATAATATATATATATATATATATATATATATATATATATATATATTTATTTAATATAATATATATATATATATATTATATGAATCTTGTATTGTTGATAAAGGTCATTTCAATTGAAATGTAAATGTCTTCAGACCCATAAGAAACGTAAAAATCTCAGTACTCTTAAACAGCAATCAAAAATGATCAATAATTAATTATTGATAATTTTTGATCAGAAAAAGTTGGCTTAGTTCATGAGATAATTAACAAAATTCATTTGTGAAACTAATTTTCAAATGTTAATAGGGTAATCGATTCTGTCGCAACTCAATTTATCGTTAAATATGGTTAAACATTAGCTTATTAACACATTTTGTGTACCCATGATCAACTTATAAACAAAAAACCTGACTTTTTACATATAAATGTTGGATAACGCTGCTCCAATCGATTTAAATAATACTACATCTAAGAATAATTCGAGTAAATTTAATTATTAATATTGTAACTAAATCTATGTTACATTTTTTTAAAAAATGTTCAAAACTAAACCACAAGTTTTAAAAAAACTGAAGATACATTATCATTATTTAACAAAAGCACTTGAAAAAAGTTTATATATCTCTACACAATTTCCTTGTTCAGTAAAAGCTTTCAACTAGAGATTGAAACAGGAAGTTTGTGATAAATAAACTTTTGTTTTGTAATAGAAATCTTTATCACTAGATTTAGTTACTTGTAAAAGTACAATTTATAATTAATATTTTTATATTTTTATTCAGTGCCAATTTAATTACTAAGTATTTGTTTGCTAGTAGTAAATAATATTTTTTTCTTATTGTAGGAAACACACATAAAATTTTCTCTTCTATATTGATTTTCTTTATATATATATATATATATATCCGCAATATTATCGACATAAAAGAACATGATTTTGATGCCGGTTAACGATGCAACATGCAGTTTTCGTGTAAAGATTTAAAGTTACATCGTTATCTCAGAAAGAGGTTGCTATTCAAGATGGCATCCTGGAGTTTTGTTCGTGTTCAAAACTCGTTTGAAACCCTGTCAAATAGTGTCTACTTTTCTTGTTGTTAGTTAATACCTTTTGATCATGGATTTTATAGTTGAAAGTCAACTTATAGACAATTTCATTATATACATAAGTGCTTAGAAATTAAACTTAGATAAGTTACAAAGACTATTTATTCAAACTAAAGTAATGTTTTAATATGTTTTCAGATAACTCTTAATTTCATTAAATTTATTTTTCAGATTAGTATTTTCAGTATTACCAAAATTAAAATAGTATTCCTTTCATTTGGTAATTATTTCATATGTGTACATATGCAATAATTCATATATATATATATATATATATATATATATATATATATATATATCATAATTGAATTAAAATACCTGGATATATTCTATTATATAGTTATTTCAATTTAATCTAACGAAATTAAAAATTTGACTGCATTGTATGTGTATATATTTAAAAGGGTCCTATATGTAATGTGTATATATTTAAAAGGGTCCTAAAGTTACCCGTAGAAATCTCTTTTTAGCCGTAAAAGTAATATAATGATATATTAAAAAGGTAATTATGTAGGAGGTAACAATATACATTTTTTTCTTTTACCTGAAAGTGTTCACTATATTATTTATCAACTTGCGTGAAAATTATTTTCTAAAGTAAATCTAATTAATATATAATATTTTTCCTTTAATTTCATTATCCACCGATATTATATATATATATATATATATATATACACAGATAAATAAACCAATAGTCAGTTATAGATATATACACATATGAAATAACATTTCTCATAAAATATTGTCGAAATTAATTAAAACTGAAACATTTTTTAGAACAGAAGAATTATTGATTTTTCCATTAAATCAATATGACAAAAAAATATTTTTTACAAATACTAATACATTTTCAAAATCATTGTTTACTAATGGAAAAATAGTAAGTTATTAGAAAATACATTCAAATTGAAACAAAATATAGAAGCTATTTAGTGAATTTCTATTAATTAAACACTAAATTTATTATTATTTTCGTACATGATTATTATTGATTCCAACTATCAAAGAAATTAAAAAAAGTATTTTCTAGGAAACTCTATTAAATATTAATGCACACCTCCACAGATCGAAATGAATCATTCAATGCAATTGTCTAATCTATTTACATTTTTTTAAAAAAAATAATTCCTCTTCGTTCATAATTGTACCATTTTTTTTATCTGAACCATTTTTTTCAAACCTATAACGAAGTATAATTGTTAAATACATGAGTGTTGCTAATTAAAATGATATGATCTTTAAATGTATTTATCATTTATTATTTAAATAAGAATAATTAAATATATTTTACAAAGCACTGAACCCCAGTTTATCAAAATCTATTGTTTATATATCTTATGACCAAATATAAAAAATGACAACTACAAACATACTTTATTTTATTTAGTTTTATTAATGATTTTTGGACCGTTTCACGTTCGCCATCTTTCAGAATAAAATCCATTTCTTTGGATTTCCTCACATCGATTAAGGAAAACTAATTTATTTCATTGATATCGATTTCTTACTTTCGGGTTCATTTACTTTCTGCACAAAGGCACAATTGCGACTTTAAAAAAGCTATTTGCTTGATTTCCTTCGAATAACTTCTAAGCACTTAATTCATGTCGGATTTTAAATAAATTTCATTTATTTTCGATTTAGGTTTGTACACAGATATATTTTACTATAGTAAAAAGCATCGAGTAAAAAAATATTAAAAGGTAATTTAACATAAACTATACCCGTATCGTAGCTATATTATATATATATATATATATATATATATATATATATATATATATATATATATGTAAGTCTGTGTTTAAGAAATATATATAGAGAGAGAAACTAAAGAAAGAAAATAACGGGCTGAAAACTATATTTAAATCAATTTAATTTCTAAAAGCATTCAAACTACTTTCTTTTCTATTTATTAAGAAAAAATACATTTAAAAGAATCGCTGAATAAACAATTTTATATTTACAGGTGTATATCTTTATTACTATATATCTTTTTTAAGGTTTACTTAATAATTTTTTCAAAAGTAATTGTCAATTTTAATTTTGTGCAATCATTGCATAATTTCTTTTTCAAAGTTTTATAAAGTTTTCAAAAATATCTATAAATTTTAGAATGACTATTGGAATACTCTTTTCTATTACTAATTTATTGCATATAAATTATATTTAGATTTGTCCAAATATAATATGTGAAAGTGTTTAGAATAGTAAATGTTACAACCACAATACAGTTTACTATTTAAGAAGAAGATAATAGAAATAATTTAAATGGAATACATTTGAATTTGTTTTTACTCGAATAACGCAGCAAAAAATATTAGTTACTTAAAATTCATATTAATAATAATATTATTTATTTATTTAAAAATTATACCAAATGATTTTTTTTGTTTTTGTACACAAATGAAATAAAACTACCAGTTTTGTATTTTACTGACCATTATTTGCCTAATATATTTTAAAATGTCTTTCAAACTAATGTAATTTCTCTTTCCCTTTATGTGTATTATATATATATATATATATATATATATATATATATAAGAATGATATAATATTCAAAATCAAGTAGCAACGTAAATAATTAGTAAAAATTAAAAATTAACATTAATAATAGAAAACTATACGTAAAAAAATGATTCCTGTAAAATATTCCAAGGATTATTAAATATCTGCTATATGTATTTTCTTAATTGTCTCACTAAAAAACTAAGTAATTGTCCGTATAAAAAAATTAGAAATATTATTTTGAAAAAAAAATGTGTATATTATATTTTTCTTGTTTGTTTAAGTTTTATTACAAATTAATTGTTGTTGTAAGAACCCACTACAAATTGAGTTAAAATCATACCTATATAAAATTTGTAATTATTAAGTATAACCATCAATCATAGCCAGTTCATTTTCATATTTTTTAAACGGCTTTACTAAATCTAGAGTATCAAGATATGACATACTATGTCAGATAAAAAAAAGTAAAGTAAACATAATAAATGTCAAATTTTTTTTTCAAATGTAATGATGATAGGTATCAACTGATTATTTTTTAATGATTTAGTAACATGATTTGTTTTCAATGTATCCTAGTTAATGTAATTTAATAAGCCTTATGTGAATTTACCTAATAGAAAAAAAATATACATTTATTCAAAAACAATGATTTAGTCTACTACTCAAGTCTTTTTTTTTACATTTTTTTTTTACATTTTACAAAAAAAAAGTGGAAATGAAACTTACCTCTTATTACTCGTATTTATTTCACTATACTCCTCCCAATGTAGTATAATTCTGTAAATTAAAATTTTTAATTAGAATTACTATCAGGGATAAATTTAATTGAAGAAAAAGAAATTTTATTCAATATAAAAGAATGTAAATTATTTTAAAATCAGTACCAATATCAGAAAACGTTGATTGAAAATGAAGTTGAACTTATAACTACGGATGACGTTTAAAATATTTTAAAAAATTATATAAAATATTTTCATAAAATAATTTAACCCTATTAATATTTTTATGATAAAACTGTTTATTTAATAATTGAATTTAACGCATTTCTGTGAATGAAAATTCAAGTCATATTCAATAGTCTATAGATTAGTGAAACTCCAAATTAATAACAGGAAAAGGATAATGAATGAAGAGTGAACAGTTAAAAAAGTATCAAACAAAGAAAATTAGAAACGAGATTGTATATATCCTACATGAAAATATTAAAAAAACAAAAATTAAAAAACAACCTGTTATCCCCCATTTTGTATTTTAGTTCAATTTTATATTAGTATTGAACTAAAATACTAAATAAAAAATATTTTTTCATCCCTTCTTTTCTTAATCCCTGTGCCCCCTTTTAATACTTCTATATGAAAGCTTAAATTGAACCACCCTATATAAGTAACGACATGCATACAACATGTTATCAAAATAATCAATTATTGAACATATTCATCAGTAAAAGTTGTTTGTCATTATAGAGTGTGAAAAATCGTTTGTCAAAGTTAATTCAGCCACTGTGACAAAACTATAATTGTTATATAAAACATTTTAATAACACCTCATATTTGTTTTCATCAAATAAATACAAATTAATTACTTCACAATACTTATTCCAAAATTAATATGTCATTACAATAACAATGTTCACTTAAAACTGTTGTTTCTTAACTTAACTAAAGTCAATTTAAATTTATATCCCAACATTTTATTTTAAGTATATAAGCTTGAAGTAAACATCATTTTATAACCTATACATATTGTTTCCTAAAAAAAAATGTATATATATATATAAGAAGTAGATAAATTTATTGGCTGAATTTTAAGACCTATATTGTTTTTAAATACTGAAAAATATATTTAACATGTATTGATTATTTATAACCAATGTAGTACGAAATATTCTTTCACAACACGTCTCCAACAATTCTTATCAATATCACAGAATATTTGCTATATATAAATAATTTATATATCGTATCTCTCTCAATATTCGTGCTTGTTATTCTGAAAAGGTGTCAGCACGTCAATTATTCTTAAGAATTTCAAACAAACCTACTTACGTCAATAATAGAACAATTGTAGGTATGTTTGTATGTGTTTATAGAGAGTTATATTATAGAGTTATATTATATATATATATATATATATATATATATATATATATATATAATAACTCTAACTAATCAATTTCACTCAAATACCATATATTTTTTAAAAAGTATATAAAAAGGTAATTTATCAGCATTTTGGCTAAAAGTTAAAATCATTACCTAATTATAAGCACTAAATCTGACATTTTTAAAAAAGTTTTAAATTAATATAATGATTGATGTAAAAAAAATCACAATTTTTATAAACAATTAGGAAAAGTGTCAATTGAAAACAAGTAGTTCTGCGAATCAATTTGAGAAATATTTAATAAAATACATAACATATTTTTAATATGTCAAATGTATAGGTGATTCAACTGAGGCTTTCAAACAAAAGTGTTAAAAAACACAAAAATTAAAAAAAAAACATGTTATCCCCCGTTTAGTACTTTAGATCAATTGTATTTTAATATTTAATTGAGATAAAATACTAAATAAAACATAACATGCCTTTTTTAATCTGTACAGTCTTTAATATTTATATGTGGAAGCCTAAATTGAATCACCTATATATAATTATATTGCAATAAATAGAATCGTTTGTATCTTCTAACATTAACTTATTATTAACAGTACCAACAGTGTCAACGTGTTTTTTTAGTTGAATTTATAATTAATCTTTATTTCTAAGTATAATTTTTACAAGTGAATTTTTTAATGACTTCAGAATTCGCAATTCATTTTTAAAAGTTAATTTAAATATAATAAAATATTGAAATTAATGTTATTTTAAGTAATAGCTTTTATATCTTATTATCATTCATAATAAAAATTAACTCATTTGAGGACAATTTTGGGAGTAAATTTTTCAAATTGTTAGCACGAATTATAATCATAATATAGTTCTGCCACGACGGCTCAATTCACTTTTCTAAATAATTTTTTATTGATCTCACAAGCCGCATATTTTTCTAATCAATAATGTTTAGAATTTCAATATTGCTCATTTTTGACTGTTGGTAATAGCATGTCGATAGCGATGCCATGTATTTCAAAACTCCATAAATACAAAAGACTTAACATTTCTGAAGATCATAGTATCACTATTAAAATACACATAAACAGCAATAAGAAATGATCAACAATCATTTATTGAACATTTTTGCTTAAAAAATGTTTATGGTTTATGATTTAAGTAAAAAAATTATAAGTGAATTTAGCCACAGTACTTTACCTGTATTATATACTTGTAATTTTATTCTAATACTAAATTCGGAATGAAAACAAAATATTATTCAAAAATTAACTATATAAAAACAACTTAAAATAAAATCCGATAATAAAAGTAAAAAAAATTCGATTAAAAGAATACAACTTCTTAAAAATACTAATCGTCAGTGAAACCAAATTTCTTATATACATATTTTTCATTTTAAATCCATTGAATCTAATTAATTTTTATTCATTAACATACATTTTTTATCTTGTAACATCCTGTTTAAACCATTGTTGAATTTGAAATTAACACATTAATATTTGCATACATTAAAATTTTTATTTTATCACACCCCATGTGGGAATATCTGATTCCAGTCAAATATTCCGAAAAGTCATTTATATACAAAATAAACAGGATTGTAGAAAGCTAGCGCTTTCACTCGTTCTGAATATCTACATGATACAAAATATTCTGATATTTATTCATAACTTTTAATGTAACACTTGACTCTTCGATGTATATATTTTTGTTTATTTTTCGAACATACTTTAAATTTGTATTATATTTTTATTTCAAATAGTGTATGCTTTTTTGTAGTATTTTTAAAGTAAGATTATATTTTCATTACGAAGCTCTACTTTGATTATATTATTTTCTACTTTTTTATTTAATTATTTTATTACTAATTTTACAACTGAAATTTATTCTATAGAATATAATAAATATTTTAAATATAGAATATATTAAATATCTGAATCATTCTGGTTGAAACAAATAAACAGCGAAATATTTTCTACAAATATTCTGTGAACAGTATTTGAATTAAAAATTAATAAATATGTAAAGATTATGGTTACCTAGTCCCTTTGTCTTTTTAAAAATATTTTTTAGAACACCTTATAGGTTTTATTCAGTATATACACTGATAATTTCAATCTGAAAATTCCAATTTAATGTTTATAAAAAATGGAAATACATTTTTCCTTAAAATATACCATATTTAAAGTGTAAGTAAAACAAAAGAAAATACGAAATATAATGCTATTAGATTATCTTTCCTTATCAGAAGTTTGTTAAT
Source organism: Acanthacorydalis orientalis (assembly GCA_034766995.1). Lineage (NCBI taxonomy): Eukaryota > Metazoa > Arthropoda > Insecta > Megaloptera > Corydalidae > Acanthacorydalis > Acanthacorydalis orientalis. The sequence goes on along the minus strand of CM068321.1, from coordinate 12,671,772 downwards.
AATTTTAATTGATACATGCAAGTTACATGAAATAAATTAAATACCTTCTAATATATTATTGTAGTTAGAAAATACAGTGGCACGATTTAAATAATACATTTTTTGAGCGAAATGGAAATATAATTTCTTTAAAAGACAAATCTCATTTGTTGCCTTAAATAAACATTTTTTCATTGTATAGGTACTTACACAGATTACATTAACAAAGATGAAACTGCACTTAATGAAAATTTATAAAAATGTGTTTGGTGATTATTTATGTCTCTTTCACTTTCTCTCTCTCTCTATGTATATATATATAACGTTTTACACTCTCAATGCTATAGATGAAACAAACAAAAAAATACATTTTTCTGTTACTAGAATTTCTATTCGGAAAAATGATACCAAATCTATATATGTTATTATCAGTCTCTCTTTCTCTATCCACATGTATATGTAGAGAAAGAAACAGGTAGAATTCTAAATAAAAATGTAGGTCAGTTTTCTTCTACAAAGAAATTTTTAATTTATTTAACGTGAGAATTTTTCATGTCATATTCATTGTAGTTTTTATCTACAGTTAAAGTAAAAAGAATCTCAATATTTTTTCTCACATTTTATCTCTTGCTCTCTTTACATACACACACACACACACACACACACACACATATATATATATATATATATATATATATATATATATATATATATATATATATATATATGATAAATAAACCGAAAAATTATTTCTCAAAAAGGAATAAATTTTTAGTACATTTTTAACTGGAAAGTATATAAGTTTTGTATTCGCGATAACTGTTCTCATTCTATGTAAATACGTTAATGTAATTTTTTTATATTTATTTAAATATAAAAAAATACTTCACAATATTTTATTATTTTATAGTAAAACTTATTCAAAGAAATATCTTTATACAAACTCGTTTTCTTCATATTTGTGTCAAACTTACATCTAAACTTTAATATTGTTATCATCTATCCTCTTTAATTTATTTTGTTGAAAAACTTAAATACACAAATAGAATTTTAATTTTTATTTGTGTATTATTTTCACTTTTAAAATGTGTAATGTATTACAATTGTCACTGTTGAATATATACATATTATTTAGATTTCTCTTGAAAAAATTGTGCTATTTTTAATACTCATGTTCTATTTATCTGTATTAATTACGTTTTGTAATCGAATATGTTTTTATCATTTGTTACAAAGCTATTTTGATTGAAATTCCAGTACAGATATTCATCATGTTTTATTTATAACTTATTCTATATTTTTTATGAATACATCAGTACATTATCTGTTTATTTTTAATATTTTTCCTATTTTCTGTTTTCCGCTAACTAAAATGATTTAGTCCAGCTCTTTTAAGATCTTTTTATATTTTATTACTTTTATAATTTAATATATAACTATCTCAGTCTTAATCTTCAGATTTTAAAATTTAGTTTTGAGAATTTTTTCATTATAACTTTATTATATATTGGATGTGTAAACAGTTATTTTAAAAAATAACGTAATTACAACTTCTGTTAATATAAAATTAATTAATTTTTTAATTAAATCAAATTGCAATACATTCTAATCTGAAAAAATGACTGACAGAGAAATTTTTAAAAATAAAAATGTTATGTTATACAACTTTATTTTTTAATTTGCTTTAATTTAATATAGGCTGATATATTTATTTTAGATCAAAGTATATCTTAATCTAAAAACGAATTGTAGACGAAATAAATAAATGTGTTCCACACAAACATACTTTCTAAAGAAAAATTATACGACAAAAACCTAACACTCTGGAATAATAAACTTTGTCACAAACTAGTTCTCAGTGAACTAAATTTACGTCAGACCTCAAAGTGAATCATTAACTTTGTACTAGTTTACTCTTAAACCCCTCTCCTAATATACACATCAATAAATTGGCAAACTTGAGCTAAGATGTTTTGATCAGTTTAGTCTATTTCATACATATATTGATCTGTTAATTAATGTACTGGTTTAATTACGCATTGTTCAAGATTTTAACAGAATTTTATTTAATTATATTGTGTTGATTCTAAATTTAAATGTTATATTAATAACAATTAAATTTATATACAATTTGAACACATTAACAATTTGAAAATTAAAATATGATACAAGAATATTTTATCTCATTTTTTTACATCCGTAACGATTAAGTTTTCTTAGACAAAAATAATATATATATATATATATGTAGATAAATATAAATAACTTACATAACTTTTATCTTTTGAATTTTTATTTATAAAAAACATTTTGCTCTAATTCATATCCTAATATTTTTTCTGAAAGTTAAGGTTGAAACTAGTTAAAATAATAGTTTTTGACCAGAAATAAAATTCGATTCAGTCAATAAGAAGGAGTAAAGCAAGATATATATATATATATATATATATATATATATATATATATATAATATAAAGTTAACGTAAAAGATAGTACAAGACTCAAAACTGCTTAAGTATGAAAATTACAAAAGAGCAAGTATTGTCAGAAAGCGAGCAATAGTTAATAAAAAATATCTAAACACAAGGAAATATGAAAAGCATTTTTTGATATAGACGTGGGTGTATATATATATATATATATATATATATATATATATATATATATATATATATGTGTATGTATATATATATAATATGTATGTATGTATGTCTTGTGCATGAATATGTTTTACATTTGAAGACACTTATGTGTTCGTATCTGAAGTTTTCTTTGAGTAATAAAGGAAGACATGTTTATATGTATGTATGTATGTATATATATATATATATGTAATTGCACATTTTTGTTTGAATATAATTGCTTCCTTCATATTTGTAAAAGTATATGATTTGTTTGCTGCAGCAAATACTTTTTCGGTACTATTATTTACTTCATAATATATAATGAAACAAAGGTATAAAATACAAACACTTAAAATAATAAATTTTACCTTTGCAATTTACATTTCAACATCCTGTTAAGCACTTTTATTTCATTTATTAAAACGATCACTGTGAACTACATCATTTACATATATATCATTAAAAGTTTTTAATGACTTTCTATGATCACTACACTAATTATATACGCTTCGTTAATTAATCAAGTTATTTATAGTTATAGTTTTTGTATTTTATATTATTGATTTTATTCAATAATAAAATATCAACATTTTTAACATATTAGAAAATATAGTCAAAATACATTTTTAGTAATTAACAATTTTAATAAATAAAACTTGAAAATTTCCAGATATTAATGGTATTACTATTATATTGATAAACATTATTATTATACATTATATATATATATATATATTATCACTTTTTAATTTTTATTTCTTATCCGATAGAATAAAAATCAATTTAGGCAATTAAAAGATATTATTCTTTTATAAAGCATTGTATTACAAAATTTAATTATTTCTGCTCTCGTTCTTGATATTTAATGCTAATTTCTCAGGTAATCGCTAATAATGATACATAGTTGTATTCAATTTGTCCAATTTAAATTCATTTTTCAATGAAAATATTACTATTGTTTCAGATTTTTAGTATATATTTTACAATTTAAAACTAAATGAATGAAATTAAATTTATAAAAATCTAATTAGTAATAAATAACAACCATTTTTTTCAAACTGTAGAGGAAAAATGATTTCTATATGATAGAATAATATCTCATATTAACCAAAAACATGTGCTAATTATTCAATTGTATATATTTTTTTGTGGTTTAATTCATTACTGTTATGAATTTAAAATACATTATTAACGATTAATCTAAGCCGACAACGTTATATTACTAATTAAAATAATTTTCAATTACGAATTAAAGAAATCTTTATGATTTTATAACTCAACATTGCAATAAAATTAATGGGTGTCTAATTATTTAAGATTCGTTACTATAAGTAATGTATTGTCCTCATGGTTTTCACTCTTTGGAATCATCTAAATTTCTGTTCTTCACAACTAGTTTCGACACGTGCTAGATTTAGGTAGCTATTATAGACTCAAATAATAGCGAATTTTAAAGTCTCTAAATGTATCATACGTGATGAAATTAATAGTAAAGGAACATACACTCAGGTAATCCAAAATGAAGAAAAATATGCATACAAAACAACAGAGAAAAAAAACATCAACAGAATTACAGGTATAAAAAAATAAAATTACAATTTTAATATTTATTTAACCCATCTTTCTTTTAAATTTCCTTATTAGAAAATCATTCGTCTTTACTGCCATTTTTAAACCAATACAATTATATTTTTGTAGCATCAATAAAGTGTAGCTGAAATCTAATAATTCAGTTATCACAAATTAAAATTATCAGATAATTTCATTAAAAACATATTTTTGCATCTATTTCACTACTTATAAAAAAATCAGAAATTTATCTGGTTGAAAAAGGTTAATTTTCTTAAAATTTTTAAGTAAATCAATTAATATGTATGTATATATATATATATATATATATATTCTTAAACAGCTTTATTTATTACGATTGATAATGAAATGAACACATCAGCTAGCACTATCTGCTTTCTTTATAACTCTTTTATTGTTTTTAATCTTTAAAAAATAATATATCTCTGAGATCATGATTAAATGAATTTCTACTTTCATTGTTTTTACGTAGATTTTTAAATTTAATCTGTCTATAGATGACAAAAGTTAAAACTTTTAGTAGAAAAAACTGATATTAGCTTTAATGATTCATAGACAACAATTATGAACAACAAATACATAGTAAGATAAACAAAATTAAAAAAATAATGATTATATATGAACTACTGGCTACACCATACTTCAAAATCTTCTGTATTTTTAATACGTTTGTGTACACTTGTAATTGACAAAAAAAGTATACATAAATTTTTCATTAATTAATGTAAGAATATGTTGTCTCTTTGCTATTCATTCTTTTAAATCACATTACTTTTTAGTTTCTATGATTACTTGCATTCATATTTCTGTTGCGTATGTGTTCTTCAGATAGTTATACAGTTATCTACAGCCCCTTTAAAATATTACACATGTTGAAACTAATCATAGATAATCAAAAATTACGTTTCTGTGTTTGATTTAATGCGTTTACAATTCGGATGTAATTATGCTTTATGGCTTTTAAGATTCATCACATACAAGAACATGTGTTATAAAATAAATCTATAACTCATACAAATAAATCAATGGAGACTTTTATAATACATCAAATCACATTTAACTAAAGAATATCCAAAATAATTAAAAATGTATAATTTTTATAGTTATAGATCATTGTAGCGTATGTATTTTTGTCATGTACATATGGTTTTAAAGTACTTTTAAATTTAGATATTTATAATTTTTGTTATCCTGATGATCTTCATTCTTTCGTATTATCTGAATTTTATTTTAAACTGCCAGTTTCGGCTTAAATGCTATTTTTAAGTAAATTTTAGCGTTTCTAAAATTTTCTGGTAAACTAGTAGTAGAGATAATCTGGAAAGATGACAGCAATCAGGACAATATATTATCAGGATCACAGGTATACACAGACAAGTATATTTTTTTATAATGATATTTTGAAAAATACGTGTATGGTTTTAAGTGTTTTTTATTAACAAGAAGTGTCTGTGTATTTTATTTTATTATATAATAATTATTTAATTTTACATTTGAAAGATTATTTAAACAGCTGTAACTATCATTAAGTTTTTCATGAAAGTATATATGAACTGATATGGGTGAAAATTTCTAGGTGAAAATTTCAATGATTACAATTCATACTCTAATAGTAAATAATTTTACCATATGCTTTCTAACATCAATAATTAATATTTATTACCATTTAATCTATACTGACATTTATAAGTACTCGAATCATTTTTAGGATGATTAATAGTATTTTTAGTTGTTAAAATAATTTCATAAATTTGTTATAGAAAAAAATTAATAAAAAATGTTTAAGTATTAATAAATACTTAAACAGCTTTTCCAGAATATACATTCAATTTATAGTACAACTTAAAAGTAAAAGAGATTTTTTAACTCAAGTACTTTTACCCGCCAGCAAAAGAAATCCCCAATACTTTTTTTCGCAAGACCATCATTTGTAGACTAATGAAACTTTAACTGCTAAACAATTCAATTAGTTCTCATTTATATTTTTTTATTTTAGATAACATAATATTTATAAATAATTTTGTCTTATTAATAAATACATTTTTTATTTAGTGTATTACTTTATCTTCACTTATATAACCTTGAAAAAAATTGATAAAATTCGATAACTAAAAAAAATATTCAATTACATGTATTGAACTTGTTTTAGAAACTTTAAAGATTATACATTGTCATATATTAACTGAATGTGTTAACGTGTATTGTGTAAAATAAAATAACGATACTTATTCCTCAATTAACTACCATTTTTTCCAAACAAAAACTGTTTAATAACTCATTTTCCTGCATGAAAATTCAACATTTCTAACATAAAAATAAATAAAATTAATCCGTCGTTTCTAAAAAAAACTTAACTAGTCTATAACAACTTGTATTAAACTATTTTTATCTACTTTTTATTTAAGTATTATTAAATTTATATTCACTATCATGAAAACTATGTTTTACATTAATTGCTCATAACTTCTTTCCTAACACATTATGCTTATTTTCTAATACATTTCGCTTTTAATTATCTCACAGAAAACAACGTTTTATGTCTCATACATATTCAACTTTATTTCAGAGATAAAACACGTATGTTGTGATATATTGTTTTAATTTAATTTTATTTATTTTCTTAAACACCTTTTCTCTTTAATCTAAATGTAACCACAAAATCAGTTTCATTCAAAATTTAATGCCGGAAAGAAAAGGGGAATTAACAAAATAAAGCGCTTTCCAATATACATATGCATATTCATATACAGATTATATGTGTATATTTATACACATACATATATATATATATATATCTATATATATATATAATTTATTTATGAATAATTATTCTGTATCACTTCATAAAAAATGTAACATATTTTTGAAAAATAAATATCATATTTATCTATTTCATTTTATTATATATATATATATATATATATATATATATATATATATAATGATTCATTGATACATATATCTAGTCAATCATTTAAAACTTATAAATAAAATAACATTATGTATACGTGTTTTGCATATAAATGATTCATGTAATGTTACATGTGTACAATTCCAATAGAAATAAGTAAATTTTAATATTTCAACAATTAATATAGTAATACATACATCAAAAAATATTTGTTTAATAGAAATGAATTGATCAAAAATGACTGAATGTGCCACTTTTTCTGTATTTTTTTTGTCTCTCTTGCTGTTACAATTGTTTTCATGTTCTTTTTATTTTAATTAATTGAAAAAAATAACTTAAAATTCGATTTTAATTTATAATTTTTAAATGTACGAAATTTTAATAAATATGTTAATTTGGTATTAGAAAAACAAATTCAAAACTGAATAAGAATAAACAACACGTGGTCCTAGTGATATTCGTCCTTTTGAATCAGCTAAATGTCCGTTTTAGCACAAGTACCATTCTCAGGTATATATGTTTTAGATTAATCACAAATCCGATTTGTTTTCTAGAATTTTATTCAGAAAGAGTGTGGTTAGAAATAGAAAATAAATCGAATTAAAATTTAATCTTCAACAGTCTGAGGATGGCACTCGAGTTGAAACTAAAAGTGGAAAACAAACATTTAGCCAATTCCAAAGATCGAAAACCACAAAGACCACATGTATAAAAACATATAATTAAAATTTTAGTAGATAAAATTTTTAACTTGTAAAAAAAAGTAAATATTTATAACGAATAAAAAATGATAAGCATTGCGAACTTATTGAAAGCTTAATCGATATTGCTGATATAACTTAATCTTATAACACCAAACCTTTTTTAACATAAAAAATCAAATATTTTTACTGACTATTCTCTTATTAAATATGATTAATTTATTAGCATTTCTAACGATTTTTAAGTTAAAATATATGATTGACCAGGCGCTACTAATTGATTACATTGTCTAGACATAGAGAATTGATAAGATAAATGATTATATATATATATATATATATATATATATATATATATATATATGTAAATATTTATAACATTAATGGGAATTTGGTATTCTAAAACTAGACATGGTTTAATCAGTTAAAGAGTACTTAGATACTTGACTATTTTAAAGCTTCCATATGTAGAGAAGAAAATTTATTATCATCTACGTGTACATTTTAAACTATGTATAAGCTGGAATGTTTTATTGTCAGGCATTTTTTTTATTCTATTAATTTATCGTTATGCACTTTAGATTATTTACATACTATTTTCATTAAATATATATGATTCTTTATTTCTGCCTAAATTTTAAGTTAATGCCTAAATTAATTAAAAAAGTAGAAATCAAGTTCAACTTTACTACTGAAAAATCTTATTAAGTCACTTTCAGTCTTTTTGATTCGCTCTGTATTTATTTCATGTATTAAACAAATATTTTATATCCACCATCCGTAAATAAAAATTAGTTAAAAAATTATGAATCAATAAGTTCGTTGCTTGATCTAGTTTTACAAACTTCTGTACAATGCTAATTCTGTAAGAATATAACAAACAGGATCTTCATAAATTGCAGTTATAGAATTATTATTAGTATAATGAAAATACCATCTGAAAAAAATCTAAGAAAAGAATAAAAAATGATTTATTTTTGTTCCTAAGAAGTGTATACATTTACTTTTGTTTATAATATATGCCTATTTGTTTAAACATTTTGTTAGTTTTATACTTTTAATATACAAATACATTTGTACTATATATATATATATATATATATATGGATTCAAATATTTGTGCTTTATATAATAACTAATATATCCATTCAGTATAACTAATAAAGGATTAAAAAATATTGTAAAATTACAGCACTCATTTATATTTGAAAAAAATAATACATTTATATAATGATCAATAGAATGATTCAATACTAGACTTTATAAATAAAAGATATTTTTTAATCCTGTGAAATTATACTTTTTTACAATAAAACTAAAAGATTTTAGTCATGTTAGCTATATTATAAAAACAGACATTGATTTTTGAAAATACTATATTAATCTTTATATATTATTGTATTTTAAAATTGAGAATGAATTGTTAAGAAAATTCTTAGACAATTTAAAAATAATTTACTAGAAAATAACCTAAAGGTCACAAATAACCTGTGAGTCACGTTTTTAAACTCTGATATATTAAAAGTGTATTATATAAAGTACAATTATTTCGATTACTCAAATGTGTGTGTGTGTATACATATCCTGATAAAATAATAATAGATTTTTTATACGCCTTAGAGCTTTGAGGACAATGGCTTCTACATTGAAATACGTACAAGCAATAAACAGTAATCATCCTGAAATAAGTATTAATATTTTTTCATCACAAAAAATATTAATGGTTGTGCAGTGAGAGAATATTCATTTATGGAAGTCAATTTAGCCGCAGTGCCAGAACTATATTACTGTTTTGTATTCTTATTATTTCATACTATAACTAATAGTGTTAAAGAATTATTGTTTTCTGCTATAGTTTCTATGATTTCTTATTATTGTTTTACTTGGACATACATGATAAATGTTCTGACCATTGAAAACCATTATTACCGTTTGCATTATTTTACAAATCAATTTAGATGATTAGAAACATTATCATTTTAATAATATTATTTCTCTAACTTCATCAAAATAAAAAGTCCTCAGCGTTTTCATTCATGCTCCAAATAATGTATGTTGTATGTACAATAACTTTAAAAAGGAGGATGCTTAAATAATAACATTAAATGTACAATATTTCGCCTGATCACACACAGAAATAATATCTATTACAAATGATAATTTAAAATTGATCACAAATAATAGTTTATTATACATTATAAACGCTGTTCATTGTATACATGCAGACTCAATACAGTTTCAATACTATTCGGAAACAATATGTACTACTAAAGCATGTTATGTGTTTCAAAACAATATTGAAATTATATCGAGTCTACTATTATATATAATGTTCTCAACAATATTCACAACGTGTATTATGAATTGTACTCGGGGGATGAAAAATGGCACAAGGCATGAGTTAATAAAATAGTGCGTTCTTAAGGTATAGGCCATATATTTATAATATTTATAAGCCAATATTTATAAGCCTGCATCAAAATGAACTATGTATTATAACAAAGGCAAATTATTAATTAGGACAAGTGTGAAGTAACATCCACAGAACACTCTCAATTGAACTTAAAAGAATTTAGATATTTTCAAGTTTTAATATTTATTGCTACTGTAATTAAAATGGATATAGGCTGTAATGTTTCCGGCTGTACCAGTCATAAAAAAAATCATGTCAATGGCTTTCTCATCTTTTCCCACTTTTACACCCTATAATTCGAGCACGTACAATTTTCCTTAAAAATGACAACTGGGATACATTCCCAATAGACACTTGGCCCATTCGTCGGACCTAAACTGTAAAATATAAATTCTATTCATGGAAACTAGCAGATATTTTAAAGATCATACTTTTATTTGTGATCATCATATTTTATCAGGAAATATACATTATATATATTATACATTATATACATATACATATATATATATATATTATACATTATATATATTATACATTATATATATATATATATATATATATATGTATGTGTGTGTGTGTGTGCGTGTCTGTAAAATATATTTGTATGTTTTTAAAATACATTTTTAATTGTATTTCTATAAATTAATCACTAGATTAAATAGCTATAGTTTCATCCATAATATTTTATGTATATATAGAATATTATAGAAATTCAATCAAATCGCTCACAAAATAAAAATTATTTTCATATAAATTATTATATAAACATACATGTAAATATATGAATAAAATTCAAATAAACCCAAATATCAATGTGACCAAAACTATGTGATTATCTTAAATACATATTTATATAGTAATAATAAAACATTTGTGTATAAATATAATAAATATTCATTAAATATAATTGTGTTAATGTAAATATATATATATATATATATATATATATATATATATATATATATATATATATATATATATATATACTCGTATATATATAGTAAAACGTGCATATATTCTTTAAATTTGTAAATAAACGTTTATTTATTAATTTGTAATTTAAAAACGTAAAAGTAACTGAGTTGTAATATTTACTTATACCTTTATATATATATATATATATATATATATATATATATATACAAAGTAATAAAAAAATGTAAAATGCTCAAGGTAGAGCATTGTGTAAGAAAAAAAATAATGTTTCAGGTTAAAAAACGGGATGACGCATATTTTAAAATATGTATTCTTCTATTTTTTATAAATATAATATAGCTTTTAACTGAACCTAGATTTCAAATCGATATTCAAGCCAAATAAAAAGTAGTCAACATTATAAATGTGTATATTTGTAAATGAAATGATCAAAATATGGGATCATATAAAATTATACATATTCAATATCTGATTAAGGTTTATTGTAAGGTACCATTATATTTTTATATGTAGTTAAAATTGCGGCTTAACTATTGTTCTTCATTGAAATAAATTTGAAAGGTGAAAATATTCCTAACAGTGTGTCATTGTTTTAATAAACGTGTATTCAAATCATTCTGTTTTTAATACCGTCTGTGTAATTAGAACACAAATTATTTTAATATTGTAGCATGAAGAGTTTTACATTAAAAGATTTTAATAAGCTTTTCAAAATGTAATACTTTATTAATGAAATTTATCAGATATTTAAGAACAGCATGATTTTTCAAATACACAACTGATTGTAATTTAATAAAAAAAAAACAATATCCTAATATTATTCTACTTAAACCAAAATTATATTGAATTTGAAGATACATGAACATATTTCTTGTGTATCATTACATAAAATAAGTAAAGTGTATTCTAAAAGTGTAAAATATATTTCAATTTTTTTCACATGTAATTGTAACCATGCACATGATTTACATCATTGCACATTCATATTATATATATATATATATATATATATATATATATATATATATATATATATATATATGTATGTATTATATAGAATATAAAACTTTATTGTAAATAATATTTATATTTCCTTAAAAAATCTAAAATATTTAATTTTATTGTACATATTCTTAAAAATTACAAGTATAAATATGGTAGTGGTTGTGTCGTTCCCTTTAGAGCTTTTTTATTCACTTCCACTAAATGCTTCCCATCTTATAACATTGTTTATATACAAATGAAATAAGTGAATCGAAATTATGTATTTTTAATATACTGGTTTCTTTGTGAAAGATCATGGAAAGAATAATCAATAGTAAACGAGGCAGTTCTTTTTTTATTTTCAATCTATAAAAAATTAATTCAAACTAATTTTGTAAGTTGATTTATTTTTCAGAAATTTAACTAGATGTGGTCTTTTATTTTTTTGTGCATATAAAGAAGACTAATTCTAAAATCTTATAATTCAAGTAAACAAAATTTCGAAATTTATTCTTGTCGATTTGTTAAACTTTGTATATATATATAGAAATCGTATTTTTTAAAAAATTATAAATTTTAACACTTTCTACTTTTCACAGAGTTACATGCAGATTATTTTACATACAGATTTTCTTATAAATTTTACAAAATAAATGTTTTAAAAGAGATGTTACAACATTGGAATGTTTTAATAAAATTATTATGTCAGTAAACTTATAATAGTAAAAAGTAATTAATTATATTATTGGAACTGCGTTTAGAATAAAACTAAAAAAAAAGTGTTATACACACACATGTTGGTTAAATTAAGGGTACAGAGTGCTAAAAATGTTAATATTATAAAATTCTAATCATTAAATTCATTTATATGTACACGCCTCTTAGTTTTGAAAGAGTACACTTGTGAGATTTAGAAGCATGAGAAGTAAATTGTTTATTTTTTATCGATTCTAGCAATCATTGACTTATCGATCATATCATTTATGTCTTAATATATTTGTATATGAATATGTATGTGCCATAATCTTAATAATGATACGATTAAAAAAACATCATCACCTATATTATTTTGATTTTTGTTTAATATTAATGGAAAATTACTCTTGCATCTTACAGAAACTTTAATAATATTAATTTTAAAACAAGAGGTACTATTTTTCACCAATATCATTCAATTTTGTTTATCTATTTATGAATTCAGGTTATATCGGATTGTGATTTTTTCGGATTTGATTGATGAATTCAATTTATATCATGGGCTGTTAATGATAATAATGATATGTGACATATAGTCTACCAACATTTACATCGAATATAGTCATTAAAACATCACACCCAAATGGTATGACCAAGTTTTATAATTTCACAATTGAATGATTTTTCATCCCACAGACCACACTGAAAGTTTTCAATTAAAAATATTCAATAAATTATTATTTTCTTAATTGTTGCTTATACGCATTTCTATTGCAATACCATTTTTCTCAAAGCGACAAGATATCAAAAATTCTCTGAAATCTTATAAATTTTACGATTTTAACACTTAGTGAGTAATAGTTTTAAGTGTACATTCAGTGCACCTATGGCGTTTGTATGTCATAAGGTATTTCAATCTCGATTCTTCTTTGGCACTCTACCAAAACTTTGTTAAAAAACTATTTCAATATTGAATTTCATTTAAGCATCTAGAGGATATCTTAATGTTTCTTATCTATATTTTAAAATGTTTGTAATGATGTCATTGAATATATATATATATATATATATATATATATATATATATGTATTTAATTTTGTACCTTCTTCGATAATTTATTTATTTTGAAAGATGTGTGTTATTCAGCTTTCATGTTTAGTTTATACGACTGTTATATTTATGCATATTGATTGGCTATATCATTAATTTATACATCCAAAAATGATATTCTGAATATTTCTTTATATTTTTTTGGTATTCCATTTTCACATAAAGTATTTTTTCTCCAATGCACAAATATTTGTATATTGTATACAAATAATTTTGTTACGAAAAATAGGTGATGTAGTTTTATGACTGTTCGTGAATGCATAATTGTTTAACTTTAGTTAATTACTGATTTTTTTTTCAAAATTGAATTTAATTTAATTTTTGTTATTAAAGTATTATTCAAAAAACACCACATTTACATTTATTATCTCACTAAATATCATTTAAACTGTCAAAAAATTCAAAATAAATATTTAGTCATTCACTGATCTTATTTAATTTTGAGTACGTTGATAAATATTTATAAAATAATTATTAAGTTTTTATATCAGAATTTTAAATTAATCAACAATATTTCAAATAAAATTCTTCAAATTCAATCTCCATCTATCTATATATATATATATATATATATATATATATATATATATATATATATATATATATATGTACATTGAATAATCAATTTTAAAAGTGTTTCATATTTGTTTAAAAAAGGTATAAAAAAATGATTTAATATATAACTCAATCATTATAATTTTCGATTTATAATCTAATCGTAATTATTCTACTTGTATATGCGAGTATAGTGGACTCGCAAAAATATTCCGTAGATTTGTATTCAAATTTAAGAATGCTGATTGAATTTAAAAGTATATTGTCTATATTTATTTATATATTATTTATTGAGTTATAAATTGAATCTCAATATAAATTTACGAAACACTTTTATGGAGCAACTCTGTGTAATTTCAGTACACAATAAGTATATTCCTTTTTATCGTGATATTTATGCTCAATATATTTTTACTTATATTTATTACACATAGTTTAAATTGAAAATCAAATATCTGTGTATCAATATGTATGTATTATATATGTATTTATTTTAATTTTTTAACACTATTTTATATTTGGTATTTATTAATCTTATAAGGCAAATGTTAATAATAATAAAGAAAATCGTATTTATATATATATATATATATATATATGTATGTATATGATAGATATGTATGTGAATGTATATATATATCGAATAAAGACTAATCATTGGAAACTATGTATGTATAAATAATAATAATAAAATATCAAATAATTCTTATTCAAATTAATTTACTATTTGTCCTTTTTATTTCGTTTTTATAATTACAGATATTTCATTTTATCATTTTATTGAAATATAATCATTAATACATTTATTATATATATATATATATATATATATATATATATATAGTTTTTTTATGTACAGTTTTTTTTAAATATTATTTTCTTTATTTTTTTGATAAACTATTTATATCAAATTTAATGTTTTTCTCTCGATAAATTAAACTAAATTAGATGTAAAAAGAGTGATTTCAATTAAATGTCGACTCTGTCTAAGCTTACTTTTTCTAATCTATTTTATGGAAAGAAAAAATAATTCAAATAATAATCTATTTAAAATCATACTACAACTATTCGTTGATCTGAAGTACTCGTACTATTTAACACAAGCAATTTGTGTACATATCCCGTCAGTATTAATATGATGATAGTTCTATTATGTTGGTAGGAAAATAATTACGATATTTGTTTTCTGAATTTCAACGTTAATTTTTTTCAATGATAGTGTCATTTCATCGAATTTACTTTAATGTAATTTTAAAATGCATTTCTCAGTCTATATTTTGGTAACATCTACATTGGTTTTATTATTAATTTTACTTCAAATTGAACTATTGAATTAAAAATAGAAAAAAAGCAAATAAGACCAATTTTTGTTTGAGTTTAAAACGGGTGGTAAAGCAGCAGAAATTGCTCCTAAACTAAACGATGCTTTTAGTATGGGTACTGTTAAGGAACTTACGGTGCAATGGTGTTTCCAAAACTTTCATGCTGGAGACGAGAGCTTTGAAGATGAAGAAGATCGCGGGTGTTTTTCTTCAGTTCATAACGAACAACTGAAGACGTTAGTTAAATCAGAACCACATACGACAATTCGAGAACTTGCACAAAAGTTAGACGCTAGTCATCCAACAGTTCTGGACCACTTAAAACAACTTGGAAAATCAAAAAACTCTGAATGTATATGAATTTGAATGTCATAAACCGCAATTATTTTTCTACCAACCTAATACATTAAGAAATACAATTTGGTCAATCTCAGTTATCACAAATTAAGTAATTATACTAAATGTATTCAGCAGTAATGTATATTCGTTTCTTTTTTAAAAATGGTCTAACGATGTTGTATCAAAGAGAAAAAAATGTATATATTTATATATATATACTTACATAGTATGAACATGTATACAAACTAAGTGAGCCGCACCTACTCAGTGTAACTATAATCAAGCAGTATAGTAATTATTATAAGTAGAATAATTGATTCAAAGTTTGACCATCAATCACTGTCATATGTAATATTACAGTTATTATGGTAAAGTCAATATTATTATCTCAGTAAGTTATTATGAACTTGTGAAAAGTAATCTTTGATTTTTTAGTAGTTTACACCCTCTAATTTAATTTTTGAAAAATAATTATCTTAATTTAAAAAATATTTACGTTAAGAGAAAGGATTATAGTTTATTATTTTCTTTATTAATTATAAATATAATTACAAATAATGATAACAATAAAAAAATTAATGATAAGTAATTCAATAAATGGGCATTTTTATTCCGATTACATTTAAAATATCTTTGAGAAATAGTAAAGAAATTAACAAACAAACTAAAAATTAATGAGAAAAACTATTCTAAATATTCTTTTTATATTTTCTTGAATTTTCTGCTGTCTTACAAAATAAACTTACAAATAATGTTTCAAATTTATATTGTTTAGATTAATTACTAAGTTAATTTTGTGAAAATATTTTTGCCTTTATCAATCAGAGACTTAATTTTTTGTATTTCTCTCTCAGTTTTAAAATATATATTTTTAATTCTAATCATAGACAAGTTATTAGTTTTGAAAACTCATAAACCATACAATAAATCATAAAAAAATATTGAAACTGAAGTTAAATTCACATTTATAAGGAAAAATATAGGAACAAATAAAATTGTTAATTATTGAACATTTATGAAAAAGCAATTGTGAGAAATATACAATTAATTTTATATTATATTTCTATGATTTTGTAAAAAATATAAATAAAAATAATCTTCATATTGACAACGAGATTTAAATGGGTTTTTGCTATTTCAAAATTTATTAAGTAAAATTAATGTCTGTAAAGAAATGTCTATTTTTTTAAATTTGGTAATTAATAATATAGTAAATGTGTATAAAATAAAAAAGACTATGAATATATAGAACGATAGTAATGACATTCAATACTATTTAATAAATTATTTATAATATATTAGTGAATTTAGAAGTGAGTAACTAATTTTCTTATAAAAAATTAAATTTAATCTTTTTTGTTCTAAAAAATATTTAAATTATTTAAAAAATAAGTTAGAATATAAAAAAATTGATATCTACTGAGTCAATTTTATTTTTCATAACCAAAGTAATCAATTTCATTTTCACAAATGAATTCATTTTTCATCCGACAAACCATATCAGTAAATTTTGTCATTAATATTTTTTATAATTTTTTCCTAAATATTTTTTGCATATTTTATTATGTAAAGTTATATTATTATTATGTAAATTTATATTATTTATTTTATAATAATAAAAATACTACTATAAATATAAAAATGAAAAAGAATAAAAATAATTTTATGAAGATTATTTTTCTTACAAAAAATTAGTTTAACTGTTGTTTAAAACATAGAAAAAAATATAAGATTATAAAATTTAATGTAAATAATTGGTATCGACTGAATTTTAATTAATATTCTTTTAAAAATTGAATAACTACTTTATTTGCAAATGGTCATCGTATAAATATTTATTTTATTAATTTATGTTTTTGTAGAGTTGAATAAAATTATTAATTCACTTTACAAATTACTGCTATAAATATAAAAATGCAAAAATCGTAAAATTAATTTTATAATTCTAGTGATCTTTCTCGCTAGAACAACATACATATTTATGATATTATTGTTTCAAATACTACATATATTTCATTCTTATTTTTATTCCATTGTACAAAACAAGCGATTCTATTGGAACAAAGCATTTATAAATTAGTAAGGTTCGCCCGATCAATACTCAGATTTAAAGATACTAATTTTTCTGTTGAAGATTAAAGAAAAGGTCTTTCCGTACCTTAATTAACACGCAATTTTTACGTCAACGGGATACAAAGCAATTAACTTAACCAATCTCCTAAATATTAGTAAGACAAGGACAAGTTTCATATATATATATATATATATATATATATATATATATATATATATATATATATAGATAGATAGATAGATAGATAGATAGATAGATAGATAGATAGATAGATAGATACATAGACACATAGAGAGACAGATAGATATTTATATATATATATATATATATATATATATATATGTATATATATATATATATAATATATGGATATAAATATGTATTGCAGACTATTTTACAACGAATCAAATTTCTTTTGATGATTTGTTATTTTTCTTGCAAAAACACATATGTAAATGAAGGCCAAATTCTCAAATATAACAGGGCTACAACCATTTGACTTTTGAGCTATCCTTTTTTTTCTTTTGACTTCTATAATTTATAGTGAAAGATTACAGTACTGACATATCAGATATAAATTAACGTTATGTATTTCGCTTATAATGTAAAAGGGACTAACACCTAATAATACTTAGGAAAAACAGAATCAAAATCTACTTACAAAAATGATTTTTCTGATTTTTTTGTTTTGTCTGATTTCTATAAAAGTACAGTGTGTTCTACTTTATATACAATTTTTCATATTGAGATCTTTCGTTTCTCAAGTTATTACTTATACAAATATACCTAGAAACTATTTTACATATATATATAAGCTAATACAAAACCAAATTTTCACAAATAAGGATGATGACAAAGTCAAACTAAATTTCACAAATAGATTTTTTTGAATCCAGAAAACCATAAAATTGAGTTCTGATTAAAAAATATTAAGTGAAGAAGTGATAAGAGAAACATAAGTAAAAAGAGTGCCAAGATACTTAAGATTCTATGTACAAATTCGATGTGACCGTTAATTTTTTCTCTATATAAATATTACAATAAGGAGGTTATGTTTATAATTCTCTTAATATAATATTATGTCAACATTTCAGTAATTTGTTAAATTAAATATAGTTTTCCTATTTTTTCAAAGCATAATTATAGAAACCCTTGCCTAGAAATAAATATTTATCTGATCTTCAATAGAAAAATAAACCATCTAGCCTACATGTAAAAAAAGAATCACATTTGCTTTAAATATTATACATATGCAGTTTTCGAAAATTAAGAAATTCTATACAAATCTTTAGTTGAATTTCATTGAAATGTCGTTACCATAATTATTTTTTTACTTTATTTTGTTGTAATACTCTTAGAAAAAGTGTATAATTTCGCTTGTATTTTCTTCTAAAATATCTTTAAAGTAACATTCTGTTATACAATCATAGATGTTATAAATTTAAACTGATAATATTATACAAGTCCGTATCCTATCTTTCAAATAGGAGATTGAGCAAAAATCAAACAAACCTGACATTTTGTCTCTTCAATTGAGAATGTAAAAGATTTTCAAAAATTTATATATAAATAAATAATAGTAAAGAACAGTTTTAAAAGTTTTCATTATTAAGTAATGTTTCATCTTTTTTAAAGTAATATTTATGTAAATATCTTTATCAGTAATAAATAGTGAATAAATGCAACTTTGATGATACAAGTTATTTATTTAAAATGGAAATAAATAATTGATTTTCAAATAAATCGTCCACGCACCAATACAGAATTAATTAGTCTCTCATACTGTTATATTTTGTAACTAATTTAATAAATTGAAGTTTATTTAATTATCCTTATTGTGTTGCATTTACGAACTACACTTTTCAACAGAATTCTAATATAATAATGTAAATAGGTCTATAGGAAAAAATGCATTACAATTAATCTTCTATTTGGAATATTAAAGTATAGTTATTAGTATATTTATTTGATCCATAATTATAATACTTAAATAAAAATTAACAATTTACTCTAAGTGATTTACAGTCATTTATTTACTGCATCAAACTTGGAAAAATTATGTTACTGCTTCTATTTCTGTTATAAATACTGTTATTTAGAAAATGTATGTTCAAAAAGGTCTTAAAACTATCAGATCCTTATAAAACACGTTTTACTTATTAAAAAGGTCCTCTCTCTCTCTAATTTATATATATATATATATATATATATATATATATATATATATATATATATTGTCATAAATGAATGTTATTTTATGCTAACATAGATTTATTATCAGACACTAATACTCTATAATATTGACAGTCCCTTACATCCTAAATAATCAATAAGCTACAGAGTTAATCGAAAATGTATATACAATGGTACATTATTATTTAAATGGTTGTTTAAAAATGGTTCATCAAACTTTATAATTTGTATCGTATTTCATATCATCCCAGCTGCTGAAAAATTAAATAATACACAATACAATTTACAAAAAAAGTTTGTGTACCGTTAAAACTCATTTTGTTAGTAAAAAGTTATACAAATTGGAATTAAAAGCAATTTAATATTTATTACATCGTGAATTACTTCAACTTCTATTTTTAATCCCACTCGTCTATGTATTTATTTAATCAGCTGTAATATTCTCTTTGATTCTTTCTCACAACCAATAAACTTTATTTATTTCTATGAAGGTATTATTGACGGTCTTTATATAATTGCAATATAAGTGAAATTGAGTGAAAACATTTTATAAGAATTTATTTTACAGTCGTGTAGCAAATAAAGATTAAAATCGTTGAATATTTGTTTATATATATATATATATATATATATATATACATTTTAAATATTTGTTTCTGAAACATATTTATGTAAAGATATTTCTTTAAAAAAAATTAAATCTATTGGTGATTACAAATTTTATATATATATATATATATATATTATAAGAATTATGTAGGATACATTTATTTAAATTCGATGGATTATGTGAAATAAATAGAGATTTTAAGTGATATGCATATCTCTTTAAAACACACCCATAAAATATTTAACAACTGTTCATTTTCAGTTTTGAAGAATACCTCACGTGATATGTAAAATAAAGTTTAATACAAAAGAGTATTCAAATTTCGTTCATGCACTAGTTTGTTTTATACAAGTATAATTTACATGTTAAAAAAAAGCTCGTAAATGATAAATGTTTCCCCTCGAAATCGTATATTTTCCCTACTGAATTCAATTCGTACCGAGCCCCAAACACATAACATCACTTCAATCTCGAATGTGTATATCATATCAGCTTTCAGCTTTCCCTGATGACTATATATTCAATACCTATTTCACATAATTATAATTAGCCAATAGACAAAGTTTAACTCAAAATCTACCTTTTCCATCCCTTGTCACTTTTATAAAATACAACAATTAACCAGCACAGAAATTTTAAAAGTTATTTCACAATTATTATTACATTATTTATACACAAGACAACGCACAGTAGTGAACAATTTATGTCCTGTTAAATGAATGTCCTGTGAATCGATTTTAAATTTACATCTTTATAAAAGAATTATGTATATTGAAAAAGATATAATTACTTATTGATATTTATTATATCTCTTAGTAGATTAAAAAATATCTTAAATTTTTATATATTTGTCATATTTAAAAAAAACTTTATTCTGTATATATTTTCTTCTGATTGTATTATAAACATATACTTCCATATTTAAATATTTCTTCTATGTTTTTATAATTACACAAATTGTTAATTTCATTTATTTTGCAGAAAGTATTTTTGAATATTTTTTTTAATCTTAATTGATATATGTTCAAAATTCTAATGAGATCTATTTTTTTGTGTCTATATATAACTATTAATTTTTCAGTTTGACTTTCTTTAATTTAAATCGGATTTTATTTTATCGTAGGCTTTGTTGTTTTGAACCTTGTCACCCATAAGTTGCAAGCTTCTTTTACTGTTAAGAGTTTAACATTTATTAAAATACTGTGTTGCGTAATTATAACAACTACTCCTTGTTTTTTTTCAATTTTATTAGTTATTTTCTTTTGAAAAGTATTTCAGTAGATAATTTAGATGAAAAAGATATTGTGAACGGCATAATTAAAAAGGATGCAACAAATACTAGAGGTTACAAGAAAGTATGTTTTTTTATAAGAAAAGATGCAAAATGTAATTTTGTCTGATAAAAAAATATGAATACAAAAAGATAGTAATATGATTGACTTGATTTGAGAAGCATGCAATTATATACATGAAAATAATGATGATGCTTCAATTATACTTTGTATTTCTTAATATCAGACAAACAATAGTTTTATTGTCCAAATTTAATTATAAAATATATAAACAATTATGTGAATATTTTATCGGGATAACGCAAACAATGATATAAAAAATAATTATTTACAGAATATTTAGTTATCTAAAAATTGCATACCTAGAAAGTCAAAGATTATATGAAATCAAATTAAATTTCATAAATATTAAAT
>CM068321.1:12541525-12646525 GCA_034766995.1 Acanthacorydalis orientalis | reverse complement strand
TATACTACTCACTCCAATGCTATGACCACTATGTGTTATTTTAACAGATGACATTTCAATGTTTCTTTCTATGCTATTTTTGTACAATGTTGTGATGTTGAAGTCTGTTAAATTTAAAATTGAAAATGCAGGAATATTGGGTGCATTTTCGTCATTTGATGCTGTTTTATTTCCGGAGAGGAAAAAGTGATATAGAGATAGCAAAAAGATATCCTTCGTTTATAAAGTAGGTGCCGTAGACGGCAGTACTGTTAAAAAGTGGTTCGATCGATTCAGAGATAGAAAATTCGACCTAGAGGATCGAGAGCGTTCCGGTAGGCCTGCAGTTGTTGACAATGACAAAATTGTAACACTTGTTGAAAATAATTACACGACACAGGACATCGCACAAATACTGCAAGTGTCTTATACGAGTGTTGTGAAGCACTTGAAGACACTTGGATATGTGAATCACTACGATGTTTGGGCGCCTCATAATTTAACTGAAATAAATTCAATGGAACGCATTTCAATCAGTGATTCACTCCTTAAAAGAACACAAAGCGACCCGTTTTTCAAACGATTATTAACTGACGATGAAAAATGGATCGTCTATAGTAATGTGGATCAAAAAAGATAATGGGGTAAGCGAAGTGAGCCTCTGTTAGCCACTCCAAAAGCGGGTCTTCATCCGAAAAAGATGATATTTAATATCCGGTGGAATTGGAAGGGTGTTGTGTACTATGAGCTTCTCCCAAATAATCAGACGATAAATTCGGGGAAGTATTGTGCTCAATTGGACCAATTAAAGGCGTAAATCGATCAAAAGTGTCCGGAATTGGCTAATAGGAAGGGTATCGTTTTCCACCAAGACATCTCTAGACATCACATCTATTTGTAAAACCGGTAGAAATTGGTGCAATTTGACTGGGATGTCCTACCTCACCCGCTATATTCATCTTATCTTGCACCTTCAAATTACCGTTTGTTCTGGTCCCTACAGAATTCCCTTAATGGAAGAAACGTCACTTCCTGGAATCCTGCAGAAACCATCTCTATCAATTGATCACCCAGAAAGATACAAAATTCTGGGAGGACGGAAATATGAAACTACGTAAAAGAGGGCGAAAGGTGATGGATCAAAATGGCAAATATCAATTCGAATAAATATAAGTACAAATAAGTAATCACTATCTTTGAATTTCATCTTAAGAATGCTTCGAACTTTTGTTCCAACCCAATATAATTCCCACAGAAATGTTTCAAAATGTCATACATAATTTTAACATTATTTATTTGAATATTTAATCAACGAAACATTTAATATAACAAAATACAATTCAATTTATGATTATCACATACCTATTAAACATATTACATATGTTGAATTCAATTTTCTCGAGCATGGAAACACAACGCACAATGTGTAAATATTCAGAGTTAAAGTAAATTAGTGTATATGTACACAGCAAAACACGAACTGAGAAAACTTACTAAATAATAAAATATCCATCAATTTTCTGTGTTTAACTTTCATCTACCCTATTGTTCATTTTCATCGCACGATACAATACGAAAGAATTTTAGTCTATCGACTATTTGCTACGGCCAAATTGTCACTCGCTCTAACTACGACTATAAGTAACCGGTCTTGACTTGCAAGTGATGTACATTGTGTGATATTTTGATCGAGTCACCTTTGATATTCTTTAACTAAATATATTATAGAAAAGGAAATATATTGAAATATATCGTTTTCCTTTTCATATGACATGACATAGAATATAATTGAGAATAACACACTTCGATATAAGTTATGAACTTACATTTAAAATATTATAATATTATTATTAGGAATAAAATAATATTTAAAAGATTGCAATAAATATTCTCATTGATTTTAACTTATTGTTTATTGAATCCAATTCAATCTTATATATAGGAGTGTGTTTATTACAATACATAAAAATGAAATTGTAAATAAATATTATATTTGTATGAAAATCATTTAAATTGCAATTATATAATTTTATATCCATTGCATTGGAGTAAAAAATTTTGCATAAATATATGATTATATAAAATTTCAGATTTAAATTCTGTCATTTTTTCCTATCTCGTATTTTTTATGACACTCGATTTTATTATTTATTAATGAATATAAAATAAGAGAAATGTTTCAACAGATTCGCTTAAATTTTGTATGAAAGTACAATATTTTCGAAATCTTTAACTTAACTGTAATTGAATATAACTTTACACAAACTATAAAACTAAATAATCATATCTTAAGCTCATTTTAATATTTTTAAATGCCAATATGAAGAACATTTAAGGATTTTTCAATCATTTTTTTGTTTTCTTCTCTATTTTGATTAATTACAGCATTAAATATATTTTTAAATGTATTGATTTGAAAGCTGTATGCTAAAATATGGTTATACGTAAACCATATTTTAGCATAAAGCTAAAATTCATAAAATACTGATTAAATAAGGTTATCCAAACTAAAAAAATCGCTATTAAATTAGACTAAGCGCTCAGATATAATTTGATACTAGACATAATTATATATTTTAAAAAAAATTAGTTGTACTAAAGCAAATATAACTGCTCTCTTTTCATATTAGTTTTTATCTCTTAAAAGACGTTATTAGAGCAATGAATATAAACGATAAAGGCTTCCAATGTTTAAAAAGTAAATGTTCAGTACAAAAATTAAGATAGAAAACAAAGTTTTAGTTAAACATTACATTAAAGGAACAATTCAGAATAACCATTTTATTTTTTTACAAAAATAGACTGTTGTATGGAGAAAATTCGATGAATTTTTTTTAATTTTTTGAATGAATCACAGCTCTTCTCAGTACGAAGATATAATGAATACCATTCTCATATTATATAAAATATAGGTCGCAGTATTTGTTTAAAGTCTTAATATATTTTCCCACTGTGGCTAAATTCCACCTTCACAAATGAAATCTTCATTTATCCTAAAAACCACAAAAAATGTTCTGATCAAGAATGTTCAATATATCATTGTTAATCATTTGATTGTTGTTTATGGCCATTTCGATAAAGAAACCGTCTTCTTCAGAACACCAATGTACAGAAATAAATTTTCCTGTTCATCACAGATCTAAAGGTGATATATATATATAATGGTTTGTTGGCATTTTTCACAAAAATCTCTTTTGTGGTTTATGAGATGAAAAAAGAATTCGTTTCTGCAAAATTCTTTGAAGATTCATTTTTTTCATTCGCATTTTAACATATTTTCTTTTAACCTAGAATCATAAATTACAATTAATTTCATGAAATCTAAACAAGGTGATATATAAACATGGAAAAATTTTCATTACGATATTGCCTATATGAGAAGTAATACTGATAATAAAGCAAATGGAATTTTCTGATATAAGCATATTTATATTAGAGATATGCCAGAAACTGCATATAAATTTTAATTTAGTTTTATTTTTACTTCATATTAAGTATTATTGATTCTAAAACGATATTTAAAGAAAGAAAGCAAGCATACATATTACATTATTTCAAAGATATATTTGAACACAAGAGAACAATAAAATTAGTATTTATATTTTATGACAAATAAGCATAAATGCAATGCAATAAATTTTGAATATATAATTATTTTACGAAAAAATAATCTAAAGGTCAAATAAAATGAACCAAATTAAAATGTAAGTAATTTGTTGCTTATTTACTTTATTTAAATAGAATTTTTCTAAACAAATATTTAAAATTATCGATAATAAAGTAATACATATACTGGCGTATTGTAGCCCATATTAAAACCGATTTGTTTTACTAATAAATAGTTCGATCATAAGCTCTTATTTAAAAAATACATTTTTATGAATTTATATTTTATTATTGTTTGCTGTAATTCATGTCTATATATATATATATATATATATATATATATATATATATATATATAAAAAAATCATTAGCTGTGTTTATAATGCTTCAGAACATAAAGAATAATTAAAAATGAAAAGAATATCTGTAATGGAATAAACGTATTAGAAAAGGTTGTATCAGTATAATACTTAAATAAGAATATTCTTAAACTGTAATACATTTACGCAATTACATTAGAACAAATGAATTGATCAATGTTAGTATCACTTGGAAAAATAAATTACTTTTCTTTGATTAGGTAATTTTTCACGAATTTTCGTTTTATCAGCATCTATTTACCTCAATACTCTTGTATTGCTATTGTACCGCAGAATGTTTATCCGTAAAACCACCATATATCTTCTTTTTTCTAATAGCTGTCATTTTATCATGTTTATCTTGATATAGATACGATCTGGGAAAATTTCAAAAGACAGATATTTTTGTTTATATAAATCCTCCTCAACCCTATATAAATCATCCTTGGTAATCTGACTGCCTTTTAAGCGAAATGTGGTTTCTTTTTTTATTTAAGTATTCAACTAACAAATGTCATTCATAATTTTAATTTTTTCTTAAAAAAATTTAATATCTTTAGAAATAATTATAATAAGTTCGTAAATCGACAAATTAATCATTATTTTCTTTTTTATGATGTACACTTTTTACTGTTCATCATTTCTCTTTTTTTCTTTTTGATAAATTTACAATATTTTATTTAATCCTTTTTAAAATAGTAGTTTCAATATCAAAATGAACAAAATAATTTGAAATAATACCAAATACACATTCTTATATTTTCTACCTTTCTTTTATAATAATAAAAATATTTTTATTCTATTATTTTCTTATCAAGTATATAAATACAAATCATACATTATAAAAATTTATTATTTGTATTTATATACGTTACGGATTTTTTAATTTTACATATTTTTGATATATATGTTGATAAAAGCACTTTTATTAAATTTCAAAATCGTCTACTAGACTTATACACACAGAGAACTATTTTTTCTGTTATGTGTGTAATATATGGATTCTAAAACATTTATAGTTTATCATATGAGAACTGATTGTTTCTATTATGAAACTAACTAAAATATTATGAAATTTATTAGAATTAATTACAATGTACAATCATTTTAAAACCCTATTCTCAAATTCAAATATTTTGTTCAATGTATTTAATGATCTTAGATATTTTAATTATTTTGTTAAAATGATATTTTTAATATAGTTTGAAAAAATAATGTACTTTATAATGCAGCTAATCATGTAAACTTTTACGTACATATCAATGTCTATTTTATCTCTAAATAAACCTTACTATTATTAGAATACAAAATCATATTAATAGCAAGTTGAAAAATATTAAAAATAATGTTCTGCGAAACAAATATACAGTTAATTATTTAATTGAAATATTATACCTTTTATCCATGTAATTATCAATTGGTTATTCATTAATTCAAAAAAAAACCGTAATTAAAATAAAAATACAAAAAACTTTAAGAATAATTAACTGACGAAATCTAATTAATCTTAACCAATACAAGTAATCTAGAATAAGAAAAAAAAATTATGAAATTTAATATATTTTAACAATTTTACTGATATATTTTTTTATTGAAAAGTCGTAATTGAAAAACTGAATTCCATAAATAATAAGTCGTGTTTTAATATGACTCCATAAACGTAGCTGAATTTTAGATATTATTAGATAATGAAATTCAAACACAAAGTGAACTCATTCTGTACAAAAAAACTTATTAAAAATTCCAACATATTTATTCAGTCAGCTATATCGCTTACAAAAAATATTCAATGATAAAACTATATTTTAATGTTACCTATTCTACAAAAACTAACAAAGCAGCAAAAAAGTAGAGGTTTCTCCGTTCTAACAATTGCTAAAATCCAATCAACGTAATGGTTTAGTTTTCTGTATCGATTATGGAGCACTGTTTTCTTTTCATCAATTCTACTTTTTACAGTTCATATTGTAGATATTATATATATATATATATATATATATATATATATATAGTATGAGTAATTTTATTCTAACATATATATTGCGCATTGATTCTTAAAATTTAAAATGCAAAATGAATACTTTTAATTAATTCTAATCAAAACATGATCATTAGAATCAAATAAAATATGAATTGTAGAATCCATTAAATTTTCTACATTAAGATCTTTATTTCCAAACAATGAATATAAAATTTATATATATATATATATATATATATATATATATATATATATATATATATTATTTTACAGTAACTCAATCTCTTTTTCTATAAAATTTTATTGTGAAAAAATATGTTCATAAATACATTACTTTCCTTTATTTGTATAAGAGTATAATCAATTTAAAAAATAAATAACTACACTGCAGTATAATATTATTTTTTTCACAAACTATTGTTCTTATAATAAATAAACTAATGACAAGATGCTGCCAAAATAAATTATATTTCCAAAATTCATTGCAAATAATATCTTTTTTTAATACTAGGAAGATAAAATAATTAACATTACGTATAATCATATGTAATGTGACGATAAACTTTTGAGAAAATATAATAAAAACAATAATAATGCATCTAAGGTACGAAAATCTGTACAAGTGTCCCTGGCAATTAATTGTTTATACACATACACACACATACATATATATATATATATATATATATATATATATATATATATATATATAATGGAACCCCGTTTATCAGGATCCCGTTAATCCGAAGTTCCGGGGTAGCCGATTATAAAACATTATAATTGTCTCAGACATATGAAAGATAGACGTATGGAAAATCTATAAACGCGAAAAAATCAAAGAACTAAACACATTCTTGCCTGACTGTAACGTTTCAGCATGCAATAATATACTTGTTTTCTATGAATCCGGCATATGATGTTCATTGTTATGCATTCCGTGGGAGTGTTCTTTAAGTTTATTTAATAGCTTATTGAATCTTTTCTAATCTTTTAAGATTTTCAATTATAAAAAAATGCTACTTTCCTGTTGAATAAATATGTAAAGAAATGTTGCGTTATGTTTTTGAGCTGCACAAAAGTTACAATGATTTAAGAAGCGAGTACTGCTTCTCTCACATAACTATTGAAAATCTGAGTGTTTGAGAATTAATTGTTAATGCTCGCAGCTATAGTAATGAATTCCCTATGCCTCACGTTGTGCTTCTCACGGCAGTCAATGTCTTAATAAGTTAATCGTTTGTAACCTCGCAAGTCATTATTCACTCAACTGTTGTAAAAGAATGTCAAAGTATATAAAATGTGCAATAAATAAAATAAAAAGTACATAAACTGTATTATTTACGTTCGGATTTTGGGTCAACCGAATCGGGCTCGGTCCCGTTTGAATCGGATAAACGGGGTTCCACTGCATATATATATATATATATATATATATATATATATATATATATATATATATATATATATATATATATATATATATATTAGGCTTGCTAGACGTTCTGTATATAAGGGACTGTCCTATATTTTACGTTGAATTTTGCTGTCCTATATTTTTATATAGGGACAGCCTAATGTCCCGTATTTAATAAATAGATAAAATTATAAACATTATGTTAAGCAATTATAATTTCTGATAGCCTTTTAGAATAATCTAACTTATAATCTAACTTAAATTGATTTGTAAGCTATAAAAACTGACAATTCAGGAAATTAATTGTGTTTACAGTTTTTTAGTACATCGCGTTATAAAAACCACATCATGCAAGACTGTGACACGTTGTACCGCCGATAGCAAATTGATACATCCACCACTTCGTATTTTTGTGATTATACATCTCTATGTACCGTGTTCTAGGAAACTGCAGACAGCGTTCTGCAAAGATTGCTACAATTTGTGAACCACGTTATATCTAAACCGCGTTATACAAAAGTTATCCGTGTATATATATATATATATATATATATATATATATATATATATATATATATATATATATATATATATATATATATATATATATTATATATATATTATATATATATATATATATATTATATATATATAATATATATATTATATATATATTATATATATATATATATATATATATATATATATATATATATATATAGTGGCACACCCAGCGAGCAAGAGGGCCTACACCCTCTCAAAACTCCTATATACATAGAGATTAATGTAACCACGACTGAAGTAATTCAATAGCTTTGTAAAAAGAAAACTGGATTTTATTCTTTGAATAATTTTTTATAATTACCTAATGAATTTATTGAATTCACATAAAAAAAAATTATCCGTTGAACTCGCCCCCTCTCCCCATTAAATCCTGTGTGCGTCACTGTATGTATGTATGTGTGTGTGTGTATATATATATATATAAATATAACAAATTTTTATTTCTCTCTCTCTCTCGATATATATATACGAGTCGTATATATATATATATATATATATATATATATATATATATATATATATATATATATATATATATATATATATATGTATATATATACGACTCGTGTGTATACATTGGTATATATATATATGTATATATATATATATATATATATATATATATATATATATATATGTATACCAATCATTTATTTCTATAAGCAAATAATATGTAGCTAAAAGTATAAAAAATGAACACATAATAGTAAATTGATAGCTAAATTACCATATTTAACTACAAAGTTTTTTTAAATGTTAGACCTACACTTTTCGTATATTTAGTTGCATATACAAGATACCTCTTCAGTTTAAATTTCAATAATTATATAATTTTGTATACATGAAAATTGCAAACGTTAACATATTTAAAGATAACATAAAAATCAACATAATCATTATTTTTTATAAAACTGTAAACATTTATTACTTTTGTTTATTTTACAACTATTTTAAGACAAATATTAATAAACTTATTTAACAGAAAACTTATGTTGTATATTATACTATTAAAAAATAATGAATCATAATAATTATAAGAAAAAGCATAATTATTATAAATTTACATTTTGCTTATTTTTTAAACTATGGTAAAAGCAATTTCAAGCAAAATTTTAATTTGTATAAAAAGTGTAAATATAGTAAAAAAAAACCTTTTTTATTTACAAAACTTTATAAGGAATAAATTATTGAAATATATTTGCTGAAATGGGTTACCTTTTATTACCTACTTTTTGTAAAAATACTCCTGAATTAAAAAAAGTAATATAAAATTTTTTTATTCAATAACTATATCTTTAAAATTATAAGTGAAATTATTTTTCATAACAGTACATCAATGAACTGGTTTCAGAATTCTTTTAAGTAAAAGTCAGATTCATATAGAATAAATACATATATAATATATACAACTTTATATACATACACAATTAAAAAATATTGCACTTTATACTTATTTTGGATGAAAAGGTATATTTATTCGACCCTGATATGAATTTACTGCTTGCCAACAAGTACATTCTAGGGTTTCTCGTTTCATAACATCAGTGTATAAAATACCATCTAAATGATTCATTTCATGTTGAATAACTCGTGCTACCCAACCTTTAGCTTGAAACATTATACTTTCACAATCAGTATTTAAACCTATAAATATTATTAAATAATATTAACTTAAATAAAAACTGAATTTAATTAAGTATATACCTGTACATTCGATTTCTAGAAATCTTGGGACTTCTGCAGCAAAACCTCTTATACTTTCACAAGCTTCAGGATATGATATTTTCGTATAATCTAAAATTTTTACTTCTGGGTTTATAAATACCTATAATTGAAAGTAAATCAGTTTCTAATAGATGACATGTTATATATATATATATATATATATATATATATATATATATATATATATATATATATATATATTAATATATATATATATAATAAAGCTACATACTGTAAAGGGAATATTTTTCAACTGTTTCAATTCATACATTTCCTTTGTTATTTCCTTACGAACATTGGTATCAACTCTTACTATAAAAACTCTCATTGGTATTCCTATTTGTGGTGCTGATAGACCTACACAATTATAACGGTTCATTACATGTTTTAAATTATTTATTAAAAGTGACATTTCTTCTGTTTTTATAAGACTAGGGTGAACATTTTTTGATTTCAAACGCAATACTGGATCTCCAATTTGAACTATATGGTTATATGGGGGTTCCACTCGTTTAGGTGTCCAAAATTCACGATACCATTCTGCTGCTTTTCTAAAGGATATCTTCCTCTCACAACGTACAAATATTTTTAGGTTATGTGTTGTTTGATTTCTTAACTTTGTTATTATCATATTAATTAACGCCATATTTTATTATTTAGTAGCGAATTTAATTTTTTAAATATTTTATTATTTGTGTAAAAAAATCATATTAAAGTTTCATAAATATTTTCTCATTTATATAACCTCATTTCCATACAATATTTTGTTTTGTTATTTAACAGTGCACTCTGTGAATGAACTCTGTAGTTCATATTTTTCATTAATTAATCACATTGAAACCAAAATGGCAGAGTATGGAACTTGTGAAACTCCGGGATGCGAAGCAAAAGCGAAATTACAATGCCCAACATGTATAAAAATTGGTATATCTGGTTCTTACTTTTGTTCTCAAGAATGTTTCAAAGGAAACTGGAAAACACACAAAATAATACATTCACTAGCTCGTAAGTAAGCGGTAGGTATAGCCGCCATGAAACATGCTTTATACCTCTTAGTAAGTTATTTTTAACCTCCCAGTTGTAGTCGGGCCGTCATGTTCATTCTAAGATATTTTTTAGGAGGTGAGGGACCCGATGGTAAAAAACGTAATACTGGAGCCGAATATACTCCTTGGCCCTCTTATAAGTTTTCTGGAAAGTTACGGCCATATCCTCAATCACTTCGCCGAACTGTACCTCCACACATTGGTAGGCCAGATTATGCAGATGATCCTAGGGGTGTATCTATTTCTGAAATGTCTCTTAAAGGCAATTCACAAATTAAAATTTTAGACGATGAAGAAATTGAAGGAATGCGTGTTGCTTGTAAATTAGGACGTGAGGTATGATTAGTGTAAAAATTTTTAAAATTGTGTTTAAATCTTCTAAATTGTTTATAAGGTGTTAGACGAAGCAGCTCGAGTTTGTGATATAGGTGTTACAACAGATGAAATTGATCGTATTGTACATGAGGCATGTATCGAAAAAGAATGCTATCCTTCACCACTAAATTATTATGAATTTCCCAAATCTTGTTGTACATCTGTTAATGAGGTAATATCGTATCAACATGTTGTAAAAACAGTATATAAATGTATGAAAGTATGGTAATAATAATTTCTTAAAGGTTATATGTCATGGAATTCCAGACACACGTCCATTAATTGATGGAGATATATGCAATGTAGATATTACTGTCTATCATCGTGGATTTCATGGTGATTTAAATGAAACATTTTTTGTAGGTAATGTTAGTCCTCAGCATAAAAAATTAGTACAGGTAAATATTTGTGATGTTTCTTTTTGTGTCTGCATTTGTTTCAATAATC
This sequence comes from Acanthacorydalis orientalis, assembly GCA_034766995.1. Taxonomy (NCBI): domain Eukaryota; kingdom Metazoa; phylum Arthropoda; class Insecta; order Megaloptera; family Corydalidae; genus Acanthacorydalis; species Acanthacorydalis orientalis. The sequence goes on along the minus strand of CM068321.1, from coordinate 12,635,029 downwards.
ATTCATATTTAGATCACATATGAGTGCCTTAGTAAAGCTATTGATATAGTTAAACCTGGAGAAAAGTATCGTGAAATCGGAAATGTTATTCAAAAGCATGCTCAAAATCATGGTTTCTCTGTAGTTCGTAGCTATTGTGGACATGGTATTCATAGATTATTTCACACTGCTCCAAATGTTCCTCATTATGCTAGTAAGTGTTAAAAAAATTGTAAAAAATAATTATAAAAGTTATAGGAAATAGATATTTCTCAATATAAAACCAAAGTTTATATACATATATTTATAATTATATATTTTTTTAATAATCATTATGGGATTATTATAAAACACTATATTTTTTATAGAAAATAAAGCTGTAGGTGTAATGAAACCTGGTCATTGTTTTACAATTGAACCGATGATATCAGAAGGTACTTGGCGAGATGAAACATGGCCTGATGACTGGACCGCTGTAACAACTGACGGTCTGTGGTCAGCTCAATTTGAACAAACCTTACTAGTTACAGAAACAGGTTGTGATATACTAACTCGTAGACGTAACTCTACTGGGTTACCGTGGTTTATGGATAAATAAAATGTGAATGTATGTTTATATGTACTCGAATAAATATGTACCATATTTTAAAAAAATATTTAATAACATGTATTTCTTGTTTTCTTGTAATAAAAGTTTGGAAGAAATTTGTTATTTTAACTTATTTCATAAGTTTTGTTTTTGTTATATATCCAGTTACAGTTAAATATAAAAATCTTACAAATGTTAAGTAGTTTCAATTTTTAATATGTTATATCTTCTTATAGTAATTAAGTTAATATTATTAATTTTTTTAAGAAAAAACAAGCTTTTGTTTCAAGTTACAACTGAGTGTGAAATATTTGCAAGCAATTCTTGTTATAAATTTAGCATATGTATATGTTTGTGTGTGGGTATATATATATATATATATATATATATATATATATATATATATATATATATATATGCATTTGTCATTTTTTAATATGGTTGACCCTTTTAATAATGTTTTATTATATACATTTTTTTAAAATACTAATTTATTATAAAACAAAAAATTCTTGAAAACGTTACAATAAAGAAATTTAAAAAAATCTTGGTTATATTAACAAAATCCTGAATTTACCAACTCATTTTATTTGAAGTAGAATTTAGAAAATGTTTAAATAAAAGAAAGTATGGATCAAGAGAACCTTTATTTATGGTATGGATTATATATATATATATATATGGATTATATATATATATATATATATATATATATATAATGACATTTGGAACTGTAAAAAATGAACATAACAATATTGATACAATATAATCTACTAAGAATAGAGTTCATGAGTAAAATGTATATTCTCTAATTGTTCAATAGTTCAATTTTAAAAATATCTCAAATAAATAAAACCTGCTGACACTACCCTGCTTTTATGTGCTTGAAAACAATAATAAATATATATTTGAAATCAATTTTTAATTAAAGATATGTATGAATTTTCGAGTTAATTTTCATATATATACATATATAATATTTAATTTCTATTCAATTTTTTTCTAAAATGTAGAAATTGGAAATAAACGCAAAAATAATACGATTTCGAAGTTATTTTTAAAAGCAATGTCTTTCAAACGTAAAATTAATATGAGCAAGAAAGAAGCATAACTTAAATATTATAATGCATATTTATATAAAATTAATACATGAGATTTCGCGATTCTTGATAACTATTTCAATTTATCAATGAGCTGTTATTAAAAAATAATTTCAGTTTAAAAACTTTATAATAATTCGTATGTAACTTTCTGAAATGTGCTTTGTGCTTAATAATTAAAATATTATTTGTTTTCCTTTAAAACAAATAGTATATAAAAATGTCTATACAAATAAGACAGAAAAAATCCGAACATATTTTAAATATTAATCTTTGAATGATTTCGTAAATAAATACTTTAATAACTCAATAAAAAAAAATCTGATCAAAAGTGTTCAGTAAATCATTATAATTCGTTTCTAATTATTATTCGTGCACATTTCAATGATACACACATCTCCACACGCCAAAATACTGAAAAATCTTGATCTTTTCTGAATGTTTATTACGGGATAAATAAGTCGAGAAAATGTTTTGTGTTTTGTAAGTAATTGTACAGACCTATTACAATACTTGAGCAGATATAAAAAATAAATTAAAATGTTTATTACATTGTTACTATAAAAAATTAATAGTAATTATCATTCGGAAAAAATGAGTAATCGCCATAGAATGCAATTTATAATCTCCGAAAATGACATCAATCCCTTTTGAAATCTATTACATTACCTCATAATTGAAATTATTGATAAAATATTTAGAACGGAAAATCGATCACATGCTTTCTCGGACGTCTTTTAATGAACGATCGGATCATCTTACAATATGGCCCAGTCATTTGAAGTGCTTTTTGAAACTATAACACGGCACAATCTAGTAATTTAATGTATTAACAAAATGGATATTTTGAGCTGAAAATAAAATTGAATATAAGCTTAATATAAACTGAAAATAAAATTTAATATCTAATCAAATTATAATGAATATAAAAAGAGGTATATGGTATTTATTTAGTAACCATATGTTAGAAGCAACATGAAGATATATAGTAAAATAAATATAGGTACTTAATTCTATGAAGACAAAAATAAACCATTGACAATTTTTTTTATTTGTTAATATGTAACAATGTATAATATTCAAATTTATATATATATATATATATATATATATATATATATATATAAAGATATTTTTTTTATATTTAATTAGTATGTAAAAACTATTAAAGAATACAAACAAAATAAATATATGCTGATCTTGTCTTGGTTCTTGTAAATCACAGCTATTTGAAAATGGTACAAGTGCCAAAGTCAGATAATAAAAACCCATATTACTTAAAAAATTAAGATTACCCGGATAATATACCAACGGAATCACAGATATAAACACAATTACAGCTTTCAAAATATGTTATTCAAAATATAATTTTAAGGTAAAAATGATTAATAGTACAATTTTAATACAAATTGTTTAAACATACCTTTAATTTGTTTTTTATATATATTCTCCTTAGATGATATTATAGCAAATCTAACAATACTATTATCGTTGGAAGTAATTGGGAATTATTAGGAATAGTATGATTTTTTTAAATTATTATTAGATTTGTTTCATATATTTCAATTCTTAAATAACAAAATATTATAGAATAGTATTAAATTTGAACTTTAACGAAGATTCATTGAATATTTGTACGAATGATGGTCAACTGAATAATTCTTTTGTAGACAAAAAAATAATCATTATGAACAATTAAGCGCGTATAGTTATTTTACTGTTACTCTGCTCTGGAGACTGAATATTTTTTCTATAATATACAGTATCATATCCTCTCCATATTTCAGATTATAAAACTTTTCTGATTTTTCGAACTGAAATTAAAGCTGCAAAAAAAATATATATCAAAATTCGGGGAATTGAACAAAATCAGATTTTTCAGTACCTTAGCTCTCTGATGATGACATCATCTTCATCGAAATGCGCATAAACAGCAGTCAAAAATGATCAAATCATTTATTGAACATTTTTAACTAGGATTTTTGTTTTATGGGATAAAAGAAACTCAACAAATATTTGTAATATATTTTCTACTGACACAAAATAGACCTTATTCGAAACATTATAGATGCCTTTTTGTATTCAGCCCAAGAGATACATTTCAAAAAACCATAACGCTGATTAGATAAATTAAAAGTTCATAATAAATGTACTATTATTACTTTTAAATAACTACTTTTTAATCTGTTGGAACTATATTTTAATTATGTAAGTTTAATCAAAAATTGAACAATATTTAAATAAATAAACAAAATGTAAGAGTGATTAAGAACAATTATCAAAAAAGTACAACCTTTATTTCGTATAGTTGAAAAAATCTACAAACATTCAAAAATATAATTATACAAGAAATATACATCAACAGTTTGAATCAAACTTTAAATATTTATTCTTTTTTATCTCATAATATTTTATTATTTCAGTTACCAAAGAAATATAAGCATATATTTCAATAAGTCGTTTTTCTATTAATTAGAAAAGTTAAGTTCTCTTAATTTATCTTGAATTATATACGTATGTATGTATGTATATAAATATATATATATACATTTACATATATATATATATATATATATATATATATATATATATATATATAATATTTAAAATATTATCCTTAATTACATTTCAAAATAAAAAAGTGTGATTTTGAAGTAATATTTAAATTGTATACAAAGTACTAATGCACAATTTTTGATTTAAATTTTATTATGAGATCTTATTATTAAATAACGAGACTAAATATATCTTTCAATTTAAATAATTAAACCTATAAAATATATATTTAAATTAGCATAATATATTTTTATCTAGTTATCTTCCGACTAATTTTCGTGTATTATTTAATACTCGATTTCAAAAAAATATCTCTTAATAATTAAACATCGAGTTTATTATTAAAATTAACGATACTGTAATAAAAAGTTTCAATTTATTACTTCCTCGACAATAATTTGTGTTTCTGAATAAGAGTAGAAATACATATAAGACGAGCCATAGCCATTTTGTAATAATTTAAATTATGAAAATAAAGTATTATTAATGTTGTATAATGATCAAAAAATGTATATAAATAAAGAAATAAATTAAAATTTAGCTGCACATTTTAAATCGATAGAACATGTGTAGATATATGTTTTTTAAAAAAAATCTAAATTAAAATCATATACTGATGAGAATAAAAATTTTATTCTATTTTTTAAAAAAAATAATGAAAATGTACATTTTTAAATATAATTGACTGTTTGGTTTTCAAAAAATTTGGTGAATAAAAAGATAATTGAAACCATTGAAAATATTTGACTCTATCGAAGTTATTGACTCTAAAAAAGTTAAGACTGACAATTTAGTCGCAATTTTTATTTTTTTAACGTTATAATTTGTTCCAAATTTAATATTTTACTATTAAATGAAATAGTTATTTCATTATTTTCTAACCAAGGTTGCACATAGCATTAGAGTTCTAAAAATGTCCGTTAAGGCTCCACTTTGAATTATATAATAAAATATATAAGAAAATTTAAACACTATGAAATATTATCTATGTTTTTCATACTTAAGTCCATATTTAATTATGTTGTCTTTGTATTGCTTTTTTTATAAAAATAGAATTGCGCTCTTTGTTGTCCACTTTTTTAAATCTATAAACGTTTCAATATGTAGACGGTTTTCAAAATATGAAAAACTCTTCGTAGATATTCGAAGAGAAAAAGTTTGTGAAGTTAATCAAAAATACTTTCTATGTTTTGAGTGATAAAATATTAAGTGTATAGTTTAGATTGACTTTTTAATTATACATATTTTTGGAAAAGTTTACAAAATGATGTAAAGTTCTTTTTAAAATTTATATGTGAAGAAAACAACATAGAAATTCAAACAATTTTGTATACATATTTTGAAAATAGTCTCGCCATTCAATAGTTTGACTTTATGTATATAAATATATTATCCATTATTTTACTACAATTATCTATTAAATATATTAAAATATTTTAAACTTATGATATGTTCAACGATATATATATATATATATATATATATATATATATATATACATATATATATTATTTAATTATTATGTCTCACTGTTATGTTTAAATATATTTAAAAAATGTTACTATTTTTTAGATAAACATCTTAACATAAGTCATATATTTATTTATTTAACTTAATTTGTGGTCTTACATTCGTCTTCAATTTCAGCCGTGTCCCAAATGGCACATTATCTTGTGTTTCGTAAGAATTGCTATTAATTTGCTTATTTTTAACGTACCTATCTTTCCAGTGAGGATTTCTATTAATAGTACTTTCTTTAGAATCATTATAATCTGAAGAAATCGGTTCATGCCTATATTCTTCATTATTTTGATTGATCATTGTATCATGAACATTATTTTCATTATATTCTAAGTGATTTTCATCGTTAACTTGAGTTTCAATATCTTCATAATCTTCATCAGGGACATATATAGTCATTGGTGTATTTACTTCGACTTGTTCTGGCTGTACTTGAATGTTATTTACACGATGTGAATGTTTATAAACATTATCTTGTGTGTTTATTTCTTCACCGTTTTGAAAGAATGATAACGTTTCAGCATCATTTTTATTTGGTAATGTTGTATAAGCAAATTGTCCTTCATTATAAACATGGTTATTTGGTTCATGGTATAAATTGGAGATATTATGGTTGGTTGGGAAATTATTTTGTCCATTATTTTGATAATGTTCAAATGTATTAATTTGTTCATGCGACCCAAATATATTATTTTTATTATCATTGTTATTATAATTCTGTAAATCTTGATGAGCAGACAATATTTGTTGATTTTTGTTAGCGTTGTTAATAAAATACAAATTCTCATTTTGTATTTTTGATAACTGTAAATTATTCTTTGGTATGACGAAATTATTCTGAGGTAATGCAAAGCTATTATCATGTATATTCTGACGATGTTGCTCTTCATAATTAAACGATTGATATTGTGGCTGTTCTTTATTGAATTTTATTGGTTCATTTTGTATTGCCGCTTCATGTATTTGAGAAAGAAAATTTGATTCTGATGGACCAAGACGTAAATTATGATTTAATAATTGTCGTTCGGGATTATTATTTTCTTGCAGATTTTGATGCTGTAATATATGTTGTTGAAGTTGCGGTTGTTGTGCAATTGGCATTCCATAACTGTCAACAAGCTGTTGCTGTGAATACGTGTTAAGTAATTGTAATAACTCATATGATGATAACTGCGACGTAGGAAGAGATCCAATTGAAACGTCGTTTGTAATTGTTGATAAGTTATTAGTATTATGAGTAGTTACAGGAATTAGTTCAAATGAAGATTTCTTAGGAACTAATAAAGGAGGATCAGGATCAGGAGAAAATTGAACGTACTGACCAGTTAATGGATTACGTATTATCTTATCATCATTTCCAAAAAGAAAATGATTGTTTTGAGTTTGTGGATAATTTACCAATGGTATTTGATGATTTTTTATATCTTCTACACTTATTGGTTTAAGTTCTGAACTAAGATTCGGTGCTGGTATTGTATGTATAGGTCCTTGATCATCATTTTGTGAAATTGTTGGTATCATCGGCGCTTTATTTTGTTCTAATACCGGTTTTGCCGCATGAAATTCGTATTCTGGTATATGTTTATTTAGTACATTTGAATAAATCGGCTTCTTGTTTTCTAGTGTCTGGAGATTGATGATAGGAGGGATGCGCGTGTTTAATGGCATTATAAAAGGTATAGACGCTTTAAGCGGATAAAAATAAATAGGATATTTTTGTAAAGGTACTGCAGGATATGTTGTTGGTCTTACATGTGGTCTTGGAAATCTTAAATTATTTTGCCATTTTGTTTTCATAAATGTTGGAGGAAGAATTATCCTTGGCGAAATTGGTGCTCTTCTAAATTTGTAATGAAAATCCGCGGTGATTTCTGTTGCCAGTAAATATATGATGAAGAAAATGACTATCCATATTGGAGTTTGATCCTAAAGCAAAAAAAAGTATTTCAATACAGTAATTTGTGTACATCTGCAATGTAATCAATATATTATTTATATTAGAGGATTAAAAAATCATTATTGTATTAGATAAATAAACAAAGTTTTATTTTCATATAAAAGAATATCACATATTTTATTCTAATTTCCCGAATAAACAGTCAACCGTGATATGATTCTGATAATAAGTGTGAATGACTGGATATAATTCTGATTAGTGAGTAGGGACATACTAGTATTGAAAATAACGCTAAAATGACTTCAATTAATATATTAGAAAATGTTGAAGTATACACAAAACAAAATTGGAAATACATATTATAACAAACACTTAAAATGATTCCATTTTCAGAGTAATAAATATGTCACTGTTATAAAAAAAATAAACCGATTAAAGATCAATCGAAACGTCAACATACCGAGAGAATATAATTAAAATATACTCGTACTTGAAGTAGCACTAGTACCAAAACCGGTTACATTAAATTATAAAAAAGTCAGAATAAAGATAAACAATAATATTGTTTATTATTTTTATGTTTCTGTCAGATAAAATTTAATTTGAACTGATGATAAAGTAATAAAATTAGTAAACTTTACATTACTTTACAAAAAGGCTTTACAGAAATATTGGAAAGAGGTACATTCATATTTGCTAATATTATATATATATATATATATATATATATATCAACAGATTTATCGTTAATTGTTATTTCACTTTTAACCACAGACACTATAATTAATACTGTATGTACAATCCGTCATGCTATCAATACCGACTTCCTTCCCTTTTTAATTAGCGGTCAATGTTTGCGACAATAAATGTGACATTGATAACTGACAGAATGGAAACGGCAGTAGGTTAGTAATACATTTTAAATGCATGCCGCCGTAAAGGTAGAATCACTATCTACTTACATACATTTGTATTCAATTCCGAGTTACTTTATATGGATTAAGTGGAATATATTCTAAGAATCATTTACCCAGTTACCTAGATGCACTTAACTTATTATGCCTGTTTTATGATAATAATAGAAATACAAATTTCTAATACTTATATATTCGCAACAAAGACTAACAGGTATAAAACATTGCAAAACAATGTGTTTGATTTGTTTGTTTACAAGTTATTTTTTACATATATATCCCACCATAATAGACTGATAATTACTAGACATGTATTGTTTCAATTACAACAAATACTTTCATGTAGTGCAATGAGAAAGTAAATTGTACATTAATTTATTTGTTAGAGTTTTTTTAATCCAAAATGATGACGTGTTATGAAAATTTCTCTCGTCCTTCATATTAAGACACCAATAATACTTTATCATTCCAAAAAAGAAATATTTATTTTTAAGAAATTTCAGTTATTACAGTTTTGACCTATAAAACAATATTAAAAACTTTAAGGAATAAGAATTGGAATGAAAATAGAACTACTTAAATTCGTTTTCTAAAAACAACCAATATAATTAAACATGTTATCATATTTTTTACCATAATATATAAATAATGAGCGTTTTTATTAAAATGCCGTTTTGCCACTCTGGCTAAAATTAGTTTTATAAATAAATTATTCTCTAGCTCCACATACAGAAAAAAATCTTGTCAGAAATGTTCACTAAATAATTTTTGATCATTTGTGATCATTTCTTACATATATCTTGCCATCATGCTTAGGGAGTTAATGTACAGGAAAATTTGCCTCGTACTTTTTATTTCTTTTATTTTTTGATAAGATACTAATTTCGGATTTCACGCTACTTTACGATTTAAAATTAATTATTCGTCATTCATAAAGGAAATAGAAATTACATAGATTTTGATAAAACTAATTATTTTATTGTAATTGCTTTATTTCCAAATGATTCAAAGACTATTTATATGTAAATTCATTCATTTCTACAAGTAAATGTGTTTAAATATGATTTATTTGATCAAAGTATATTACAACTAAATACGTCTGATAACCAATAAATATTAGAGTTATAAGAGTATAACATTCTCATACAAGCAGTGACATTTGCAAACTTACGATTAATTTTTACAAAGAACTTTTCATTCGATCCACAAACTATAAAAAAAATCAATAATGGATTATTAAACATTTTTAATCATTGCTTATGCGCGTATATTGATAGAAATGCCATCATCTTCAGAGCACTAAGATATCTATTCTGAAAATGTTAATGTATTTTCTCTGCTTTAACGCGCTGAAGGTGATTACTATTGAAATTCGCATAAGTAAGAATCAAAAATGATAAATTTACTATTTTTGATCAGAATTTTTATTATTCGATCCAGGCACATACAATAGCAATAGTAACTGTAAGTTAAAAAAATTGAAAAAGTTCGAAAAAAAGCAATAAGTAACTCTAATATAAATGTTAGAGTGCATTGAAAATGTATGGAAAAGAAGTATATCGTTCATATTGGAAGACATTAGAAGAAATCTTTATTCAGAAGATTTTTAAAGCTATATATATATATATATATATAAGAATATATAATTCTTTAAAAAGATGATACTTGAGATACTAAATAAAATAAGATCTCTCCAGAGTTCTAAAAAACCTCTTTCATTTTTCAAAACAATAAAATAAAAATATTTTGGTTTATAAGTATATAATTCAATGAAAATCAAAATTAAATAAAAAATATTTAGAAATATATAATTAAATAAATTAAACCTAAATTGTTTTAACTATTGCGAACGATGCTCTATTATTTGAATAATCTAATCTTGCTCTAACCGCAGACACATTCAATATATATATTATTTTATATAATTCTTTATTGTACGTATAGTGTATCAGATATTTTTCTGAACTGAAATTATTATCAAAACTAGATGACTATGATATATATATATATATATATATATATATATATATATAGTGCCAAAAAAATAATTTCTTCTATGGTAAACATAAGTCAAACTATAATTATAAACACAAACTTCAATATATATATATATTTTTGTCCTTATCACTTTTCTTATAATGCATCATACACAAAAATATTTAATTTTTCTTAAAATCAAGTATTATGTAATCAATACACTTATGTATTCGGTGCAATGTTATGACTAATAGCAGAATATGAATATAAGATATTAAATAATGTTTAAATATCCGAATTAAGCTATACATACATGCATACACACAAACAAACACACATGTATATATATATATATACACTGTTACATATATATATATACACTGTTACATATATATATATATATACACTGTTACATATATATATACACTGTTACATATATATATATATATATCTATATAACAAAGTGTATTGCATATATTTGTTCAAGTATTCGAGTTTCAACTATTTAAAACATTTTATTTAAACGTACATATCAACCTAAATATTCAATCAAGATTGTATTTGTATTAAAATTTTATTTTATTAATTAAAAATAAATGATCATATTTAAATAACTGTGTTTTATTAAAAAAAAATATCTATAGTGCTAAAATAAGTGAATGTTTTTTTTATTGAAAGATAATTAAGTTTTACGAAAAGATATTTTCTGCAAACGTTGTTCGATCTCGTGATCATTTGGTATGTAAAATTAAATTAAATGCTTTTAAAAATGTATTAAATTATAACCAAAAAAATTAATGGTATTGTTAAAATTTATTAGCATATTGTATAAAATTAGATTTGTACAGTTAAGAAAGTTAATATAAAATAATGAATAATTAAAAAATAGTAATTGCAGTCGTATGGTAATTATTTCTGTTCTTCAACGTAGTATTAAAAAGATCAATTAAATGAAATAATATCATATAATTCCGTTAACAAGTATTGAACGTAACAAATATTTGGAATGTAGAATAATTTATTAAAAAATTAGAATGTCTTATTAATTTCTTTTTAGATATTAACTATTTTTAAATTTTTCCTTTCATCTTCAACTGATATATATATATATATATATATATATATATATATATATATATATATATATATATATATATATATATATATATAAAGACAAATCATTAGCTTATAAAGATTTATAGATATATTTATAGATTGTAGATTTCTTTAGAATTTTTTTCTCTAATCCTGTGTTTGATATGTTCATGTGTGACATTTTTATAGCTTATTCGATATGTATTAGCTCCATAAAACATATCGAAAAACTATAAAAATGTCACACATGAATATGCCAAACACAGGATTAAAGAAAAAATTCTAAAAAATCTACAATCTATAAATATATCCAAAAATCTAGTAGTGGTTTCACACGAATGTTTGCGACACCACAAAATATAGCTCACAATGTGAAAAAGAATGTTGTCAGTATATCTCATCCATACTAGTACATACTAGACAATTGTCTTTATAAATGTATGTATTGACTTATGTATTTTTAGTTGTAGAACTACATTTTTTGGTGAAAGAAACAACTTCACTAATACATACAGTTGAAAATAAATTCGTCAATATATACATTTATATGGAATTAGTAAAAACTAATGTAATGATAACAATATGTATCCCGTTTTAAGCCATATTTTGTGGCAGTAAAAACGATCATGTGATTTTTCATCAGATATTATTGTTATGTAATTTTCGATTTATTTTTTTATTAATCCATCAAAATAATAATTATTGTTTTATATGTTCGTTAATACACATTCTTGGAAGTCTTTCTCTATTTAAATCTCTTAAATTTCTGTTTTCTCTGATTAGTTTCTGCGCGTATACTATCTTTTGATAGATTTAAATATGTAACTTCTAAATTATCTTCATTTATCTAAGTTCAGACACGTGCTGCAACTTATCGCAGAAGACAGAAATGCAAATAATCCAAAAGTATGGAAACAATTTATTATCATTTTACCTGAAAATATTATATTTCTAGTCTATTAATTATATCTGTTGTTTTTTTATTGACTTATTGAATATAAGCAATTGAATTTTATACAAATTGTAAAACATACATCTTAATAAATATCATTTTTTAAACTAAGTTTATTATCATTTAATTCAATTATTTATTTTTCAATAAATGAAATGATATGTAACCATGTATTTAAGAAAAATGTTTTTTATAAAATATATTTGTCTATGTAATCTAATATGGTATAAAATAAGCAGTTTGTGTTGGAATGTTTCACAATACTATCGAATTATGTTTCCAGTATCCACATTATTTCTAGCATGCTCGTTCAACTTTTATATTTCTTTTTACGAGACCTCGAGAAATATGAAATTTTCTGACTAGTGCTTCTTATTTATTTAAAAATGTAACTGTCTTCAAAAATTATAATGTTAATTGTTAATTCTCTAGCAGTTTGATTACTAACGCAAATATTAACTCGAAATATGTTATATATATATATATATATATATATATATTTACATATATACATATATATATACATATATATATATATATATATATATATATATATACACAAAATGTCTGATTTTTATAAATTATGTTCATTCATTAAATTTGACAATTGGACTAACACTGAGTAAAAAGTTTAAATGTTACTTCGATTGAAACACGTTTTAGACTTAAGTTTTCCAATTAATTAAAATACTGATTATATTATAATTACAAAAAATGTGTAATGATGTTAAGGAACTCTTTATACAGCATTATTTCATTCATTTTATTTGAAATGAATATATTAAAATAGCATAGATAATATATCGTTCCTTTGAAACTCAGTAAGAGTATAGTTTCAAGCTTCAATATAGCAAATTTTTTTATAAGATTTTATATTTGTAATAAAAATTATGGATTTTTCAAAATTAATTAAAAAACTTCAATTATTAACCAATAATGTTTCTCATGCTTTCAGGCTATCATCGATCAGCCTACAACTATAACACTATAACACCAATTAGTTCATTATAAGTTAAAAAATAAAATATTTGATACTATATGGTAATTTCTAACAAAAATGGAAAATGTACATTTTATGTGTATATATATATATTATTGAATTAATTTAATTAGAGTTTCAAATGACTTGTTTGTAGCGTTTGGCACTTAGACATTTTGAATTTGAATGAAAGGATGTTCTGAGCGCGAGTGTACAAACGGGGTGTACTTTGTTATAATTGTGTTCAGAGACTGAAAATATTAGTTTCTAACGCGCTCTCAAACCCCAAATAACTAAACAACAATTAAATTAGTTGAAAAATCTATTTTTCTTATCAAAATTGTAGTTATATATTGTTCAAGAAATCATTTGATTCTGAAATTTAATAATAGTTTCTAATTTTTTTAATTCCTTCGAGATTATTCAATCGAATAAAATATTAAAAGAAATGTTTTTAAGCTTAACTTTCAGTGTTATTATATTTCGCCTTTCTTTGAATGAAATATAAATACGTATCTCTTTTTATTAATGCATTATCGAATTAAGTTGCTTATACGATTCAATTAACAAAAATAACAAGTATATTTTGATATTTTCGTTAGCAAAGAGAGCATAAAATTATATTTGTCACACCTATGCGTTTCTACGGTAAATGGTTTTTTAAATTGGCTAATTACTTTATTTTTTGCAGATAGTACTTATCTTCTCTAATAATAAGCGAATAATTTATAAGAGAATTAATAGAAGAGAATGTATAATAAATTGTATGATTATTACGATGCTTTCAATTTGCATATTGGAATGCTTATCACCAATCTCAATATTCACTGATATGAATAGTATATCTTAGGACAGTAGAAAAATTATATATATATATGAAAATAAAATTCCAGTTTATGACCTTCAAATTCATGTGTATTACCGCAATTATTTCCATATCGACCTAATAATTATTAATAAGTCGTAAACGAAATAAAATACTTAATTATTCCATTGTAAAAGTAATTTGCTAAAAATGTAATTTTAATATTGCCAATTAACGCATACTTTTTCATTTTTATATTTTCATTTTAACTAATGTGCATATACATATACAGTCACAGACAGACACAACATATATATATATATATATATATATATATATATATATATATATATAATTCAAGTATTAATATAACCTTCAATATGTCGAGTACTCTTAAGAATTCAATTTTTAATGAGAAAACAAATCAATTTTATCATTATGTAATGACGAGAAAGATATTAGTTGAAATAAAAAAATTAATACATATTTATATTTATAAAACATCATACTTTCAAATTATGCAAAAAAATTATGAGAATATTTAAAACAGCTATGAAGAGGAGTATCACTGTATATTATAAGACGAACAGTTTTAACCTGATTTTTCACTAGCGCTAATGACATTGGTTTTGTCGAGCTCTTCAACCCCAAATAACTAACAACCTAATTTTACAAATCACATACTTATAGGAATTAGATCAGAATTTATATTATAGATTTCAAAATATTTTGACTTCTTGATTTTTTATATATTTTCAGACAAATATCATGTCTGTATGTACAATAACACGGTTAGACTTATAAATACATCCTTTAACATGAATCCGTATTTATGATTGATTATATCTATATATATATATATATATATATATATATATATATATATATATATATATATATGCATGCAAGTGTATTTTTTATATTTATAAATTAATAAAACAATCAAAATGATTATAAAATCGAATTGAAAATAATATAATATTAAAGGAAATCATAGACCTATTTTTAAGAAATATTTTATCTATACAATTTTAAATCGCGCGGATATATTATATTATTTATTATGAAGCTAAAGATATCTAACGTATTAAATTACCAAATATTAAGTTGTGATATAATTACTTACATATATTGGAAAATAAAACTTAAATTTATGATTTTAACCGTTTCCCAGTTTAGTTTTTTCAATAAATAAAGCAAAAAAATGCTTATTTTTTATTTATTTATATAAAATTCAAAATAATTTAACTTATAAGAGAAAAACAAATCATGTTTAAACTTGCTCTCCCGGTATACTGCACGAGCTCATCAGTGTAGTGCATGCAAACGCTGAACCTGTGCGCTTTACAGGAGAAACTGTTAGTATAAACAGGTATTTTATAGTTTGACATTTTTTTTATAAACTATTGCATTTTAAATTATATTTTCATTAAAGGGAATATGATTACCTTATATGTTTATTTTCTTTCTCTCTCTCTCTCTCTCTCTTTATATATATATATATATATATATATATATATATATATATATATGAATATATATATATATATATATATATATATATATATATATATATATATATATATATGAATGTATGTATATATATAAGCATATGGAAATTTGTATACATTGTATACATTAGGAATATGTTGTATAAATCAGTATCCAAAATAATTCGAGTTTCAAATCATATTACAGTTAACTAATTAAGAAATATTACAATAATAAAATAACATTTTTTCAAAAAGATATAGATCGTAATAAACAAAATATGGTGCTTGTACGTAACTAGTGAATTTTTTATGTACTACTTTATATGTTAGATTGGAATTTCCGGTTCTTTTTAACGACTGGGACTTCATATTTATTTTTTCTATTCTCTCTCTCTCTCTCTCTCTCTCTCTATATATATATATATATATATATATATATATACCTTATGAAAAATTAAGAGTATAAATAATCTCTATAATATAATAGCTATGATATTGTTTGATGGGTGTTCGTTGTCTTAAGATTTCACATCAGTTATTTTTTGTTATCAACGTAAATTGTAATAATGGGATTTTAACAATTTCCACCATGAATAATTGTAAACTACACCATTTACAACAGAACAGCAACAGAATAGATTTCTCTAGAATTCTAGTTTAAATACTTAATATGATGTATAGATAGATAGATATACACAACGTTTTTATTTTTGTACCTGTGATCTTCTCGTCATCCTGATTGCTTTCGTTTTTTTTTTTGAATTATTGGAGATACTATCTTCCACTATTTATATCGGCATATGTGTCTTCAATTAGATTCAAATAAATCTACCTAAAATCTATTTTAAAATAGCATACGAGCCGAAACTAGTACTGGAAGATAGAAACTCAATTGATCCAAAAGAGCAAAGGCCACCAAGACAACATATGTATATATATATATATATATATATATATATATATCAGGCAGAATAAAATAAAAAATCTGTAAATTCTATTAAATTACAAAAAAAATTAGTTACAACAAACATTGTATCAAATGTTGCTGTGCTGTTTTATTGAAATTATTATTTGTAAACCACCATATAACATAAAGAAGTTATTTTTATGATATATCAATTCTAAACAAGAATAGTAAAGCATTTGCTATTTTTTATAAATCAAATAGGATAATAACAATTTTGAGCGATGAATAAACCGTTGACTATACTATTATGTATTCTCTTTCTTGAATGTTTTTTAGAAAAATTTAAGAAAATATAGTTTAAATTTTTGGCCCAAATTATGAAAATAAAGTATGTAACACTTTAATATACACACAACTTTAATTAAATTAATTAGTGTGAAAGATAATTTCTTATCTTAAATTAAGTCAAATATAAAAGTATGTTCATGTTCGATGTTTCTCGTAACAAATAAGAAACTAGTTTTAAAAAATAATTTAAATTCAATTCTAATATGTATATATATATATATATATATATATATACCGTATCTTTAATTTCTAAAATACTCGTTTTTTTATACTTTAATGGATTTGAAACCAGCATATGTATGGCGTTTAACGGTAATATATATATATATATATATATTAAACATAGACATACTGTGTCAATTAAATAAATATACAGATTTAAATCATTATCTCATAATTAATAAGATCATGAGAAACATATTATAGTAATTACTGATAAATATTTAATAATAAAAATCGTTCTTAACAGAATTTTTGTTCGAAAACCTACATGTTAGAGTATTTTTTTACTTGAATCATTTTCTTCTGACCTTTAATATGACTAATATTTCTTAATTCATAATAATCAATAACTATCATATCAATTAATAAAAGATTTATACTGAATTATAAAGATAATGATATTTTAAACTTATTACTTATGTTCAATTATATGTTAAGTTACAATATAATTTTTAATATAATGTTGTTTCAACGTTTCAATGTAGAGTAAATTTTTTTGGCGGGTCATAAACATGTTTGTCGACTTTGTAAAGATTATGCACCTTGTAATAGTTAAATGTGTTATGTGTAATTCGATGAATATGTGTATACATATAGGCTATATATATATATATATATATATATATATATATATATATATATATATACATATGTGTGTATGTATATATGTATATATATATATTGTATATATTATTTACCCTTCTTTCATTATTGTCTACTAAAGATCATGATTAATCAAATTATAATTTAATATATAAAATATTCCAATCAATAAATGAAAAAAATTATACTAATTTTTATAATACATATAAACAGATTTAACTGAACTGGTTTCATATAACTATGAACAAATAAATAAATTCACTAATTAAATACTACAGAAAAAAGTTACAACAACAAAAAGACTTATTAACTGTTATAAATAGCATAAGAATCTCATTTGAAATCAACATTTGTATTATTTCAATCAATCAATATTATATATATTTATATATATATATATATATATATATATATATATATATATATATATATATAATTAATATTATATATATATATATATATATATAATTAATATTATATATATATATATATATAATATTATATATATATATATATATATAAAAGATATGGTAACCTATATACCTAACAAATGAAATACACTCTATAATTCAATAACATATCTTTAAAATATATTTGAGTCCGTTTTTAATTCACCATTTTAATTTTTAAATAACACGACTAGCATTTTAAAAAACTAATAAAGTAACCAAATCATGACTAAGCCAATCCACTTGAATATTTATAACTATTTACGTTCATACATACATACATATATATATACATATATACACATATATATATATATATATATATGTACATAAACTTTTTTAATTTGAAAATGTTACGAACCTTCATCGTGTACACATTCACAATACAATTAAATTTCACTAAAATATATTTCAATAATTATAACATGTGATTATTTCAATATGAAGATATTTTTAGCAAATCTTCCAAGCAAATATCAAACCCATGACTTTACTGTCAATGTTACGCGATTGTTCACTACACTATAATATAATTCCCCTACCATAAAAATCATCTTCACAAGTGAGTTCATTTACCTGTTCTTACCTTGTCTAATTGTGCATTTAAAAGTCGGACTACATTTAAAGTTACTCAGATAATAACCAATGCATTTCATGCGCATTTCTTTATAAAAATTATTGTAGTTTGCAATAAATATATATCTTTCTGCAAAATGTATGTATATATATTTAAATTTATGTATATATGTATAAAAGAATATTTAACCGTATTGTATATGTATTCGATAAAGACGCTCGATTAGAAAACGAAAATAAATTATCGTTGTTTTATTATATTACTTGATTATAATATCAATGAGAAGCAATAAATATCTTAAAAAAGTGATTTGAGAAAGGTGATTGTAATTTCTGATATTTATTTATGTTGTTCATATAAAAATGTATGTAAATTTTTATTTTGATATTCATTAGCAAAAAAATATAGTTTCTTCAATTAAACACCTTTATCTTTCAATTTGACAAACAAGTCAGAGTTGCATTTATGTAAAATTTGTCCAACTTTTAAGTTCATTCTCTTTTATTATAAAGTCTTATCAGGAAGTCGATCTAATAAAAACAAATTACATTTTAACATGCATTTTAATTACTCTATTATTTTAAAAAAGTTCTACTTATAATACAGTAAATAATTCTTATATGCAAATCACGTTTTTTTTTTGTATTTGTTAATTCTTTTTCCTTTAATTAATGATATGTTATATATATATAGCAAATTCAAGAATTTTCATGTATATATATATATATATATATATATATATGTATGTATGTATGTATGTATGTAGTAAACTTGTAACCTAAGTTTGCAAATTCTTAAACAATTTTAAATTCAAGTTTAAAAAATTATTTTTAATCAATTATGTTTTTTTATTTGTTCTATTCTATGATTTCGGTGCTTAGATTTATTTGTTCTATCTGTATAAAAAGCATGTTTTCTCTACCCTCAACCTATCTATAAAGTTGTTTCACCTATCATTTAACAAATTTATTAATAATAAGCCAGAGTTCTTGTTAATAATTATTCGTAAATTATAATTAATTTAAATTTTAACCTTTTTTTTATATTTCACTATATTTATGGCATCCATTTTTTAGCTGACAAACGATTTTGGCCACGATTTGTCTAAATTCAAATTGTTTTTTTCCACCTCTTTTTTCGAATGATTCATATGATTTATTTTTAATATCTACAATTACTTGTTTTAAAAGTTATCTACAAAGTTTTCTATTATAAAGAAACAAATAAAACATGATTCTTCGTTTAGAGAGTACACATGGAAACCATATTTTCGATTTTACAGTTCGTATAAGTTGGATTTTTTCACATTTGTGTATTTAGTTTTTGATTTTTCAATTGATATCCTTGTTGTTGTTAGAGAACTCACTTTTACGAATGTCTTAATATACTATTATTGCATATAATTTTTCCTACGAACTCTATCCTCAATCTACTATTTTCATTATGAAAGTTTGTGAAGAAAATTTATTTTTTTTTCATATTGAGCATATATTTACCACACTATTTACTAATAATCTTTATTATTATAACTAGATTCTACCGTTTTATTTGATTTATACAACACTAGAATTATATATATATATATATATATATATATATATATATATATATATATATATATATATATATATATATATATATATATATATATATATATATATATATATATATATATATATATATATATATATTATATGTGCTAACAAATAATGTAAAATTTTAAAAAACATACATACATACTTAGAAATAATATAATGAAATTCATTATTTTATGCAACATGTAAATATTTTACAACACTCTAATTAAAATTATAATATCAACAGAAGATCAAAACATTAAAAAATGAAGCACTAGATTATTTAAAATATTCAAACTGTTAATTTTTCTTGTTAAGGAACTAAAAGTTGATGATGAAAATTGAGATTACATCTTTTTTTTCATAAAATGCAATTTAGTAAACATTAAGTGCCAAATAAAGTTCTTCAAATGGATTATATTTGTTCAGTAAATCAGCTAAATTCGATCATTGCAAAAGTGAGTAACTGTATGGAAATATACTTAAATCAGAATCCATGCACATTTTCTGACTATAGCTGTGAATTAATTATATTCTAGTAGTGTACAACCAAATTCGAATATACATATATATATATATATATATATATATATATATATATATATATATATATGTATATATGTATATATGTATATATGTATATATGTATATATGTATATATGTATATATGTATATATATATATGAAATATCCTTTACTCTTTTTTATATGTAATATATATATATATATATATATATATATATATATATATATATATATATATATATATGTATGTATATTGTATAAATGTAAGAGAATAACAACTTTAAGCTTATTCCATACCTAAGAATTCCTTGTATCTTACCGTTCTGCACATGTTGATATCCATATCGAAAAATGCATAAGCAGCAATAAAAAAATCATTTACGGAATAATTTTCATCAAAAACATTTTCGTACTTTCTGAAATAAGAAAATAATTCTTTTATGACAGACGTAAGTTTTTATGATTTTGAAATTTGTTCAAAACATATGAAATTTATACAATTACTGAAATTTGGCATTTCTGGATATTTTAAAGCCAGATTGATATGTTTTTTTTAATTTTAATTTACTTTTAAGAAGAATTATGAAAATATCCATTTCCATATTAAATGTTTTTTGTTATTGATAAATGACATTTAAAATACATTTAACTAGAGTCATTAAAACAATGTTTATAAGTTATTTAAATCATTTTATGATTTTAATTTGAATAATAATAAATCGAAAAGAGTATAATAAAAGTATATTTAATAAATTATAGATAATAATGAATGTATAATTTATATAATTAAAACAACTCACCGATCATAACAGAATAAATCCCTCTATGGGTCATATTGAAATTTTCAAATGAACAATTGAAATGTTTGATGTAAAAATTGTTTAACTCTAATTCTAAATTATAATTTCATTTTTTTTATATACCAATTTTATTCTGTAAAGCAAATAAAGAATAATTTATTAATTTAATTATTTTCATTTATTAATAAAACTATTTATCGAATTGAATTGTTGCAAATATTCAGTAATATAAAATAAAACAGGTTTCAGAGGAATAGAAGAATCAACAATCGAGGAATGTAATAACCATAAAATATTTATTTTACAAGAATTTAATAAACCTACAAAATAATTCATATATACAGTTTTCTTTATACAAAAAAAAATAAAAATTCAACACAAAACCTTTACATATCTTCTGAAACGTCTAAAACTAACATGTATACATTTTTAAATAAATAGTAAAAAATAATTACTGTATATGACTTAAATATTCGTTTTTATTTACAATTTGAATCTGAATAAACTTTTATTTATATTTAAGCAATAGCATTTTTGATGTTCACTTTTTGTATGATTAGAATTAATGCCATTATGCCATTACATATCATTTATTTGTTTGAAGTTGTTCTTAATACGGTAACAATTGAAAAATTGTATTATAATTTTATAACTACCTTCAGATAAATGATGAATATTCTTTTATTCAATTAATATTTTGGAGTAAATACAATCGAATTATTTTTTTAATAGCTCAGTTTATTGTTAAGAGCACTTTTTAAATGCAATAAAATTTTCGTGTAATTCGTATATTTAGTTTTGTATACATATTGTTCTTTATTAAAAAATAATATTCATGCAATAATAAAAAAAGTATTTAATCATAGTAGTATTAAGTAGTTACATTAAAAAACACTACATAACTCCAAAAAGTTTATTGCTTATTTATAATAATGAAAGAGTTTGTACTAATTTCCATTTTGTCTATGAACATGTATGTATTTTATTTATTTTTTTATTTTTGTTATATTGAAAACTACTATCTTATTTTCATTGTTAAATAAATATAAAAACACCATCTTATTAAATAATAAGGAATAGAATGTTGTGAATATAAGTACACTCATACAGATTAGGTATACGTATGATTCAGTAATTATTTGAAATAACGAATCGTTGATATATAACGAGTTCATTATATATATATATATATATAAATATATATATATATAATATTATCAATAATTTTTTTGGAACAAAATCATTACTTATAACAGTTAAAGATCATATTATTTGACTTATTTTGAAACTGAATCCTTTTTTATTTACGAAATCAAATATAATAAAATCAATAGCTATTGTCTTAAATGAAAGTTAAAAACTGAATAAACTCTTTAAATTGTAACAAAAAATGTTACTTTGTCGCATATAAACATTATTAAAAGTTACCAATATAGGTTTTAACTTTATTTCAGTATATAAACATTAATTATACATGATAATTTTATTACTGAAAAAATAGAGTAAATATCAAAAAAAATATTCGTATACATTAAAAATTTCTATAATTCTGTATTCTATTACATTAATTTAATGAGATTTATGAATATCAATAACTAATATAAATTGATTAAACATCCATGAGAGTAAGTACAAAAAAGAAAATTTAACTAATGATATTGAAAATAAATAATAAAAAAACTATAACCTTTTCAATAATAATTTTCATCAAAAATTAATGAGAATCTTTTAAAAGTTTTTGATTTCATTTTATGTTCTTAATAATATTATTTATAATTAAATGTTATTTTACTGTTGTTTTCGATAGTGTTTTATTATTTTTGATACATATATATATACATATATATATATATATATATAATTATTTTTAAAATTACTAAATACAGATGAAAATATATATTTCATGAATAACAATGAGTGACACACAAATAATAAAATTAATATGAAAATGAACATGAATTTGAAACGTATTAAAAACAGTAGAAAAAGTGTAGAAACTATTAACTAAAAGCCAAGTAATAATTTTAATGGACAGTTGTAATAAAGATTTCAAAGATTTCATTTGTTTGAATTATGTCGAAATGTGAAGTATTTAATTGTTCAAATTGAAAGAAGCCGAACGATATTAAAGAAAACTTTATTGAATAGAAGAGAGTTAAAAGCTAAAAAACATATGTATGTATAAATATATATATGTATATATATATATATACATAAGTGTATAAATTATTTTTGACTTTCAACTAACAGTTGTTTTAAATCATTACAAAAATGAAATTAAAAAATAATACCTTTCTTTTTATGCAACTTTATAAACTTCTTTCCATTAAAATTAAAAATAGTTAATATTGGTACGCCTTTTCTTATCTATTTCTTTAAATTTGATATATTTTGATTGAAGCAAAAATATAACAATATCTAACAAATATCGACACACATACAATTATATATATATATATATATATATATATATATATATATATATATATATATAACCAAAATATGTAAAATACAAATAAATGAAATACATCTCCATAAATTCCGTTTTATAAATTAATACATTTTTGAATATGATGTATTCAAGTCAAAAGTTTTATAATTTCAACTGAAATATCTTAAATATTTATTTGGTATTTTAAAAATAATATATTTTTATATCCAACAGAAAGCAATACCAGGTATTAAATAACAATATATTGATAATATTTTCTTAATCATACCTTTAAAACATTAATGATTAATTTTTCATCCCTTGACTAATATGGGTAGTAATTATATCCTGAAAGAATAAAAAATAATATTATAATATGTATTCAAATATATATATATATATATATATATATATATATATATATATATATATGTATATATATATCACTTATTTTATAGTTTATTAATTATATTAGCGACTAAGTAATGTTTGATCTTTATACTTAATTATAATATTTAATAATAGATTTCAATTTTAATTTATAGTACACTTTTCGACACATTTTACTTTATAATTTTTTGCTTATTCTATTTGTTGGTTTTATTCTATTTATTGGTTAATTTTATTTATTGGTAAATATTTGAAGCCGATTTTATAAAATAGTTTAAATTAAAGTAATACAGTTCATTACTCTTTGTTAACCAACACTTTCTAATAAAATATTTATTGTGTAAAACTCTAATGAACTAATGTAATACGAATAAATAGAAACGATTTTATCCAATTTCTTGAATTTTAACAGATTTTTACAAATTAAGTAAACGTATTATTAAAATTTAGAATCACACTTTCCGCTTGATGTACATTTCAAAATGTTTCAACCTCACTAAAAATCGTATAATTATTCATATTATTTAGTATAATTATCAGATTGTACCTTTTTGAACCATTATTGATATTCTGTTTCATTCAAAATATCTTTTTATAAACTTTTTGAATGCTTCATGTAATTATATGCATTATATTTCTTTTTATTCGTAATGTATTATATACCAAGCATATTAAAACTCAGATAATTTTAAAAATCTCAATATTAGAAGAATTTTATATCAATCTAAACATTACTAAAAAATAGTGTACACTTATGATACAACTTAAATATAGTTTAATGTATAAACTTACACATTTGTCTAAATATATTTTAAAGGGTAAATAGACTTTAGATTTAGGATATACTGATTCATAAATGATTATCAATACGTTTTAGCCAGATTTTTAAAGTATATTTTTGTAAATTTCAATTTAATTAAATTTATATCTATTTAAATAAATTGTTAAAATTGTAAAATATATTGATTGAGAGAAATATATTTAAAATAGATATACATTTTTATTTATTGCAAAATTCATTAAAACTGATTACGTTTTGCTTAGAAAGAAACAGATTACACATTTAACACAAAATTACTTTTTATAGTATTCCTTTATTATATTTTTCAATACTTTTTATTTTAAAAAATTAGGACATATTTTGTATAGTACTACACAGAATAATGTACTGATATAAATAATTTAGAATAAAAGAAATTTAAAAAATACAGATCTGTATGCTTGGTTGATATCATTCTTATTCTTCAAATATATATCTATAAACTACGATACAAATAATATATATGAAAAAGTTTAACCGATTATCAATAAAAATATTTTTTTGTTTTTTCGCGAATTTTCCTCATTTGGTTAAAGGAGGTTAAATTTTCCATTAAATTCCATCATATTAATGATACTTTTTAGATACTTACACTTTAAATTTAATAATATATATATAATCCAAGTTCCTCTTAAACAAATTTAAATATTTACATATATTACTAAATTAGAAAAAAATTTAGTTTTCTGTTATTTGTCTACATGGTATAGAAATGCAGAATATAAAACATAAATTTAAAAATATATGTTCTAAAATATACATTTTTTTAATCTATGAATATTTAAAAAGGAACTTCAAGATATATATATATATATATATATATAATCATAAATATGTACAAACTTAAATAAAATGTTGTAAAAATAAAATAATAAACGAAAAAATATATAATCTGTAGCAAATATACCTTAATTTTTATATTAAATTATAATTAGGTAGTCTTCTTTCTAATCTCCTTAGGACTATTGATTTCATATGCTATTGATTTCTGTATTATAAAGTCCGAGTTCTTATTTCCTTGTCTCGAAGTCAGTGATCTAGGATGGAAGTCCAAAGTCAGTGGTGCGTTAAGTTCTTCATACGGTCTATGTCCAATGTTGCTATGTATCTGTGATGTCTTATGTCCAAATAAATTGAGAGGTTCTATGGGTGGCAATGGACCGATATAACTAGGGTTAGTAGGCAATAATATATTGTTTGGAAGCAAATTGGATGAAGGTATCGATTCTATATATTTATTATTGTTTTCAATATTAGGACTTAAATTAAGACCGTTTAAAGGACGAGGTTCTGGACCATCTAAGTTAGATACATGGAAAGTAGAAGTGTCTTCAGTTAAAAATCCACCATAATTATTCGGTGTCAAATTTGGAATAAATAAATTTTCAGAAGAGCTATTATGTGCATTGGATAAATAGTTACCATCTTTTATAGGAATGCCATAGGATGATGCAGGTGGTTTTAACTTATTCTTTTGTGAAACCGAAATAGTTTCCGATGGTAAATAATCACCGTTAAGTTTATCTGACACTAAAGAAGAGTGTAATGAAAGTTTTTCTGGAGTATTCTTTTCATGATTTGTTCCTGCAGATGTTTTTAAAATAGTTTCAAGTAGAGTAGGTTTAGACTGACTTGCAGATAAATCAAATAGCTGACGAAGGTTAAATTTTTGGGAATTTTGTAATGAGGGAAGATATTTAAAAGGAAGAATTGGGTCTTCTGGTTTAGATGGACCACGTGATGGATGCCCATCTATACTATGATGTTGATCCGTATGAAGTGATACAATTCCTGAGAGAGGTTTTTGTATATCGACTCCCCTATTGGTCTTATATATCGGTTTCACAATTACCAATCCAGCATGATATCCTTCGGGTAAGCCTCCTTTATGTGCTACATCAAAACAACAATTATATATTATTATTTAATAATAAATTAATTGTATTTTTATGATATATTAAGGAAGTATATTTACAATAAAAAAGTAGTCTCAGACTTATTTATATATATAGAACCAAGGTGAAAAGTCTTTACTTTAGTCTGTTCAATGTCTAGTTCCTTAGTCATAGTTTAATAAAGAATTAGTAACAAATGTGGTAGTAAAAAGAAAATTGCACATATAAAATACGTGTATTCTCAAATTTTTATAATAATTATTTTGTTGTCTCTTCATAACAAAACTGATTTCAATAGCGAGAAATATTTTCTTCATTAATATTAATATCAGATTACAATCGATATTAATATCAGAATTTTGAGTTCTGACATAGTCAATAATTCTGTCAGTCTTATTCAAAATAGTAAAAATAATACTAATCACGTGAAATCTGTATTCTTGTGGTTATATTTTATAACTAACAATATTCTTAAAATGTTTACAGCATTTTTAGTTGCTAAAAATAACGAAAAGAAAGATAATTTTCTTATATAAAGCTTTTCACTGTAGAATTATATAAATTTATATAAGAATTCATTAATAAAAAATGGCCAAAAAACTATATATATATATATATATATATATATATATATATGCTATTAGTATCTGGAATTTTATTAAAAAGATCTCTTGAATTCTCAAATAGAATCTTCAACTTAGATTATAAAACACACGCTTCAAATAACTCTTCAGGATCAGCTCTTATAGATGTATGCTTTTCTCTTAATGGTTTAGATTAAATTATTTATTCGAATCTAATTTTTTTTCTAATATTTTACATACATGTATAAATTAACTTCTTAAGATAACTCCATATATCTAAAATATATAGACTGATAATATTATATGTAAGTACATATATTTTTTTCTGAAAAGAATATTGAGTAGAGCAAATAAAATTTTATCTTTTGTCTGTCTTACATGTTCGAATTAAAACTTTTAACATACTAATAAGAATAGTGAATTAGTTATAGAGATTAAATTTCCATTATCATCGTTTCTTTACTTCTTTACACTCTAAAAGGGATAAATCTAAAAAAACGATCTTTGCATTTATCTTAATATTCTAGTCGATAATTTAAACTGAAATTATTATTCTATTTTTATTGTGTGTGTGTAACTCGATAATAAAAAATAAACAAAAATTAATATCTACCATTCTTGCTAGTCAAATCAATGAACAATCTCTTCAAACTCATGATAATTTCTAAAAAAATAATTTCTACATAACTAGTATTGGCTATAAAATTATTAAATATTATGCATTATTTAATGAATTATCATATGTTTTATATAAAATAATAAATCCTACTTAACCTGAATTTAAGTAAAAAATCATTCTCATTATGAGAAGAAAGTAAAGCATCCTATATCTTTTAAATGAACACCGAAGACTCGTTAATTGTACACTTTTGTTAATTTTACATTTTTTTGTTAATATACATTTACAGATACCGTGTAAAATAGTGTGTATATATTAAATTCTGTTATGATAATATAGATTATACTTATACATATATATGTATATATATATATCTATCTATATATATATATATATATATATATATATATATATATATATATATATATGTAATATTTAACATTGTATATTTCATATCCACTTGGTTCTGCGAAAAGAAAGTGTTCCGTATGGAAATGAAAGTCAGTGCGTGTGTTCATGACCCTGATATTTGTTTGGTCATGATCACCAGCCTAGTACTGGTATTTATTTCGACTAAATATTAATGCTATATATTGCAAATAATAATAAAAAAAATATTCTCACTTTTTAAATACACAAAATACTATGTAAACTTTCGATGGTTTTTTTCAATTTTCATTATTTTCTAATTCTTATCAATGAACGCACGAAAATATCAATAGTTTTACAAATAATCCTTTTTACATGGCTATTTGTGTGGATAGTACAAATTGTGGTTTAATTTTTATTGTAAACTAGTGCCTAATTATTATAGTATATTAAAATAATTGAATTAAAAAATAAGTAGATTGTAGCTAAACATATTTAAAATTAAAATCGAAAACACTATCATATTTAGGGAAATTGAAATCAAGTTAATCTATGCAACTGAAAAAGCCAATTAGAGTTTACTAAGTTTCATGTACAAGAATATTTATAATTAATAATAATAATAAAAAATATTAAATTTTGAGAAATTATGAATATTATTTTTCTATTTCTATATTCTTAATTCTTGAATATTCTGTCTTTCAACTTGCTCATAATTAAAACATATTAATTGTTTGTATCCAGTAAACCATTTTCAAACGAAGGCTAAAATGGCAATGAGGGCTATTTGGAAAACAATGATAGCAGCAAAACTCAATCGGGAATCACGGTTAACGCTCTTCAAGTCGTTAATATATACTTTATTACTTTACAGTGCCGGAATTGGCGGTTTGCGTTTCTTCAACCAAGTAGAAATTAAATAACTATTTTTCAAAAAGCTTTTGGCATTAACAAAATGTACACCTGGATATATAATTAGACTCGAAACAGGACCAGAAAGACTTGAACAAGACGTATTCAAAAGAGCAATGAAATATTGGACCAAATTAGTAAAAATAGACGGACATTGTTTCCTTCGTAAGTGCTACGATAAACTATTAAAACTAAACAACTTGACAAACAATCTATCTAAATATAATTGATGCGACCAAATTCAGAATACGCTAGATAAATACGGATTCCTGCGACTATGGATCAGCCAAAACTCTATGGAAATAACGAGTTATATAGAGAAAATAATGAACAATATATCTGAAGAGGGCATAAGAAACGATATTGAATGGGTAGAAAATTCGAAATATAGCACTTTGTATAAAACAAATAAAGAACCCTACATTTTTAGACTGCGAGCCATACTTAAAATTTAATATACCACTAAAATATATCAGAACCATAACTTAAATAAGACTTGAGGGGCGCGAAATACTACAATAGCAATAAATGAATTACTCATAAAATATGTGAAACGGACAAGTGCCTAATGTATAATTTAAATGTGAATGAAACAATTCAACACCTATTAAGTGCGTGTCCACAATACGAGCCATATAGGAACACTTTCATACAAGTTAATCAGTTTCTAAACATAATTCTCATAAAAATCAAAAGCGAAGCAAAGAATATATTTTATTATATAATTCGGCCTTGAAACTTCGATCATTTTGTTCAAATGAATAAATTATATTTCATTTTGTTCTCTAATAATATTATATATATATATATATATATATATATATATATATATATATATATATATATATATATTATTTTAACTATTATTTTATTATTGAAACTAACCATTATTACTATTTTAATTGTAAAACTGTAAGTATTATAAAAAATAATCACTTATAAAATAATATCAACCACCTTTGTAATAGGTCACTGTGTACCTTGAATACAAATAAATACATTCATTCATTCAATATTAATTATTTATCAGGCTTAGTTATTTAGATTTGAATTTATATTAAATACAATTAAAATAAATGACGGATTAGTTAAAAAACAATATTTTAACATTAAATACTTTTTGAAAATAATCTTACACAGAAAAAATATGATATTCGTACATGCAAAATTATTATCTTGTTAGACTTGATCTCGTTGAGACACATATATAATAATATACTACCCATCTATCTATCTGTCTATCTATTTATCTCTCTCTCTCTCTCTCTATATATATATATATATATATATATAAGTAATCATATTTTTTTATAAAAATTAAGATATGCAATGCAAATGTGTTTCAAGTATTAAAAATATTTTTAATTTCAAAATTTAATAGTTTGTTTTTGTTTTGATAACTAAAAATATGCAAGAAATGATAATATTTTCACAGTAAAGTAGACGAAAACTAAAATAAACTTAAATCTATGATGATGATTTACAATAAACAATCATAATTTATTTTCAGTCTATTTTTTAGTAAATAAATAATATATAAGTTTATTTACTTAGGCATAATATATTAATGTAGATAAATCGCAATAACATTTTTGAAACTCTTGCCAAATTCTATTATACAAATGAATTGTTCACTCTTTCACAAGTTATAACTTATTTACTAAACAAATATGTTTATTAATTGGCTATTGATTATCATGGTTGTTCCTTATATTCATTTTAATAGATCTTCCATGATCTTTAAATCAGAAAATTATTACATGTACTAATACTTTTAGATTCTTCTCTACTTACGCATTCAGAGGACGATGATATCGCCATCGAAATGGACATAAGGAACTATAAAAATGATCAATGATCAATTAATGATCTTATTTTAATTTAAATAATGTATGATTTGTGCAGTGAAAAATTTATTTTTAAATTTCAATAAATATTTGATTAAAAAAATTTTTTCGTCATTGATTATACTATTATCCATTTTATTGCATTTGATATACATTTATATAATATTCTGCGTTTCTTTAAAAAGTTTTCTTCTTATTAACCAAATTTATTTAACGCAACAAAGTAGAAAATTCCATTCCCAATGCGACAAAAAAGTAAAACATCTTTTATCTGGTAGACCTTAACATTAAAATTACTTTAATTTTTACAAAATTGTGATTATAAAAACAAATCAAATATTGTATAGTAAGTAACTATAAAAAAGATAATAACTTATAACTTTAAAAATGATTTTTTAACTAAATAATATTAAAATAAAATAAATATGATTAATAAATTAATATATACATATATTCATTATTATTAAAATTAAAATACTATATCAGTCAAATTTAATTAAGACTTCAATTACCCCGCACAAAAATGTTTACTTATATCAAACTCTCACAATTTAGACACTTTTTTCCCCTTATTAGACACAACTAGAATAAATTATAGGAATGCATAAATTCTATTGCCATAAGTACGGCTTAAAAGTCCATTATATTCTTTTTAAGTATTTTATAGTTTCGAATACAATTAATGACTTTTATATGCTTTATGCAAACTATAATATTCTTGATAAA
Organism: Acanthacorydalis orientalis; assembly: GCA_034766995.1. Lineage (NCBI taxonomy): Eukaryota > Metazoa > Arthropoda > Insecta > Megaloptera > Corydalidae > Acanthacorydalis > Acanthacorydalis orientalis. Next base: position 12,602,572 of record CM068321.1, on the reverse strand, counting down.
AAATAACATTAAACCGAGAAAAATTAAATGTTTTAGACTGAAATTTATTTAATGAATAAAAATGTGATAATATATATGTTTTCTGGCATTCTAATGTTTATATTATTTACAGTGAATCTATTTTTTTATTTTCATTCTATATTACTTAGAAATTACCTAGCCTGACAACTAACCATAAACGTAATAATATAATATAATTAATTAATTTAATTGCGTTCATTACATCTTTACAAATTATATTATTTCATTACAAATATGCATAATAAAATTCTATTTAACTCATTGTGTAACAATGTAGCATTTACTTCTTTTGTAAAAAAAACAACTTATTATCTTAAAAGAAATTTCATGTATAAATCCGAAGATATCTTTTTACATAATGTTAACAGACGTTTATATATATATATATATATATATATATATATATATATATATATATATATATGTATATATGCGTATATGGATAATAATATTTAGAAATTAAGAAACAAAACATTATGAAAGATGTTAAAACTAATGAAATACATCTAGAACTTAAAAAGTTGTTTAAAAATGTTAATGACCTAGATTTTTATCACATTAAATAGCGACCTGACGAATATGTAACTTTTTGATAAATGCATTTTGATTTAAATATATTCATAAAAGTTGCCGTTTAACATTTTCTATTTATTTTCAATATTTCTTATTGCTTCATCTATAAGATAAAACGATGAATAATATGTTTATATACTTTCTTAAAAGCTAAGAAGTGATGAAGAACATTTCAACAATCAGTTGCACAAAGAATAACGAATGGTGCACTCTAAGCTATTAACAAAATACAATTCCTTTCATTCATTTACTACATAAAAAAGTGCTTAATTATGTACAAATGATAATGACCATTAGTAAAATTTTATAGTAGTTATGTGTTAGTCTCATTTATTTAATTGTAGTTAAGAAAATGAACTTATTGTCTAAAATTAGTTCATAAATCAAAAATGTTCTTTTTACTTTTAATTTAAAAAAAGTTTTGAATTACATTAAATGATATTTTGAAATGATATTTTTCCTGGGGGTCATGGCCTGATGAATCACTTATTCATTTATCTGTTATGACTAATTTCAGTTATTGAACCATCCTCAAGCAGATTACTGATGAACTCAAGTATGTCAACAAGCTACTTGAGAGTGAGGGTGTTGTTAAAGTGTGTGTTCGGCTTAAGAGCCAAAAATAATCGTGGAAAATAAATAAACAATGAATCATCAGAATATAAATGAAACTCACCAACCCATATAAATGAAATTATTATAACTTCATTATCTTCAATAATCTAAAAATTATTAACCAATTAGTATCAAGGAGTATGATTAATATTTAAAAAACCACGGTACACGTTTCTAAATAAATATTTGAGATTATATTTATTTTATGTATATTAAAAGAAATTTAATTTAACGCCTAAAATTTATAATAATATTTTCCATACACATTTCATGACTAAATTTATAATTACACATGCATCATTTTAATGAGAATTGTTTCATTTACTACAATTATTTGTTTGATTTTTCAAGTACAAAACTGGAATATATTTGAGTGATTTTCCAATTTATGTCTATTTCAGGTCATAAATATATTTTTCAAAGTTAATATAATTTGATCAACATACATAAATGTATTCATAAATAATGGGCTAAAAGCTGTTAAAATGTGTAGGGATTATTTATATATTTTTTTTAATGACTATATCAATATAAGTGGAAGAGCTTGAAACAAATAAGTATTGAAATTTATTCAAAAAGATCTTCTCATAAGTAAAGTAATGCGCATATAACTAAATACATTCGATTTTCATAGAAAACAAAATAGATAAAAATTAAATAAGAAATATAGAGAGCTGAAATAGAATCTTGGCTTAAAATAAATTCCAACTTAATTGTAAAGTTTATATTTTAACTTTGGTTTACGAGTGATACGATTGATTCGAAAAACTAATTAAATATTAAAAAAGTGTAGATATTTTTCTAACAATCTTTATGATAAAATACGAAGTCTTATGAAAGTTGATATAAATACTGAAAATGTTTTTTCGTCGATTATACTTAATGAGTTTAGAAAACTAAAATTCGATTAATTATAAAATTAAGATTTAACGAACTATTACATTTTTTAAAATTTCAATCAAATATATATATATATATATATCAAATATAAATGGAATTATAATTATATACCTGCTGCTGCTGACTGGTATTTATGAGAAGCGTATGCATTAGCAGATAAATGAGCAGATTCTGCAGGTGGTCCATATCCTCCAGAAGGTGGAATTGGTGGAACACCGTAATGTGAATTTGGAGAACTGGATGAACTGAAACCATGACTAGAATGATCTACAGCTGCAGATGGTGCAGACGGGGCAGAACCTCCACTATGACTGTATGCTGTAACATATATTTGACAATATACATAAACAGAATATATATATATATATATATATATATATATATATAAATCTATAAGATATATTATGAAAAAATATAAACAGAATTAAACAAAATATATAACTTTATAGTCTTTATTCCTCCTGTCAATTGTTCACGGTAGCGTTACTGGTCGTGACCGAACTCTATTTCATCATGACAACACGAGACAATCGATCTGATGCTATGTGACTTCTATTTACCCCAGGCATAAACTGTTGATCAGAATGATCTCAAAGGAAGGACGTTTGCTCTGATAAGTTAAAGATGATATAAAGAACTGATTGGAAGAACAAACTGTATATTTTTTCACTGAAGGGGAGGAAGATATATGTTAGGCATTGACAGAAATGTATTGAAAATATTGACTACTATTCTGAGGAATAATTTTTTTTAAAAGATTATATTTTGAGATTTATTTCTTTTCTTTATTTCATTCAAATATTTTTGTTTCATACTAGCTAAAAATATTTTTTCTCTTGATACATCAATATGTATTAAAAATTAATTTTATTACAAATAACAATAATCAATTTAATGCATTAAATAAAATGTAATTTATTCAGAAGGTATCTTCTAAGAAAAAAATATCAACCGTTAATAATAAAATTTTTATTCGATTTGTTTCGAAAGTTGATCAAACTTTGACATTTAATAATTTTTATTTCAACTTTCGTTTTTTGATTTAGAGATATTTTTGAAACTTTGCATATTACAATGAGATTGTGAAATTTCATATCTTACAAATTACTGTTCTTTGTGATATGAAACATTCACCCATTCGATGAGCGCATCAAATCTTTCACCGATGAATCTCTATTTTTATAAAACCATAAACTACTTTGTGTCAGCAAAAACTTTCAAACAGCATTTATAAATGGAAAGTACTTCCAAAATATTTTGTGAGTTCAAAAACATTATTTTTTAAAAAAATAATTAAATTTCATTGATTAATATAAACATGTATAGCAATATGTTCGAGAAAGTGATACTAACACTAATAAAAAAAATTAATATTTTTTTTTATTAATGTTAGATTATTTATTTCAACAATTCAATTAAAACTACCCAATTTACGATATTTTTATAAGATTCTTTATCAGAAAAAAACATCTCAGATAATTGTATTTGATATTACAATTTGTATTATTATTACTTAATTCTTATTACTTTAGAATTTCGATATAAAATTAGAAAATGTGTATAAAACAATGTAAAAGCATTCAAAAAGTTTTTCGTGAGCTGTCAATGCAAGTCAACTAATTATTGTCGTTTATTAACTATAGCACCACTGATGAATTGTATATATACGGACAATAACCTGTCATAATTGGACAATTATATTTAAAAATTCATTCTTTTTTACTAAATTGCTTTATAAGTTTTAAATTTTTTGTGAAGATATGTAATTATTTTTATTAAAAAATAAGCAATTAATTAATCTAAAATAGTTCTTTATTTCTAAAATAAATATCAATGTTTTTGTTATATATATATATATATATATATATATATATATATATGAGTAGTTTTTTGAGTATCATATATGTTTATATTTAAAAACGCGGATACACATGTTTTTTGCCGATTATGCATATTTATAATTTATCTTTAGATTTCATTTGCATATTTCAAATCTGGTTTGAAAATGAAAACATATTCAAGTGAAATTTGTATTATTTTTATTTTTCTGTTTAGTGTCATAGAGTTCAAAAAGTGAATGTGAATTATTGATCCCTAACTTTTTTTTCTTAATTTTGAATCAATTGAAGCTACTATCTTAAATAATAATAATAGCATATAGGTCACAATAACATTTCAAGTGTGCATAGAGAGAGTGTTTTTTTTAAAGATCAGATACATTGATTATATACAAAAACTAACCCGATGACTTCCTGATTGTAATACATTTTAACATTTTTATTTCATGTGCAATATTGTATGAATCTAAATATATCGTGTTTTTTTTATTGTATTGAATTAGTATTATTTTATGAAAGTAATTTAAATTAGAAATGCAAGAGTGAAAACTATTTATATTTTTATCGATAGTGCTGCATTTAAAAGTGATTTAATTTTTAAAAACAATAATCACGACAAAAGAAAGCATAGAGAAAGACATTTAAGTCAGTCATTATATATAAAAATAGCTAAAATAAATTAGCTTTTAAAATGAAATAAAAAAATATTCGGAGTCGTTTTACTCATTTTTCTGACAATTTTCTAACCAGCGAATAATATTACATACTTCAATCAGATTTTCAGCACAACAAAGAATAGAATATATTGCATGTATGACAGATATTGTTTAGAAAAATATCCGGTATTATTTCATTTGTGTTGACAAATACGTTGCATCTCATTTTAATTACTTGAATAAAATAAAAACTCTTAAAATGTCATCGATTTAAAAAAAGTTACCTGAACTGGATGGTCCTGATGCGGAATATGATGAAACCTGATGATCTCCATGTCCTGAACTAGAATGTGGAGTGACTAGCAATGCAGACGTGGCCATATGTCGTCCCAAATTCGATATTGCTTCTCCTTTAGCACTAATAATTTGTCCTTTTGTCGATATAATTTGACCGCCGCCTTTTATTAATTGACCTTTGATTGCTATTACACCGCCTTTAATTGCTTTCACAGCTTGCAGTAAAGTGTTGAGTATTGATTTCTTCAAACTCCACCAATCGAATGATTTTTGATCGTAACTCTAACATAACAATATAAGACGTGAGAAAAATTAAATGCAGCTTATAACAAAATAAAGGTTAAAAAATATATTTATGTCATTTCTTAATTCTAATACTTTTAATTTAAAAAATAATTTCTGTATTTAAAATATACGTTTGTATTCATTGTTTATTTTGAAAAATAATTATAAATTATAAAGCAGATGATATTTTTCCTTTTTAAATTCAATTTTTTATAATTTTACATTTTATTTTTATACGTTTGATGAACTTTTTGACATTATTATATGATTTGGTTCGATGTACTAATAAATACAATATGTATAAGATATACAAATATAAAAGTATATTTAAATAAATATGTTACGAAAATAGAGAAAAAATATTGTACTAAGAAAAATTCTATTGTACGATGAGAGTTAGAAAGGATATGTTAAAATATCGAAAATGATAAAAGATACACACCGTTTTTTAATGATATGTCTTTTAAAATATATACTTTTGAACAATTTTATATATAACAGGGCTGGTCATATGGCCGGTCCCGAGTTGTATGCAGCTGGCAAACGCGGTAATGCAATTCTTTTGATATTTTTTAAAAAATGTACTTTACAAACACCAATTAGTAACCAAGAAATGAGAAGTATACAATTTTTAATAAACTTATTTGGAATATTTTCTAACGATTGGATCCTTTTAAAATTATTAATTGGTTTTTAAATGCAAAAAAATATTTTGCAATAACAGTAATTAGAATAGACACAAAGCATAAAAATGTATTTAATAATGAATATATATATTTATATATATATATATATATATATATGGATTTTTATAATATAGTCATTAATATTGTAGCTTGTAAGTAATCCTAATTCATCTTTTTCAAATATTAAACAATTATATTTTTACACTAACACTGTAAATTAAAAAAATATATATTTAAAAACAAAAAAATATATATTACTCGAATTAAATAAAAAATATCTAGTTTATTATATAAATTCTATTATTTTTTTCTCATTGTGTGAGAAACCCCTAAATTCTAATTTAAAAATATGAATAATAAGATAATAGAAATCTTTTTTAGAAAACACTCACTTGAGGTACATCATCATATGGATTATAATGATCATTATGATCATCACCGCCCCCTGACGAACCTTGCGAAAGCGATGCAAATTTTGATTTTATTCCTGATGTTATTTTATTTTTGATTACTCCAAAGAAATCTCCAGAACCAGATCTTTTAATACGCGAAAATTCTTCTAAAGTTTGTTCCCCACTTGGTCCTATAGCCACTAATTCAAATGGTTCTACTTCCACATCATATTCAGGCATTGGTGCTCCATGTACAATCGGTATTATGAATAATAAGCACAAAAAGTAACCAGTCATCTGAAAAATAATAGCATACATTAGAGTTTTTATCATATTAACACTTATATTTTTTCAATATATGTATATTTTTTTATTTAAATATATATACAGAAAAATGTAATTCAAATCTGTACAAGGTTATTACAGAAATGGTTCTAATATTTTTTGTAATAATTTAAACCGCAATATTTTTACAACATATCGTAAATAATTATAAAATTTTTGCACGAATGTACGTTCTTTGCATAACCACACAAATACGTACCTATGGCATTCATAAAATATGTTATTCATCTATTTAGTAAACAATTATCCTATAAAAATTTTAACTATTTCAACATTACAATTTTTATATTATTGTAATACTACTCTAATTATCACATTATATATTATATACCTCACATTATACAACTAATTATTTTTATGACGGAAATGACTAATGTAAACTAACGTAAATTAACATTTATGTAAATTAATTATAAATGGGATCAGAAACTGAAAATATTAGGTCGGTAAAAAAAAATTGCGGTCTTTGTTAAGAGTTTGAAAGTGATAAACCGCAATTATTTTTGTACCAACATAATAATTACGCAAAATAAAAACAAACAATCCTTTACTTACTGTTTCTTTAATTGTTATATTGATACTTATTTAATTTAATCAGATAATAAATTAACTGACATACATATGTATATATATATACATATAAGTCTGAATCATATATTTATTGATTGTTTAAAGGATTGATCGTTTAATGATATTTAACTCTGAAATGTTGAACAGATAGCTAACGAATAGATTTTTTCTTTCTCTAAAAAAATCTTTTGCTGAATATTTCTATGAATTTTAATGTTTCTTTCTATACTACAATTATTTATGTTTATAATACTAATATAATTCTCAATATACTTAAGAATTTTATCCAATTCATTTTCTTTATAAGAATTTATAAAAGCACCAACTACACTATTTCACTTAAAACTGTCAACAGTTATTAGAAAATAGAAGTTTACTCCCGTAAATATTTATTTATATATATATATATATATATATATATATATATATACATGTGTATACCTGTACATGTATATGAATACAATATATATGAAATAGAAATTTTCGTATCTAATAAAAACACAATTCAATTAGAAATGAAATCAAGTATTTGCTTTTTATCTAACTGTTCTACTTTAAAGGTATTCTGTTGATGTTAACTATAAATGCTTGTTTATGTTTCTCATATTTCTGTATTTATTCTCTTAATGGTATTTAATTTATTATGCATTTTAATTGTGTTAAAATCGAATATTTTCAAACGACATAAAATTAGAATTTCACGTATTCTTATTTTAATGAATCTATCACGTTGCCAATGAAAGCCTTATCATTAATAATTGATCAAATAAATAAATATATAACATTTTACTATTGAATATCACAATTTTTATACCTAAATACTGTTTTCTTCGACATGGTATTTAATATACTTGAATATATATATATATATATATATATATATATATATATATATATACAATCAAACTATTTACATATAAATTTACTTCATTATTCCATACAAACTCTCAGAATCTTATAATGAATTCGTTTCACGCATATACGGAGAAAGGTTCATCATCTCTAAAAACAATATTCTTTCTCTAATTAGCGGTAAACACCACTTTTCAGCACAAATAGAAGAAAACTATACTACTAATACCTAAATATGAATTTGTCTATATTTGTCTGCCGAAATTATCAATATTTTAATTAATACAAAGTTCTAATTAAAGTCCCAAATGTGTCTGCATATTATATAAAATGAGGACGTTAATGATCTTAGTTGCCGATGCGTCCCTAAACTCCAAATATATCTATCGTTTATGAAATGATGAATATATTTATATTTTTTCTAGATTATATGTTAAATTTTATAATTATTTGTTATGTTACATTTTATATTTATTTGTTTTTTTAAATATGTATTAGTTTCTAAAATAACTTATACTTCATATTATATGACAGAGATTTCAATAGAAGACTAGAGAATATGTAAATGAAATCATTGAGTAACCGTTAAAAAAATATATAGTCAATACAGTTAAAATATAATCAAGTTTTAGTATGTATATATATATATACTATGCAAAATTAACATAATTCTAAGTTTTAAAAGTACTGCCAGATTGAGCAGTAATTCAAAGAAAAATGTATTCAATTCCATATTCAGAGGTAACTTAAAGAAATATGTGAATCAAATAAGATAAAAAAATTATACAGAAAAAGTAACCATATTATAATATATATAATATGATTACTTTTTCTTTTTTTAAATAACGTATATATATATATATATATATATGTTATTTAAAAAAAGAATTAATTTCATACTTATTACTCATAAAAAAAATTTTTTTACATGCAATATCAAAAAAACAGGCGTGGTTAACCTAAGTACCGTAAGTAAAATCCGAGTCCCTGAATGTTTCAATCCGGTTTACCAATATAAGTTGAAGTTAAAAATGTTTAGAATTACATTTTTACAAAAAACTACAAAATAAGAATAAGAGATCCTTTTCATCCGAGCATACTTTTGTGTTATATGACTTCTATTTTTTCATATATATATATATATATAATTTCTATTTGTGTACTGTGTAACAAACTTGTTTATGAAAATATAACGTATACTATAGAAATTAAATCATACACAACGTAAAATCCTTCATTGAAACTAAAGGTAAATGTTAATTTTACCTCAATTTTGATTTATAAAATAAATTCTATTATTTATTAGAATATAAACATATACAATGCTATAAATTTGTACAATTATTATTATTATGTAATTATCAGTTAAACGAAATCAGTAATTTATTAAAGAAAATATTAATTACTATTATTAACTATTACTCCTAAGATTTTTTAAGATTATTTAAGAAACATGAATTGTTGTGTAAAACAGATAAAATTAATAAAATTTATTCAATAACGAAGTGCAATATGATATTTGTCATTTTATAATATTTAGAAACCAATTAACTACTGTTCAAATTATAAACTAGCTATTAAATTCTATAATTATAGTTATAGATATAATATATACATATATATATATATATATATATATATATATATATATATATAATTTACAAGTAAACACACCGGCTATAAAAGAACAGATGACTTGTTTCCTTCATGTTATTAATTTTAGTCCGATTTTATGACTTTATATATTGATAGCACAACTAAAGATTGTTAATTCTGCAGAGAAATACATTTCTCTATACGACTAAAAATAAAAATATTATATTTATCGTATTAAATTCAGTAAATTGTAAATTATTATAAAAACTTGTAAATATAGGTCAATTCAGAAAACTGTAACTGAGTTATGAAATAATTATTTCTATTTAAATATCACAAATGTTTTAATGAATGTCCCTTAATTACACCATTTATATATATATATATATATATATACAAATTATGAAATAAAATAAAAGCTTACCATGCTTTAAGCCTTATATTTTTTTACAATTATGTAATGTTTAAGAAGAAAGTGACATGAACATTTTTCATAATAATTATTTTAATGAGACAGTACAAAACGTTTACTCGTTAATAATTATGAAAATATTTACAAACAGTTTAAAAACTGTACCAGTCTAGTTTTACTGAACTAATAAATTACATAAAAAGATAAATTATCCACAAGGTAATTACTTACATCATAAGAAATTTTGCAAGATCTTAAGAGTACATCATGACCAGTGTGTAGCATTAAAGAAATAAATTCACCAACATTACTTATTAAATATTAGTAAAAAGTTTTTCCATTGGAGTATATATAGACATATTTTTTTGTAAATATTATATATTTATGCCTTTAAATACATATTCATACTAATGCACATAAATTATATCCTTTCTTCTTGAAATATTACAATTACGCTCTACAGTTGTATTCTTTTATAAAGGAAGGAAATATATTTGAAAGCACAAATTATATGTTACATTCTTTAAAATTGTAATTCATATACAATTGCATCTTATTATGTGACAACGTCATATTTTTACGACTAATATTATTTACCAATATGTGTATATAATTGATTATTTATATATATATATATATATATATATATATATATATATATATATATATATCTGTATGGTTATACTAAAAATTTATCTAACGATTATCATCTATTCTTTAAATTTAAAATTATTTAAACTAAAAAAAATATTTAACTATTAAATTATAAAAAAATTATATAAAATTATTTATCTAACAAAATTTCACTATCTGAATACTAAAAATCTATAAAATTACTTATGTTAAATTAAATATTTTCTGCATTTTTTCCTTAAATTAAGAAACAAGCCACAAGATTATTATACTGATTTTCCAGCAACAGTTTAATTTAAAAGTCAGATTGAACAATGAAAAAAATTATATATATATATATATATATATATATACATACATATATATATATATATATATATATATATATATAATGAAAGTTCAAAAAATTATCATAAAGTTTTCCGATATTTTAAATCACTCAGTTTATGTTTATCATTTCTAGTTTAGCCACGTGAAACATCTTCAGTTATATATTAAATAACTAATGTGTTATTTAAAATCTGACTGAAGAGGACATAAGAGAGGGATACTTCCTAAAACTAGTGAAACACAAATGATCCAAAAAAAAGAAAGATCGCTAGAACAACGCATCAAGGGGTCACAGATGTAAAAACATAGAATTATAATTTAAAAACATTTTTGTTGCAGCCGTACCCCATCTTTGTTAAATTCTCTTCCTGTATTTCACTACTTGGCCATTCATTTGTGTTTCACTACGATGAGTTTCAATATGTTTTTGTAACTCGTGTAACTTTTTTTATAATTTATTTAATTTCTATATTTATTAGTTCTTTAAAACATCAATTACTTTGTAACATATTATTTGAATTTATATAGAAAAATATAATATCTTGATGCAATTTTCTTGTTACTGGTCGATGCTCCCTTAAACACCAAATAATCAATCAATCGTCTTATCTGCATATAACAAATAACGGTAATAACAAGAAAAGATAGTCGATCCTTTAGTGTTCATTATAAACAATTCCACCTGACTTATATATATATATATATACATGGTTTGTATGTCTGCATGTGCAATATATTATACATTTTTTTACAGTAACATATTTTAAGTCAATCAAAAAATTCAACTTGCATAAATAAAATTGTCAGACGAAAATTGAGTAACGAGTGATATATTTGCATTGTAATTTGGAACTTTAACAAAAAAGAAGTACAGACGTTGAAAGTACTATTTGTATATATATATATATATATATTTATATACAATTTAAACTGAAAGTTCATTTTCATTATATCGATTTCGATTTTTTTTTACATAGTAATCTTATGACAGTGATATGAACAAATGTTCTACTTTTGTACACATACTTTTCAATCCGGTTTGTAATGTCTCCATTTAAAGACAAATTTGTTTTCCATAATATTTCACGAATCGATGTTAATGAAAACAGATTTTTTACAATGCAAAAATAAAGCAAACATGTAAAAAGCGAATACTCGTTTCAGTAATTAATTTCATTATATTTCGTTTGGTAACAAATTCGTTGTTATATTTCCATTTTTAGAACGCAAAATAATAATATACAAATTAATATGTATTATAATTTTGTAGAAACTTTCTTATATGAATGAACGTTAATGATTGTAGCGTAACCTTGACTTACACAAGATTTTATTAAACAAATTAAATAGTTTATTTATTGAAGTTCAGTGTAAAATTGCATAAAACTGTTACATATATATATATATATATATATATATATGTATGTATATGTATGAATATATATATATATATTATTATTTCATTTCGAACATATTTTTTAAATTTCAAGATGTTAAAAAAGGGGGCTTATCGTAATAATAAAGTAGTTAATATATTAAAATAGTTATGCATCAGAGTGTAAAAAGTTAAAAAAATGAACTAATAACACACTTTTTTAAATTAATAAACCAAAATGTAACTGTTTAATCATTTATTTGAATTTTGTGTTGTACATGTGGCTGCAATGACTTCAGCATTTAAAAAATTAAATCTCTAATTGTGATATTATAATTCAGTATAATTTAAAAATTGAAATGAATCCTAATAAGAAATTAAATCACTATATATATATATATATATATATATATATATATATATATATATATATATATATATATGTATGTATGTACATATGTTTGATAATATTTATGATTAATAAACTTCAGTGCACACAGTGGTTCTACTCTTAGATATATCAAATACACTATTGTTTAGATAGAATAAATTTGATACTAATTTAGAAAAATATGTTCTACTTAATTTTGAGTTATCTGTTATTTTAATGTTTAGTTCATGTTAAGTTATTAATATATATGTAAAAACCATCAAATTGATATACATTTATTCGAAATATAATTTTGTTTTAATAGAAAGAAAATATTCAGGTACTGAAACTCGAGATAGTACAAAGCTGGGACGGCATACAAGTTTCAGATTTAATAACCTACAAAACATTGCTTTTAACTTTTAGTTTTTATTAATGAGGTTTTTTAATTTTTTCCAATAAGTATGGTAACGACCAATAAAAAATAATACAACACATGTAAATATTTATCACTTCTCAAATAAGTTTTACTCATTAAACAAATAACAAAAAGTGTAATTAAAAATGATTCATAATCAATTATTAAACATATATAATTAAAAAGTGTGATGCTTTATGAGGCAAGTAAAAATTCTTTAATGAAAGTGAATTTAGCCACAATTCCAGAAAATGTATAGAAAATATTTATCACTATATATACATATATATATATATATATATAAATGTAAATTCATCAAATAGGTAACTTAATTAAATATAAAACTAATAAAGTACTTTGTATATACATAAATATTAACATACATTTATTTTACATCAATTAAAACCATTCTTGTACCAATTGAAAACAAATAAACCGTGAATCACACTAATCATAGATATTTGATATCTAGCATATGTACGAGTATTGTAGTTCTAGTACAGATATTACTGAAATTACATTGAAATAAAAATGTTGATAAAAATTAAGTTAACACAACTCACATGAATTGATTATACATGTACACACACACAACACACAAATAGAAACATACACACACATCCGTACACAAATACACACACATACATACACACAAAAACATACACACACGTACACACACACACACATACATATATATATATATATATATATATATATATAAATCACATAATATTTGTAGCGTATTTAAATTTAATATCTCGCCAGTAAATGTTACCTGCAGGAAAAAAAGTTTAATGATCCTAAATTTCATATTACCATTTTTGCCTAAAGTGATACAACATAAAAAATGAAAGTTGTAATCATATAAAATTGTAACACATGTCTATATATTTTCTAAACTAATTAACAATCTTATTTTAACAGTTTAATTGGTTATGCTGATTTAATTATCTAAGACAACATCGTTAACATTTATTTAACCATAAAAGATCAATTTTTCCTCGATTTATATTTTCATCTAAAATTAATTTTTTTTAAAAAAATAATATAAATATCCTTTATTATTTTTCCAGCAAAATTTTAAATGGGAGACTTTTTCAAAATTGATTTGACATATATTTATCATACAAATATTACTAGTTTTAATTTAAATGTTTTTCTTTCTAAATCAGTAACACATTTGAAGATAAAATAATTTTTATTTTTACTTTTTTCATCAAAATATAAGACAAATAAGCGTAATTGGCTGTACTAACAAGTGTGTAAGCTGACAAGCAAATATTTTGAATGGCAAAACAAACTCCATAAATCTAAATGATAATTGCTGTTAATGAATTCAGCTTAAAGCTCAATTTTTTTATATTTAGATGAACATCAGGATAAATAGCTCTAAACATGATAGAAAGTCCTGTTCCTGCAAACATAGTACAACTTGTATAAACATAAAATGTTTTATAACTGGAATTTTTATTCAAATTAGTGGTTCTAAATGGAAGTGATAAAACCTCCTAGGTTTTGATTTAAAAATTTTATGAAGAGAACAGTTTATCTTATTATTACAAGGACAATATTACCATCTAATAGCTATCAGTGTCATTACATGGAGAGTAATATAATCTCATAGAAGACAAGTTCGATTTTGACTAATTTAAAAATAAATATAATTAAATTATTCTAATGGCATGAAGAACAAGAATCTTATTAAATTTATTTATCTCAAATATGAATAACTAGAAAAAAATAGTAGAATTATTAAAAAAGTTTTCATTTGTTATAATCATTTTAAAATTAATAATTTGTAATAGTGTATGCACAAATAAATATAAAAGATTTGCTTATAACAATATAGTTCTGTGTGACGTTGGATAAAGTCACATTCACAAAATAATTCTTCTCGCCCCATGAGCCATAAAAAAATTCCAATGTCCAAAAGTGATTATTGATTATATTTGATCTGAAAAATGTTTTGTAGATTGTGAGTTGAAAAGGAATATCTTTACTTGTATATATTTTTATCATTTCAATTAGAAAAAACATATTTTTTTAAAAAAAATAAGGGCATGATTTCATTACATAGTAAATGTTACACACGAAACTAACTGAATAAAGTGACCTATATAAAATATTTATTGCAGAAAGGGTGTATATGATTCGCTCAGATTGAAAATTACTGATTTGGGACGTACCCTTCACAACAAATAACATACAAAAACAAGACACTCCCTAGTCATCATTTTAATTAAAAGTTCTGATCATTTATAATTAGTTTTATACAATGTAAAAATGTATTAATAATCTATAAATAGGTACTGTTATTTTTAATAATATTTATTTCCTTTATTCATTTTTATTATATTTCCTTTATTGATCTTTATTAACCAAAAGAGCAAAGAGCATACTAATCCCTGATAAAAAATATTTATATCTTACTATTACTTTAATGTACTCATTGTTTACTAATTATATATATATATATAATTTTTTATAAAAATATGTCTTAAAAGAGAATGCTTTTCTTTTTAAAAAGAATGTATTTATTTATGTATTTATTCAATAAAGAGTTTATTTTACTTCTTCACACAATGATTACAGTTTATAAATAAAAAGATTGCATTATAATTGAAGTACAAGTTTAGCAAAAAAAAATAAATTAGTATGTTCATGTATGTAAACATATATACAAATATGTAGATATAATCAATCATAAATACGGATTCATGTGAAAGGATGTATTTGTAAGTCTAACCGTATTATTGTACATACAGACAGAATTATGTGAAAGGAATGATGATAGCTGACAAAATTAATAGTACTTTTTATTAAGTCGTCAATAAATTTGAATCTAACTTAAACTTTGTTTTCGACATTAAAAGAAAGTTAATTTGTGTGCATACACGTTCATTTCCGTGTGAATATTTGACCGATGCTGAATGCAGTTTCTATTACATTAATAAATCTTCGTTGGCCCGAAATAAAAAAAAATCGCATCGATATCTCTACGAAAATATTTTCGTTTTTAAAATGGTTACATAAATGAATGAGATATCGCTTGTAAAAAATATATATTTCTCTACACGTACGGCAATATTTAATTAACTTGATGTGTTAAAAAATCGATTTTGTTCATTTAATAGATTTCCATAGTCAATTAAATACATAATCGTTTTTTATTTGACTTTCTAAATACTCTATATGTAAATTTTAACATTTTTGTGAACTGTAAATTACACTTTATTATTTTGCATACTATATTTTGTTTTCTAATATACATATATGTAATGAACATATAATATTTAAACAATTAATAATGTACAATATTGAACACTATATATATATATATATATATATATATATATATATATATATATATATATATATATGACGGAATACGATATAGCCATACTTTGGAAAACGAAGAATGTTTTAACATGAATTACACGTTTCAATTAATTCGTATTAAGTCATCATTGCAACCCTGAGTTTAACAGTAATGAATGGAAAGGATAATAATGATTCAAAAATACATCTCGAAATCAAATCAAATCTATTTGTAAATGTTATCTGCAATTTTTCAAGATTCATTGACCGATTAAAAAATATATAACAACGGTGTATATTGTACACAATTATCTTCGAAATTATTTCTACTTATTATGCTGTTAAACCAAAGTTTGGTGGGAATTCAGAATTCCAAATGTTTGTAGGAAGACACTATTTGGCATCTTTATTGCTTTACTATCTGTATTTGCATCTATACTTTAAACTATTACATAATTCATTATAGTTTAGGAAAAAAATAAATTTTCCAACATTTCAAACAGAACTTAATTTTATTAGGTTGCTAGAAAAATAATTGCGGTTTATCATTTTCAAATTTAAAACAAAAACCGCATTTATTTTCCTATCGAACTAATACAATAATTTATATAACCTGATTAAGAATATGATTAATCAACACATGACTAAATACTAAATTCAAAATTATTGAAAAATATATTGACAAACTGTTAATAAAAGTACCAGAAGTCTTTTTTAAATATCTAATAAATATATATATATATATATATATATATATATATATATATATATATACGTATACTCTTTGATTATCCATCGATAAAAGAAGTTCGCTTAATTTATGTTTTATTTAAAAGTATATAATTTTTATAGTTGTTTATGAATGAATAAAATTGTAGGGCAGGCTTTGACTGAAAGAAATGAATGAAATAGTTAATAAAGCACTATAAACAAACTAATAAATTAAAAAAAATCGATTATATTACTTATTTAACTTATAAACGTATAATTTTTTCAATATACTAGTTAATGAAATGTTTTATTTCATGTTATGTGTTTAAGGTGATTGGAAAACTAATAAAGAATAATTTATGTCTTGTATAAATTTTATATATCTATAAACATTTTTACTGCATAAATATAAACCAATACATACGATTTAATGTGAACTCAATTGTGAAAATAATAGACAAGTTTTTTAATATATCAGTACTACTTTCTCGTCATGTAAGATTAAGTTATTCATAAATAAAACAACGTCATAATCAAGTTCATACTAATATGTTGTTGATAAAAGTAAAACTATCATTTAATATTAGGTACATAAGGAACCTAACTTTTATTCTGCTATATATATATGTGTGTGTGTGTGTGTGTGTGTGCGTACAGTTTATAAATAATTTAAACAATTGCTTAACTTCAACACAAATCTATTCAAATAAAAATATTTGATCTGGTAATTTATACTGTATAAAGAAAATAAACAAGTTGTAAAAAATATTTGTTTTCAGATCATTATATAAAAAATATATATTTAATCTATAAAATAATAATGAGTATATTGTAAAAAGTATATTTTTTTAAAAAAAAAAACACGTGGTATATATATATATATATATATATATATATATATATATATTGTATTAGATTGGTAGAAAAATAATTGCTGTTTATGACCTTAAAATTCATATAAATTACTGAAATTATTTTTCTATCAACCTAATAATATCAATAGTCATATAAAAATGTCTATAATATTTCTGGTTAAGATATATATATATATATATATATATATATATATATATATATATATATATATATATATATATATATATACATTCAAAATATCAAATTGACATTACAAAGAAGTTATCAGAATTAAGCTATAATAAATAAACATGGTTATTTTCTCATTTCAGAAATATCTATTTTTAGTTTTTACAGAATAGAAACTTTTTATAATGTTTTATTAGTCATTTATATAATATTAGTTATTAGTAGTAAACTATACAATTGTCACATCAATCATTGTATGAATTAAACAATAATTTAATAAATTCTACTGAAACCACATTATTAACCTCGTTTCACAAACAATTGACATAGTATGAAAATATATATATTTTTCCTTAAAAATTAGCCATATAATAACAAAAAAAAACATACTTTCTCTGATACAAATGTAAACGGTTATGATTAGTGTATTAAAAAAGTAAGACATTGAACTTGAGGAAATGCGAAACAACGTATTGAAATGAATTTAAAAGTATGAATGTTTGAACGATTAAATTTAAATGCACATAATTTGCTCAAGGTATCATTAATGCTTATTATTTTATATTTGAATCAGTCAATCATATTTAATTATTTTTCAATTT
Source organism: Acanthacorydalis orientalis (assembly GCA_034766995.1). Classification (NCBI taxonomy): domain Eukaryota; kingdom Metazoa; phylum Arthropoda; class Insecta; order Megaloptera; family Corydalidae; genus Acanthacorydalis; species Acanthacorydalis orientalis. Next base: position 12,583,733 of record CM068321.1, on the reverse strand, counting down.
TAGTTAAAATTCTGCTGTGTTGCTATTTAAGAATTTATTTTTTATATCTTATAATTTGATTTGAAATTAGTCATATTAATTAATATGAAAAATTAATATACCCATTATATATATATATATATATATATATATATATATATATATATATATATATATATATATATAAAGAAAGTTTCATTCTTTCATTTATAAATACGTTTGAAAATATTAATTCAAATTTTTACTTGGATATATACTCGTATACGAATAGATGCATTTATTAATATGTAGTATCTTTTATGTGTTTATTTGCGTTCATATTTTATTGTTCTTATATTTTCGTTATTTTTTAATTAAAAAATATATTGTCGATAATTTTAAAATAATATTTAATTTAGATTAAATATTTATAAAATTAAAACATTTATTTTTTTAAAAAAAAATTATTACACTAATATAGAATGACACAAATGTCAGACATATTTTGAAATTCAAAAACCGCTCCACTATTAATTCGTTAATAATATATTTATGTATTAAAATTAATTTCAATTTTTTCCATGTTATTATACTCAAGATATCTATCAAATTTTACAACTGTATAAGAAACCTTTCCGTAAATTATATTAATAAGAAAAGACATCATGGAAAGAAGCTAATGAAAAAGATAGAATACACTACGTTGACACTTTAACTCATGTAGTACTTTTGAATCATATGATCGATTCCGGGATGAATGGGAAGACTTATTAAAAAAGAATACACGTTAACCAGAACTAGTCGCATGATGAAACAAATAGAGAAAGTGCGTAAAATCCTAAAATTTCACCGTTGTGTATCCGTGAAGTTCACTAAGGATATAACTAAAAAACCTACAAGTATATTTATTGAATATTATTTAATAGTTATTATAAAATAAATGTGTTTACTTTTCAGAATTCTTTGAATTTCGGCTAAAAAGTAAGATTATAATAATTTAAATACACAATGAAAATAACGAATAACTATAAAACTTCTTGAAAATTAATATTGATTGATGAAAAAGTGTAATATTAATATGAGTAAGAGTTCGGTATAAAAAAGCAATAGATTCGCTTAAAATTGAAGAGGTGTACATACAAAAATCTTTAATTGAAACAAATTACAACTTCTACAATCTTAATTCCATCTTTCACAGATGAATTATTTTTTCACTCCACAAAGAAAAAAAACGATCAATAATATACAATATAAAATTGATCATTTTTGATTATTACGAACTTCGATGGAGGTGCCATCATAATCAGAAGGCTAAGGTATAGCATTCATAAGAAATTCATTTGAAACATTCTGTCGTTTACAGTTATTACTTGGAATTTTTGAACTTTTGTTAACACAATTAAATAAGACTTCTTTCCAATATTAAAAATGAGCCAATTAATTATTCTTGCCAGATAATCATTTTTACAAATCTTATAAGGAAATACATTTTTTATTGTCCAAAAACAAAATTAAATTTAAAAAATTGATATATTCATATAATACATAATTTATTAATCTTGAACTAGTTTTGTTGCCGAAATGAAAAAATCACATTGAAACTGTGATATTTGAAAATACACAAAAAAATCAAATGAATTTTAAATCAATATTTTAAAAAAAAAGATGAAAAATGATTTGAAAAATATATGAAATGTACAATAACAGCAAATGATGATCCAGTCTGAAATTTTGGAGGTTTAATTTATTTAAAAAGAAACCCACTCATATATATATATATATATATATATATATATATATATATATATATATATATATCTTTTTGGCACGAATTAGACGATGTTTTTGGTCAGCCTATGGAAAAAGGTTTAGTCATTTTGGTGTCCGTCCCTAGAGGCGAATGGTGCCCCAACAGCCAAAGTCAGCATATTAAAGAAAAGTCGGCATATGACTCGGTAGACAATCGCGCTATTTGTGCTCAAATCCAGGGAAAGAATATATATATATATATATATATATATATATATAGATAGATAGATAGATAGATAGATATTTATATATATATAATCATTGAAAGAAAATGTAGCTTGTATAAGCCCACTTACTAATCGTTGAATATACCACGGTATAATTAATTAGCTTTGTTCTAAATACCCATTGTATTTTATGAAAAAATAAGTCAATCCATTCTTTCTACTCGCAATAACCATATTGACTTTATATAATCACAGTAAATTTACGCACGTGCACATTACTTTTATTGGATATCTTTATTGACCAGCAAATATTCTTAAACTATCAGATGTGTCTAATCTGTAAAGGTCGAAAAAATACAGAGAAGGTGTAATAAATCTTTCAAAAATGTCTTCAATACGTTTTAATGGTCTATTAAATAATTTGAAAGAACACTGAAGATATAAACATGAAATTTATTTTCAAGTGAGGTGTGACCTAAAAAATGAATAATAGCTATTAAAAAATCTTTAAATTTTATAATAGATAAAGTAATATTTTATTAGAATCACTGTAAGGTCAGAAACGAAACTTATATTTTTTAAAACATATTAATAACTACAGGTGCACAAAAACAATACATTATTTTCTTGTTTTCAACTGAATATATTTTAATAACTTAAAAGTAATTATTAAAATATAAGCTTTACTAAATTGTCTTTAATATGAGTACATTGTAATAATCTAAAGGCCTTATAATTGCTTCACAATTATACTAAGCTATGTTGTTAAAATAGAATACTATCACCTCTCAAAACGTTCAATTCCTGTTCAAGGAACAATTATTATATAAAAAAAGGTAAATGTAAATAAACAAACATATATATTCATATATATATATATCAATAAATTAAAATAATTTTGTCTTTGCAGCCTTATTTTCTAAAAATTGTTATAATTTTAAATATATTCAGTACCACACATGTTCCAATAAATAGATTTTAAATAGAATTTATATAAATTAATACAGCATATCGCACATCGACAAAATTTTTAATTGAAGTACATTACATTATTATTATATTATTTTGTTACATCTGGTTCCTACTCTTGAGCTATATTCTGATAGCGTAATGTATATTCCAAGTGTAAATCAACCTACCAGAAGTTGACTTAAAAGCTGAAATTAGTTGTAGCAACATATTTCAGGATTGATTCAACAGGACCAAGCCATATATATATATATATATATATATATATATATATATGTATGTATATATATATATATGTATATATATATATATATATATGTATGTATATATATATATATATATATATATATATATATATATATATATATATATATGTATACACAATACAAATATATGTATATATATAGAAAGAGAAGGAGAAAGAGAGAAACAGCAGAATTAAAATATTCAATTTAAAATTTAATACAAACCCTAATTATAAAATCAAAATATTAATAATAAAATAATATCACATTTTGCAAAAAAATAATAATTTAATTTTAAAATACAAAATGACTCCTTCTTTAATTCAATTTGTTAAATAGTGCAACTATAATTAATAAGAATACATAATGATAATCATTTATTATTGATTCAACATATTTTATCCTTAAATTATTTATAATCTCACCGGTATACTAATTATATTTTTTCATATATACGACATTAAAAGTGTTTTCATTACATGTATATAAAACGAGCTAATTCAGATGTCGAAATATTAGAAAAAAATACTATTTTCTAACCAATAACATTCGTATTTTATGAATAACGAAATGAATTATTTAATAGAATATTAATTCATACATTACAACAAACTAATAATATAGTTTAAAAATTAATTAACTTGAAATCATATTGCTTGAAATTTGTATCAAATATATAATTTTAAAAGCTAAGAACTGTATCGAAATTTCTTTTTATACATATCATTTTTAGTTTTCTTAAACAATAGTCATACTTAATTACAGCACGCAAGACTTGTTTAAAGTTATAATAATTGTTTCAATAGTTTATATCAATGGTTATTATGATATTTTTGAAACACAAAGTAACATTTATAGAATTAAACATTAAAAGATATATTTTTAAAAACTTATCCATGTCTAAAGTATATGATGTTCATAATAAAAAATAATTATAAAATATGAAATCTTACCTTCATTTTCGTGAAAAAAAAATAAGAAAATATATATACGTTTATAATGACACTATACAAGAGTTATTTTAATTCAGCAACGTATTACACTAAGAACTGTTAATCATTTACTACCGGCAATGACTCTCGCAAAACTCTACATATACAGTTTAGTCTTAAGACACTTAGATGCACCGTATCAATGGAGAGTTAGCCGTTATAAAAGAATCTCACTCTCACTTCGCCTCAACGTCTTTTAGTGATTGTGCATCGTCGCGGAAGATGACCCACTTCTTATAAAGCGTATCGTTCGAATGACAGTATCCCCACTTTTAAGTAATTAATCCGATGTAAAACATAAAAATAATATTATGACTAATGATCTAAAATAATTAGCAAAAAGAAACATTACATTTTATTACATTGTTCTAGTTATGATTGTAGTAATTTTACGAAATGAAAATAAAATACATTTCAATTATATCGTAGATAAAGACATCCACTTCTAATTCGACTCAGAGTCTATTATTCTAAAAAATAAAATAAAAGATATGTTTTTTTTTAATTAATATATAACGAAATCTCAGAAATAAAAAGAGTTGTTTCCTGAAATAGTAATTTTTAATTTAATTATTTTTGTAAATAGTCCAAAAGTAGTGTTGAAAGAAATGCTTAAGTACTTCAGTTTTATAAACGGAACTTACGAAAATGAAAATAAAAAAACAATATTTAAAACAGGTTAACGTCTGTATTATAATAATATAATTAAAATTGAATAATAGAAAGTAATTGCCCTCTTTATAGATTCTAGTTAGCATAAATAATTTTACTATTTTTAAATAGGTACAGAAAATGGATTCTAAAAGCACATTGAACATAAAAAATATAATAATACAGAAACAGATTTGAAATTAGCAAAACTAGTATTTAGAATATTTTGAAATTAAACGTTCTACATGCTTAAACGCTTAATTGCTTTGTTTAATTTTCACTGGTCAGTTTTTAGAAATTTCTAGAATTTATACTTTTATTTTCCTTGATTCAAGTATTTAAATTCAAATAAATAAATTGCGATATTATATCCATTCGAATGGCACGTATAGATGATCTGCATAATTTTAATTTTTTTATATTTTACCTTTTTTAATTAAAAGTTAATTGTATATATATATATATATATATATAGAACATCTCTAATAACGAAATAATAAATTATAATTAAAGTTATTAGTATGAAAAGTACAAAAAGTAGAACAATTTTTAAAAGTATATTTTCTCAAAGCATTTGTGAAGATGATGTTTAAATATAGAAAATACTTAAAATAGTAAAATATCTTTTATTTTTATTGTTGAATATTGTTGTAATTCCAATAATGTATACGACCACCGTTATCAGTATATTTGTTTTTCAGTAGCAGGTGTAGTAAAGCCTTGTTAATACGAATTAATTTGGGGGAGAGGATGTTCACTTTAAAGGTAATTTAGATTAGAGAAACAAGAAAATATCCTAAAAACAAAAAAAATAGAATATAATTAAACTGATAATATTGTATAGAAGAACACAAATATAGTACAATAGAACATTAATAAATGATATATAGATAAGGCAGTCTCTATAAATTTGATTCTGTAATAAATAAAACAAAACAAAAAATATTAGGTGTATGCAGAAGTTTATTTTGCATTTTGCATGATTTGTAATCATTTTTGAATGAAAATCCATCAAAGATGCAAGAGGAACTTGCGGAGTAACTGAGAGTTACTCGAATAACAGTTTCAAGACGATTACATGAGATGAGAAAAATTCTTAACACAGCAAAGTGGATGCCATATGAACTCTCAGAAAACAATATTATTCGCTGGCTTAACACATGTATCTCGTTGCTTGTCAATAGAGTAAGATTATTTTCTTATTACCGACTAAGTTGGATTATCCTATTGTATACCTGGGTGACACTAAGTCAGGGGTAGGGAACCTTTTCATGTTGGAAGTCTGCTTTATTTAGCTGTAAACAAATTAGGTCGCATTCAAGAAACTTCAATTAGATATATTTAAAAATGTACATTATTTTGTAAAAATCCAGCTACTATATTCCTAATAATATCAAAAAATGAAAACTATTTGTTAATTTTAGAGTAAACATCCGTTGCACGTTCGTCATGAATGTAATTGCAGCTCAGGTTTCGTAACACACGATTTATGAAGTTTTACTACAAAAAAAAGATTTGTTCTGTAAAATTTGGATTTAGTTAAAAGAATCCACATAAGACCCTATAAAGCCACAAAAGACCTTAAGACCACATGTTCTCCACCCCTGCACTAAGATCCTGACGAGTGTTAGTCATAGAATTTCACGTCAGCGGCATTCAGAGATCATAACTCACGTTTCGCAAATTATTTAATGATCTCATGAGCAGAAATTTTTTTTATTAAGAAATATAACATTTTTGGTGGCCTCCAAAGCGGGTGCTTCAATTTAGTCCACAGAGTTACCAAGTGATTATAGATTTACACCTCACTTACTAAGTACGAGTCGTATGTTTTTATAGCATGTATTTTGAAATATCTTTAATTACTTCAAAACTATCCAACAATTGATCAGTCAATGATGTATATGTATATATATATATATATATATGTGTGTGTGTGTGTGTGTTTATATGTGTATGTATGTATGTATAAGAATGGAAGCGTGTTTAGGACAATTTTTAATAAACTGTACTAGTAATTACCAAAATAATTGTTCTAATTATTTCAGTAATTCATATCGTTTCAATCTATTTCTTACACACTTCAATGTATTTTATCTATCTCCTAGAGGAAAGAAAACCAATTTTTTATATACGAATATATATATATATATATATATATATATACATACATACATATATTACAAGTATAGATAGATAAATAGAAAGAGATAAAGGAAAACATAATTCCAATTAAACTTTCATTTTCTATACTAATTGTATATAATAATATTAAAAATAAGCAAACAAAATTCTATTTAATCAAAGTAAAAATTATAATAGCACATAAAAACATTATTAATTTTGTTATGTTGAAGCAGAATGTTGTTTATGAATTTCAATCCTTTCCAATAATAAATTATACGTATTATTGAAACTAACATTTTAGAGAAAATATTTTCACCATAAGTTTTTTTTTTAAAAAAAGCAGATAGCATATATATATATATATATATATATATATATATATATATATATATGTATATATATGTATATATATATATAATGTTTTAATATTAAATTTACTTCTAAATGAATATAAATTCTCAACTGTGTTTATAATATGTAATTAAGATGATAATACATATAGAAGGACATTCTATAATAAAATCGTTTTAATTTATTAAATTCTTTTTCTTCAAACAATTGCTTAAGACGCGAAAAATTAATATTGTATTTCTGAATAACAAATTCTACTATGTAATATTAAATTAGATTTAATGACATTATGCATATATTATTATAACATAATCATGATGTCAGAAGTTTGGTCCAGTTAAACTTTCATTTTCTTTACTAATTGTATTCAATAATATTAAAAATAAACGAACAAAATTCTATTTAAATAAAGTAAAAATTATAATAGCACTTAAAAACATTATTAATTTTGTTATGTTGAAAAAGAATGTTGTTTATGAATTTCAATCCTTTCCAATAATAAATTATAAGAATTATTGAAACTAACATTTTAGAGAAAATATTTTCACTGTAAGTTTTTTAAAATAAAATCAGATTTCATAAATATATATATACATATATAAAAAAATTTAATATTGAATTAACTTCTAAATGATTATAAATTCTCAACTGTCTTCTTAATATGTAATTTAAGATGATAATATATATAGAAAGTACATATAATAAAATCGTTTTAATTTATCAAAATTTACTTTTAGTTCAAACATTTGCTTAAGACACGAAGAATTAATATTGTATTTTTGGATAACAAATTCTACAATGTAATGTTATTAAATTAGATTTAAGGTCATTATGAATATATTATTATAATATAATAATGATATCAGAAGTTTGGTAATGTTTCGCAAATTTTATAACAAAATTATATATATAATTCCAATTAATGTTATAAATATTATATTTCTAGCAATTTAATTTCCTATATAATCAATCTGTTTCAATCGAAGCATATCGATCATAAAATTAAAAATCAAAAACCAACCCGATAATGCAAATCAACAATAATGCTAATGTAAATTTCTAATATCCGTAACATTGTTCTTTTCAAGTCTTTACAATTGTACAAAAATAAAAAAGTTATTATTGATTTTTTGATACCGAGTATCATAAAATCTACAATATAATGATTTTATCAAATAAGGAAGAAAGAAAAACTAATTAATTATTTCAGTTTGATATATTTTAAAAACAAGTAAAAATGTTGTGTTTCGACAAACGGAAAAAATCATATAATATTTATTTAAAAAGTAGATAGAAAATTTACTTTAAATTTATAAAAAAAATATTTATTATTTTCGTTTATTTTTATTGGAAAATATGTATTCATAATATTCAAAACTACAGATTGACTATACATTTAATAAATTTAGACTAACTTTTTAATTTTCTAGAAATATACTGATTTTGAAAAAAATAAAATCCCTCGTTGTCTTTGATGCATATATTTTATACCTATTAAATAATATGGACATTATTTTTCATATTATGTATATATGTATATATATATTGTATATATATATATATATATATATATGTATATATATATATTGTATATATATATATTGTATATATATATTTATATATATATATATATATATATAATGGTAAATGTGTATATTGTGATAATTGTTTATAGTAACCCATGAATATGACATTAATAAATATAAGAAATATTTAATTAGTTTTAAAAAAATGTTTAAATTCCCCGTATATACAATAACAGGCTATTATACAATACCCAACAATTTTTTGAAAAAAATTATAGTTAATTTGGCTAATGAAATGACGTATAGTTTATGTACACTCAGGGTTTACATTTTTTAAATCAGTAGCAGGTCATTTCAAGTAAAATGATACCGGATTGTGTCATGATAGAGAAGTAATATTTTAAGATTGATCAAATCAGATCAGATAAGTGAAGTCAATTTAAATATACATTCATTCAATTCAGTTACATTAATCGATTTTAGTGGCAAGTTAGGAAAATTAAATCGTTGGTTTTAAATCTGGATCAGTTAGGATAAGTTAAGTCAATTTCCTTGTTGTAATATATTTTCTTGTTATAATTTAATACGGAATGATATAGTATAGTGTAATAATATATGTGGGGTGTGCACTTAACGTCTACATTTTTCATTTACAGTGGCAAATCAGGTCAGATAAAATTATCTCAGATTATAGCAGATCATAAGTAATATTATTAAGTCAGGATAATCGAGTCAAATTAGATTAAAACAGGTTAATTCTCACATATATTAGATCAAATGAAATCCAGTTCGGTTCTGATAAATTTTTCTTGTAATATTTTAATTGTATATGCTTTAGATATTTATGCTTTTAGATTTTTCATATAAATCAATTCAGTTTTTAAAAATTATATAAAATAACTAGAAATTCTATTTAAAATCAGGAATATCGTACATGAATCCTATAAGTTCTTCGTTGTATAAAATTATTGGTTATCATATTTACCAGGATTATGCATATTAACCATAATCTGTATTATTGTATCTGTATACACACGCATATTTATGAATATGTACATATATATATATATATATATATATATATATATATATATATATATAGTGATAGGTGCCCTCTCATACATTAACTACAATTAGTATTCGATTTGACTGTAAGGTGAATGTATTATGTCTGTGGGAGCAGATGAGTAGCATTGAATTTCCTAGAGAACGTGAAATCTGTGTGAGAGTGGTGTCAAATATATATACTTTTTATATTGAAATAGCTTCAAAATGATTTAAATATCTCTTAATATCGTTTTAAAATTAAAAAGTATATTTAATTAATATATCAAAACAATGGGATATAAACTTGTTAGAAGATTTTTGTTTAAGTTGCAAACTAGCTGAAAAATGTATAATTATAGATTCAGGGGTTTTTGTCTAGCAAGAAGATAAACTCTCAAATTATATATTCATGTATGTATATAAGATATACACACACACACACACACATATATATATATATATATATATATATATATATATATATATATATATCATATACAATAAAAAGTAATCGAAGTTCATTTTAGCGTAACGTCTCAATATTTAAATAGAAAATGCCGCTTTGTTTGGATAGATATGGTAAAATATTTTATCTGTTCTCACATAAGGAAATGAAATTTAAATCCTCAATTCCAAAATTATTCAGCTACTAAATGATATTTTTCTCCGCGTGTCATTTTTTTCTGGTCACAATATTCAATAATTGTTTTTTAAAGAATTTTTTAATGACATAATTTCAATCAATATTTGACAAACTATATACGATAAAGCAATGTCACTAGAACCAGTTCATTCTTGTTTGGCTTCGTTTGCTGACTTTCATTCTGTCTTTCATTTTCTCTAAACTTATCGATTTACACTTTTTCTAACGACTATCACATAAAACAGATTTATCCAAATAGATGCATGATAATAAACGAGTATATCGTTATATTTAATAAATGAATTTTAATTTTATTCTACCATGCTGTTTTTTTTCTACATTTGATTGAAGTATAATCATACTGTTTCAATATTTTTTACGGTATGTTTTGTTTCCGATTTTCTTAATATCCTGGATAACAATTATTTCCTTAGACTTTTTTCCGAGGATTCATTCATTATATTATAGTAAATAAATAATATCGTCATAATGGTTTAAATAGATTGAGTTGACTTAGAGACAAAATAGTATGGAATAAAAATAAATTAATACTGCATCAAAACAATGAACCTGCTGCCGATGCCATGATGTAAGTGAGCAAGGATTAATGCAAAAAATAAAGTGGGTGTATGATTTTTTAAAGAAGTAATAAATATACAAAGAATCAAAACAGACCTATGTGTATAACAGATAAAGATAGAACATAAATTGAAAATATGTGAAAAAGAAAGTCTAAATAGCTTAAATTAAAAATTGAAAAAAATATGTATCTATAAATAAATGTCAACAACCGAAAATTATATATATATATATATAAATTTAAATGTGTCTGCTTGCATTGTGTTATAAAATATTTGCCTTTATAAATGTATATATATATATATATATATATATATATATCTTGCAATATTTATGTATGTATAAAAGTATGCATCGATGACGAAAGAATCAGATTGTTATTAATGACATTAAAATTAACAACACGACCTTGTTTTCGGTCAACATAGTAGGTGCATACGGAAATATTTAGTTTCATCCGATTACAGGTATCACTACATAGTGAAAGTAAAACAGCGCTTAGATATTGGACAATATGTAGTTGTATTTGCTTAAAAGTATAATTTGTATACCAGTGTCAATGATCTTAAACCGTTCAAAAAGTATACAATTCAATAGTTCATTAATCAACTTGTTCCTTTAATTCAATATCGAACATAACTGACCATGTCTTTTACTTTATTAAGAAGGTTGTTTGATTTATATTATATATATTACATCTGTGGTTAGCGATGCATAATTTCTAAACGTACTTATTTGTTTTATTTATAGCTCTACATAACGAATAATAATTTTATTGAATCACATAAGTCATACTTTAGTGTTATACATAAATGTATATATATACATATATATGTGTGTGTGTGTGGTATATGTGTGTTTATTTAACTGTTTCATTGTTACTTTTTATTTATTTATTTTTTCTCGTAAAATTATTTAAAAACGACTTGATATACATAAAGATAAAACGAATATAAAAACGTATTAAAAATCATTTACTAATATTTTATAGTTTCCTTAATCATAAAATGTTTACGCAACAGATCTTTTGTACTTACTAATTATATATTAAGTGTTGTACACCAGTTATGATATAATATAGAAAAATTTTTATCAGTACGTCAAAATCATTCATTGAGAATTATTAGAATAATTTATTTTCGTACTAAACTAATATTAATTTACCACACTGCTAATAAGACAATTACATTCATTTGAACGTAAAATTATAAAAGATATAACTCTGATAGCATTGTTATTAGTAGAAACGAATTGTTTAATGTAACTTGTCGGTAACAATGTATATTTCAAAATTTGAAAGTGAGGTAGGTGTTATATGATGATCATATTAAATATTTATAATTGTCCTCACGAAACACAGAAACTGAAAGCACATGTAGAGAAATTTTCCTTTTCGAGTTAGTATGCAAAGATGATTGCGGTTTTCTTATTATACGTAATCGATGTTTAAGGTATGAGTACAAAATGAAATAACTTGGAAATCAATTATGTACATGCATTATGATATATAAGTAATTATTTAATACCTTTAACATTCAAAACGTATTGATATAGATTTCGAAATAGACATATATATATATATTTTTAATAATTTATTTGTACTTTAAATTGATAATAGATTATAAACTTTTTAATAATCTTCATTTTGTAATTAGTTACGTGAATAAATTTTCATCAATATTTTTTTATCAAGTACGATTTTTTAACTAACTCAAATATAATTAAAAAAGATAACTGTTTGTCTTTACACCTGTGCTCCTATTGATATCTTTTTTCCGATAATCAACGTTATTTTAAATCATCTAAGTTTTTATCTTCTATAATTCACTTCTACTAAACTATATTCGAATATATATATATATATATATATATATATATATATTACTCTATTTGCAACAACCAGAATATGACACGTATGCCCTAATTAATTTTGGAAGATAATAACTGACGATTTAAAGGGCGACGATCATCAAGACAGTGCAATAAAATTTGTGTGTAATCTGAGTGGTGCTTTATTTAAAAAGCATCAATTATCATTTAAGATGCTTTGGGGTTTTTTTAAAAAAAAATTGGGAAAAACAATCGTATATTTTCATTGTAAAAAAATAAATGGTTGTATTCATACACGTCTGGAAAAGATTCAATAATCTGGTGAAAAGATGTAATCACGAAAATGTACCATTTCAGTAATGTACTGATGAAAAATTCTACTCAAAGATCAGTTGTTAAGTCATGTGGTTATTATGTTCATGTCATATTATGGATACATCTTTTAAACATCACTTCCATATTTATCATTTTTTAAAGTATTCAGTTAGTGGATAATTAAAATAACTTAAAGAAATAGTAAATTAAATGATACACAACAAAGTAGTTCCCGTGAAAGGAAATATAATCTTAGTAAAATAATAAAAATTAAAGACATATAGCCAGGATTTAAGGAAAGTAATCGGAAACAACAAAGGAAAACAAATTTAAATCAAAACCTCTGGATTACTATTTGAAGATGACTATTGAAAACATGTCTCAGAAATGTTTACAAAAATCAGTTTTTTCCTAATAGCTGCAATAATAAAAATAAAAATCAAATCGTTGCCAATTATTTACTTTTATCGGCAGATTCAGGCGGAATTTCGTACGTTTTTTTAATGTTTAGAGATGGTCTATTATTCTAGTTAAGAAGCGTGTACACTTATGTACCCAGGGATCACAAAAACCATTACAAAAATAGTTTACAGTTACGAGTGGGAAAATAACATGCATGAAGATATATAGAAAAAAAACTGTACGGACTTATCTTGCGCTCTGTGATAATTCTTAAATAATATCTGATAAATGATATTATTTCAAAGACTAACATAAAAACCTTATTTTTTGCATATTTACCAAATAAAACTACTAAAACTAAAAAAATGCTTGTCGTTGTTCTTAATACTATATTTTATCAAAGAAGCACCAGTCTTCAAGTTTCAAAATTATATAAAAAATTACAAATCCAGAATAAGCATACAACTTATTCTCTAAATATCAAATTAAGTCCAGGAAACAAGTTCATTTTATTAAGCACTAGCAAGTTTAAACAGTTGAGTTTAATTTTGCTCATTCTAACTTGATATGTGTGTAATTTTTAAAACTGTGGATTTTGTAAATGTGATAGAAACATCATTAAAATAATGTTGTTGTATATAAATAATTGTGTAAACATACAATAAGCTTTCATTGAATTTTTTAAACGTATTTTCGTAGAATATAAATGAGAAAAAACATTTTATTTCCATTTAAATATAACCTTTAAACAGTTATTTAAATATGAGCAAAAATAAATATTTTTATTACAAACTAATAATACCCTTAAATATTTTAATTATTTTTATTCTTTAATCAGAAAAAAAATGTTACTTAGGTCATAACAATATTATTTTTATAACTGACTTTTAATGAAAGTAAAGAATTTGTGTTCGTTATAGCGGAAAAGATCTTATTTAGTTGTATATTTTAAATAAATATTCAATGAATTTAAATAATCATTTTTGTAAAATAATTTTAATTGTAAATTACACATTTAACTTTAAAATTAACAAACTATTTGCCCCCACATAATTATAGTTCCTCAAATTATTGATACTTGTACTTTGTTTTATACATTTTCAACGTAGCAAAATATTTATTAAATATTTCACCTTTACCTTCCTTTCTCTATAATACAAATGTAAAAGGTTAATGTATAAGTTGAAGCACAACTATATATACATATATATAGAGAGAGAGAGAAAATAACATACGGTTAATAATTATGTCTATATAATTTTTATATTAGTTTAAATTTAAAAACTATGTAGACATTATTATCGTTGAAAATAGCAGTAATATAAATTTAAATCAAACATGGAGGATAAAATATTTCTACGTACTAGAAGTAATTCGGTATATAAACATTTATATTCAGTCGATTTTGCTTTATGAATTTTAAAAAGATGTAAATGCGACGCCCTGTTATACAAATGAGTATGATGTGTATGTTATTATGAGACTATTGAACGTACACGCCGACAATAGTTTCAAGAAATTTCATTCTGTACGACTTGTATTTATATAATGGTTCTCGTTTAGTAATTCAATAAAACCTGACGATGATATCTCAAAATTGTTATTATTTTTTATTTAAAATTATCATAATCGAGTGAAAGAACTCTCTCAAAGTTACTTTTTTATTTAATATAACGAATGCTAAATAGTTTATCTTGTATTTAAATTAAGTATCATTGTTAAATCTCTATACCACACATTCAAATAACAGTCTATTATATGTCTTAAGCAGTTTAAATATAAATTTCTTCGCGGAAGAGTCGAATGTAATTGTGACTTCTTGTTTAAAGATCAACGTCTTATCACGCCATTGATTTTTAATCCTATATATCCTATATAATTATCTTTCTTTACTGATCCACTTCAACTCAGAGACATTTATATATCATTTGTTATTCTGTTCTTTCATTTAAAAAACATTATTAATATTTTTGAATACACATTGTATGATTTAATAATTGCAGCTTAGGAGCCAGTTTTATGATTTCATTTCAAAATATAAAAAATAGTAATTACATGTACATGTAATTATTTGAGAAAAACTAAAATTATCGATAAAAATTCAAATGAATACTAAATAACTAGAATTATATATATATATATATATATATATATATATATATATATATATATATGTATATATATATATATATATATATATATAGCGAGACCAATTCTGTTTAACCAATCAACTGTAACAAAGTTTTTAAGCGATATGCAATTGTAAAAAAACAAAATGTACATAGCGAGTAACTCCATTTATAAAAATAAAATAGACTCAGACACTAAATACTTCTTTATTAAAATCATTCGAACAATTTACATTATATAAAATGGCTTAGTATCCACTATAGAATTATTTTTTCTTATGAATTTTTAACTATTTGTAAAAAAGCTTTTGTAGTCTATAAGTCTATAAAGAGTAAATACTCATTTATGAAAATGAACTTAATCATTGGTTCAAAACTATAAAAAAATAAAAAAAAATTAAAGAAAAAATTGAATATTATTAATTAAAATTATTGATTACTATTGATGGAAAATGGAATATTTCAAGAAAAGTAATCAATAACAACGGTTTAATGAATAGTAAAATATTAACAATAACATAGAAAAAGACTATATGTTTATTATATATATATATATATATATATATATATATATATATATATATATATATTTATGTAGTTAGTTTCAGATAAAAATAAAATTAATAAATATTAATAAACATCATCACCAAATGCATTATATTCGTTTAGTTTTATTTTGTGAAATCTATTTTATTAAAGTGAAAGCAGTCCGCCTTTCATAAATTATCGTTCTTCGAACATTTTGACAGTTACAATCTTAAAAAGTTTACTAATAATATATATTTGCTAGTTGCATTTCATTAAAATTTTATGGCCTTAGAAATTGCTGTTGAATTCTATTTATAAAATGATTGATTCAATTATATATATATATATATATATATATATATATATATATGTGTGTGTGTGTGTGTGTATATGCGCCTATGCCTATGTATGATTGTAATAATTGTCATACATTATGTAATAAACGAGTTCTAAGAAATATGTATATTAAATACCGACGAGTCAAAATGTCTCTAAAAGAGAAAAGGAATATTTATAAATGTTATAGCAGTTTTTTTATGTAATCCTTTTTAACTAGAAATCTTTCTTTCACTGATAAAATCAATATGTATATATATATATATATATATATATATATATATATATATATATATATATATATAGGTTGTGCGTATGTGTGTGCGTGCACTTGTAGATTGCAAGAGAGAGAAAAATCCTATAAATATGATCTATAATTTGTATAATTAAACCAACAATTTAACTGGTGTAATGACGTTTATATCTTTTGAAACAAAATATTGTGGTATACAAAATTATCTTATCTTGATGAAACATATTACCGCACATTGTGGTAAAATGCAGCAATGTGAATTATTTATTAATCATCAAATTAACTGCAATATGATTTAAATAAAAACGGCTTTTGAATAACATTTGATTAAAAAATATTCTACTGTTCTTTGAAATAATTTACAGAATAAAGTTATTTATTCGGAAAACTTTACAATCAATTTTATTAATTATTTAAAAACTAAATACCTAAATATAAACATATCAAAAATATTCGGAATTGTATATTTCTCTTACTGATTAAACATAAAAATTTGAAACAGACCAATTATTGATAAATCAAGCTCGCAATCACCATTTTTTTACTATAATTTATCTGTTCTTCCTCATTTCTACTAAATAATCTACAGGATGGTATTACGTGCTCCAAAAACTTTTAAATCGTATAGGATTTATAATTAGTTTACTTACAAATATTTCTTTTGTATTTATTGGTAAGTGTACGTTTATAAGAGATTTTCACGCGAGATTCTTAATTTATCTATCACATCCTACATATAAAAGTTATATAAAAGTTATATAAAAGTACCTTTTTTGAGCATAGTTTTAAAATTTAATACGGTTATTTTAAAACGAAAATAGAATTAAGTTAGATAACTTTATAAATTCCTTTCTTTTATGAAAAGGGAACTTAGGAAAAAAACATCAACACCATCACTGGACACACAAATAATCACTTTTTGCTGACTAAGATACGTTACGTTTAATGACAATCAGTTTATAATTTGTGCTCGACTCAGGCTGTTACTATTAAAAAGTCCATTTCAATTTAGTACCGGTGGTAAACGGTAACGAAAGTATGTCACAGAGACACTCCCTGCCTTTAACCACCATCCAGCAAAATAACCAAAACATAATTTATAAAAATTTACTCTTCATATACAACTTATTATTATCCTAAATATAAAAATATTTTTCTCTTCCTATTTTCAACAAATTTGGAAAATTATGAAGACTACATTTTTGGAGCATCAAACAAACAAAAAAAAAACTATAAATATTTAATACTACAACTTTTCAATAAATGTTAAAGAAATGTTAACGTTAAATTAATATTATTTTTTAATAATTAGGTAACAAAATTTTCATAAATGTTATAAAAAGCACATGTATATTATAAAAAGTAAGCAATTTATTTCTTCGTTCTATGATTAAGTTTACAAATATTTTTTTTATCATCAACAAATCACAGTTTTTATTTTTGCTCATGCGTATTTCGATTTGTAGAGCGCTAAAATACAAAAAAATCTTAAATGTATGATTTTTTTGTATACTTTACTGCTTTGAAGGTGACAGCATCGCGATCAAAACTCACATAAAGAAGAATCAAAAATAAGCAATAAACTCTACCTTTAACATTTTTGGCCTGAATTTTTGTAGAATTTGCTCGGTGAAAATATATTTATTAGTGAAAGTGAATTTAGTAACAATGCTAAAACTGTAGTGGGCTTTAATAGGCGGTAGCAGAAAAAAGAACATTTTATGTTGAAAATGGCAAGAAGCGAAAAAAATGAATATCAAAATGAAAAGAAATTACAAGTATTTCAATATGAATAAAAATATTATATAGAATTAAATAGAAAAAAACGATTAATATAAACAATAATCAAATTATAACATTACATTTTATCATATATCATATTTAATTCTGACTCTTTACTATCAGTTGTATAAATTAATCTTCAATTTACAAACAAAAATTATTATTCTTAATATTATTTTACTACATAAAGTACCAATAATATATAGCAGGAGTCCACAAGAAAAAAATATACGGAATATACCTATAAAAATAACTCAGATTATTTATTTCACATTTATTCTTTTCCCTTTATTAAAATATTTTAATTATTTGTGAGCTATTTAGAATATAACAACTATTACGTCCTTAAACTAATCAAAGACAATAAAGGTTTTTTTGGATAATGGAGATTTTTTATAAGATTGCTAATCAATAAATCTCTAAACTTCAACATGCCATTATTTTTTAATATATGCATAAAAAAATGATGAAATCATAAAGAATAAAATGAGTGAAAATAAATTTACTAAAAAAATGGCTGATAATATTATAATAACAGTAATAAAAACATAGCAGAAGTTCGCATACAATAATACAATATAGATGAATGTAAAACTGATTTAATCAACGACCATAAAATTTCTGATCTTCCAAACCAATTGAATCAGACAACAGTGAATTTTCTCACGAATATAAATGTGAATTTTCTCAAGAGCGAATCGAAAAACAGTTTGAATATAAATACTGAAAAAAGATCGAAATACATTAAAGTCAATAATTTTATAACTGGAAGTGTTTGTGTTCGAAATAAAATTACTAAAGAGAAAAATAGTTTCATTATTGAGAAAATAATATTGATATTGTCGAACAGATTAATTGCATAAAAAAGGAAGCAGTTTTAGAGCATTAGAGTCTCAATATATTAATTTACGGGTAATAAAGTACAAGGAAGTTATACAAAAATTTTTACCGGACAGTATTAATGAAATCTGTAGAATATTTAATTCTTTCATTGAAAATTGTGTACACAATATTAACAGGTAAATATAGTTGCATATATAACTGGATAATATATTAAAATGTTTTGTTTAATTTCAGTTTTTGTTATTTAGTAAATTAAATACTGTTTTTACGAATATCAAGTACATTTATTTTCGGTTTAAAATTAAACGATTCTTTTCGAGAAAAATTTCTGTTACAAACATTGAAAAAATACTTTACGTTTCCTTTCTTAGAATGATATGATTTGCAAGATGTTTTGAAATTGATTAAATATTAATAAATCTACATTATTTCATCAAGAATGTACTAAATTAAATTATTATTACATACGATTAGAATATTACAGAAAAATAACAACATTAACTTAAAATATGCAACTTGTTTGACTTTTTAAAGAACATGAAGTATTCTAGCAAAATCATTAAAACAGTGTAAATTTTACAAAATACTTTTATACACTAGTCAACATTTAAAGTATTTATGATTTATGTATACACTTATAAAAGTTAGAATAACTATTTATTTGATCTACTCTAAAATGCATTGATTATTTTTTCTATTTTTTGTACCCATCTTTCTCAACGCATGTTTAAAATACATAGGTCTAAATAAGCATTATTAGTCCATCAAACATTTTTATTAATACGTTCGTCTAAATTCACTCATTTCTATACTAAAATATATCTTTATTAGTTTGATTATGAATTTTATCACCTCCAAAATAAAATGTTAATGAATTCCAACGAATTCCATAATTAAT
Source organism: Acanthacorydalis orientalis (assembly GCA_034766995.1). Lineage (NCBI taxonomy): Eukaryota > Metazoa > Arthropoda > Insecta > Megaloptera > Corydalidae > Acanthacorydalis > Acanthacorydalis orientalis. The sequence continues at coordinate 12,563,353 of CM068321.1, read as the reverse complement.
CAGACATCCTTAAAAATATATTTGTAATATTTCAATCTTACACAATAGTCCAGATGTTTTAAAAAATCTCAATCTGATTTATGCCAGGAGAAGGGAATAATTAATAAATATTTTTTTTGCTTAAACATGTCATTTTTGCTGTAAATATGTTTGTAATAGTTTAGATAAATATTTTAAATCGTTTCTCTGGATTAATGGAATTGTCACCAGATAAAACATAAAGCAGAGAAGTTTACCAAAACAGTTAGTTTTAAATTTATTTATGAGTATTTTTGAATTAAAATTTTATCGATAAACAAATTAAAAACTCTAAAGATACAATAATTATCCGAAAATAGATTTTTTTTGTACACGAGCCAAATAAGTTCGTATATTAGACATGCATTTAAATAAAAATCAAAAATGTTAGATAAATTAAATATACAGTTTTGTCACCAACAGTTTCTAACACTTCAGTTTTTATTGTTGAATTCATTTTCACGAATCATTTTTTAACTCCCTCTCAGAACATAAAAAAGCTTTCTATTCAAATAAATTTAATAATTATGTTTTTATAATTTTTAATTGTTGCTTATATGAATTTTGATGGCGATTCCATCATTCTCAAAACATGAAGATAACGAAAAATATTCGTTATTTGATCGCTCTGAGGATGACAGTATTGACTAATAAGTACCAATAGGCAACAAATAAAGATAATTAATAATTAATTATTAAATATCTTTGATCAGAAAAAAAGATGGTTTATGGAATAAGGGAAAATTCACTTATGAAATGTTACTGTTCAATATTTTGTTCACATTGTTTTGACAAGTTCAATGTAGAATAACTTTTTTCCATATTGAATAGCTACTACTTTGATATTTGATAAAGTACGGATCTTCATCTTTTATCATAAATTTAATAATAAATTCTCATTTTTAGAAATCAATACCAATTTTTTCATACATAGGTTAATTAATTTTTGATGAGACAACCAATTTCAATCATGTATAAATCATAAATTACTGTCTTGGGAATTTGATAATGTATTCATTTTAGGAATCATTTTACAAAATAAAAGTCCTTCAACTACAATTTAACATTCTTTAGCGTATATAGATTCAAATTTATTAACATTGCTTTTTATATCTTCCCATTTATTACAAAATAAAAGAGTTTCTTTTAAAATTAACATCAAGTTTCGCTATAATATTCAACATTTACTTTAAAAGAGAGTTATCTGTAAAAACATACACGTACTCAAATAAATTATGATAGGTAATCACTTAGACGCCCGTATGGGTTTATTGCACACAACTAACAATTTTTCCGAACATATATATGTATTCGTAGAACTGAAAAAAATTAACAGCAGTCCATCATGACGAAATATATAAGTTATAGTTAAGGTAAATTTAAACATGCCAAGTCATAATGTTTCTTTTCTGAGGAAATATATTCTGAAAATAGACTACATGTAAAATAAGAATGAATAATATTATCAAATAAACGTACCTTGTATCTATCGTCATAATATATGACTTACCATTAATGGTAAACAATACTTTTAAAAATTAGTTACTTTCTGGAAAATATAAGTATGTATTATATATATATATATATATATATATATATATATATATATGCACACACAGGAAACCACTATAATCTACAAATATAGACATTCACCTCTGAGTAATAGTTCAAACCGCAAATCAGTTTCAAAAAATGTGTAAACTCTAAAAAGAAAATATCAAAATATGTGTAAATATAAATCCATTTTAGGTATTTTTCCTACTTTTGTAATTAATATGGATATATATATATATATATATATATATATATATAAACATACAATTTTATTAAAACAGTTTTAAGTATACATTTTTAATATGTATTTAACTATAAGTATATTGTAAACTGTTTCATGTTCAAACGACAAACAAAACATTTCAGTTTTTATATAATTGGAAAAAAAATTAACAATTACCTAAAAAAAATTAAAAATTATCTAAAAAAATTAAAAATTATCTAAAATTATCTATAATTTGTTTCTGTTCATTATTTGTCATTTTTCGAAAATTATTCTTCTTTTATTTATCAAAGCATTACAATTTTATCAAATTTCCTTATTAAATACCGTTACATATTTTTTATAATAATACTAATGTAAATATTTTTGTAAGAAAAAAAAGTACTAAATTCAATGTTATAGGCACAAACTGCCTTCTTAAAACAGAGATAGATTTAATTTTCAATAAAATATCAAAACTTTATCTCTTTTATCAACACAAAATATATTCTTTCTCTCATTTTATTTTACTTGTTAACATTCTAAATGAAATTGACATATAGGAAAGATATTTACTATTTATAATTCTCTTAATCTTCTATTTCGATTTTTTTAAAGTAAAATTATTAGTCTACATTTATTTCGTCTATGATCAAACCCCACTTTCAGTTTTTTCTCAATTTAGTTACCAAATAGTTACGAGTTTCAAAGTTAGGATCGAGTAATATTCAATAATTAAAAGATATAAATCATCAGAAATGAAAAAACTCTACACAATAATATTAAAAATATATGATTATTGTGCTTGTCGGATTTAATTTAATATGACAGAAAAAATTAAGCCATTTGCGACACAAAAACAGTTGTTCATATACTTTTGTGTGATAACGATTCCTAAATGTTTGTTAAGTTTTGTCTTTATATATATATATATTGTTTGAAATTATGACTTTATATTATTATCATATTTATTTTTTGTCTTTTCGTAATACAAATTTTGAAATAAATTATTTTCATCCGTATTAAAACATCATATTTGTTAATAATATTATTTCTCTTATTTACCTAATTCTGACTAACACATTATATATATATATATATATATATATATATATATATATACTATGTATTTAGTATTATATTACTTCAATTATTTATTTAAATATAATTGTTTATCGTATGACGTCTATTAATGTCATATCACTTGTCATATTGGTCAATGCAGGGAAATGATAACCGCAAACGTCTTCCGTTGATATGTATTTAAATATACATATATTTAAAATAAATCGGAAAACCTCAATCCTTTTTATATATTTCTTTGATTAAGAGACTATTAAATAAACGACTTATATGAAACATATTTTTAAATAGTAAAAAAATGAAATTATTGGTAGATTAAAACATAAAACTATATTGTAATAAGACTCAATAAAAAGATATACTTTTGAAAAAAAATTAATAAAATATCATACATCAAATCTTTAAATTAAGCAACACTTTTTCATTACTACGAAATACCAAATTTAAAATAAAAATTCCTCCATCAATATGAATATACCGAACATCCCAGATAATTATGCATTATATGAAAGAAAAAGGACGCAAAATTCATATTCAAAATAAAACAAATTGTATTATAAAATGAAAAATATATAGAATAGATAATCAATTGCAGTTCGTATGAACGGTACAATTTTCTTGATATTAATTTTTTAAATATTTTTTTCTATAGCAACTTTTGATTTCAATTATCAATCTCATTAGTTAATTTGAAGGAAATATTCTGAATAACAAGCGTCTTAAGTATTTGTCAATATAAAGAGTTCATTTAAAAATATATATATATTTTTATTAGTAAGTAAGTTTTTTCGCATATCTGTCCAATTAGTATTTTTTTAAATTAAAATTACCATTAATCTAATGTCATAAAACTAATAGGATTTACTTGTGTGATAGTGTATATATTTTGAAATTTCTTAGAAATGCATTTACTACTTGTAAATTTGTTTATACTTCTGTATATATATATATATTTATATATTAAATTCATTATTTACAAATAAACGAAAATAATTAACGTAGATAAATAATATCAACAATTTCAACACGTCTACCAAAAATATTCGTAAACATATCCAATATTCACAAATATAATAAAAATTGTATTTTTCTCTGAATACCATATTTATCAAGCTAATTATCCAAATTGTATTATTTGTCAGACATTTAAACATTAAACATAAAAATATAAACATGTGCTGATAATGTTCTCTCAACAACATATTGAATATAATATAGTAAACACGTCATTTTGAACTAAAAAATGAAATAAGAAACTTTTTAATAGCATTTTTTAAGGTAAATTAGAATTTTAATTAATAAAAGTAATTAAATTTGTATTAATGTTCTATGAAAATCCTATAGGACACGCACGAGTTCATAGTTTATAGACTCGATTTCGATTTTTATCTTCAAATAGATTTGGAACTAAAGTTCAAGACAATCATTGCGTTCATGACCTGAAGATGACGATAGTCAAAACCAGTTGTAAAAGGAAGATATTCGCACGTGACCTATAGAAATCGTATAAAATAATGAACATGTACGCATCAGAACAGCACTATAAAGATTATAATTGGCTAGTTCCAACGATTTCAAATATAATGCACATGATATACATACATATATAACACACATACAATATATATATATATATATATATAAAAGTTAATATACAAAACTTTCAAAAAATATATTTCCTTACAAACCCATACCAAAAATCTTTTTTTTTTCAATTCAGAGTTTATACGAAAATATATTCGATGTACAAATTAATTCGGTGATAATTAAACGATAAAGTCATAATACATTTTCGGACGTCTCCTACTGTTTTACCATTTTTTGCATGTTTTATGATTCACAACACCTTCCCCTAAAGCTAAAGAAATTATTCTCGCGACAGTATCTTTTTCAACTGGAATGTGAAAAGTATGCAATGTCTAATAGACTGCTTTTAGGATGCCATCGTGATCACTAATGTTTAGTAAGATTATGCCAACTGATTGGCCAAGTTATATAATATTTTTAATTGTTAAGGTTGGCACTTTAAAATCTTAAAACGACAAGAAAATATTTTAATTTAAAACAGTTATGATTGATTCAATTTCAATGAACAGAAATAATTTTTACATCTAATAATATCTGCGACTTACATTAGAGTAAAGTAAATATATATAGAAATTGTATTAAACATTTAATAATATATGTAAAATAGAACGACATTATAAACATTAAATTTTAATAGATTTCCTATAATAAATGACGACCTTAAATGTCTGAATTAAATTTGAAGTAAATGGAACTATAGAAAATATCCAAATTTTGTTAAATATATTTTCAAATATGATTATTTTTATCAAAGAAAATTGACTAAACGCTCAGAGTGCTATTATTGTAAAATTTGGAATTTCTATGGAAAGTGTCATATTATACACATTTTATGCTCCAGAAAGACATATGCCCATTAGGTACTACAAAAATTAACTTAAAAAAAACAAATCTGATACCGAATCTTAATCTAGAACCAAATTATTTTAATTTAATCAAAGACCTAAAGCGCTATTTAAAAAGCTTGACTTTGAGGATTATGTTAAAACTACCATCAAAACCTGGTTGAAAGAATAAACACCAGATTTATTTGCTGAACGAATGAAAATGTATTACTGTAAACAGAAATTTAATGGCAGTAATAGTATTTACGTTAAAAATACCTTTTGAATGACGATACTCTTAGTTTTCTTTGTTTTTAAGTCATCCCAATATCTCAATTCATTCAATAGTTATAAATTTATGTGCAATTTATGTATATATATATATATATATATATATATATATATATATAAATATGTGTATATATATATATATATGTATATATATATGTATATATATATATGTATATATATATATATATGTATATATATATATGTATATATATATACATACATAAGTTGAAACAATTGTGAGGGTGACCTTTTATTATTTATTAAATTATCTTTTACCTATCTGTACAAAATACCCGGAAGCACAGTTCTATTAACAAAATAATGTTTTCTTCCTGTTATTTACATGATAAAATCACAGTAGAGAATATTATATTACTGAGTCATATATTTTTTTTACAAAAAGAAAGGAACAATGCCCATATATCAAATCAAAATAAATATTTACATGTCTTTTTCCTACTTTAAACTGCTTTATCAAAAAATATGAAACAATTAAGATAAAGTTAACGATAAAAAGTATATTAACTTTATTTATTTATAACAATGACATTTAATGTCATTAAATTTTTTATATTTTTGAAAATTATTGTGCATGAATAATTCTTCGATTGATTAAATACATACATACATACATATATATATATATATATATATATATATATATATATATATATATATATATATAAGTTCAACTATTTGTTTTTATACCGGTGATCTTGTTAATATATGAATAGTTTTTATGCATTCTTCGTTTTCGCTGTTTTAAATTAGGTGAATTTTTTCTACGACTAGTTTTGACATACGTGCAATCGTCAAGCAGCTATCAATCATTCGTTACCTACAGCTACTTAAATATATTATACGGGCCAAAACTAATCAATGATAACTCACGTGATTCAAAATAACAAAGATCATCAAGCTAAAGATCATCAGGAATCAATATATGAGTTCGTTTTTCCTGCAAATTACTTAAGAATCATTATATATATATATATATATATATATATATATATATATATATATACATATATATATATATATATATATACATATATATTTATATATATATATATGATTTCTAAATATAATTCTCGTATATTAAATATTTTATTAAAAGGTCAATGAATTTTATTTTCTCTACAATAATTGAAAACTATTAATAATTAGTCAATACTAATGTAGAAATCTAAACACTTTTTTTTATATTATATTTTATTACATTTTTTTATAATTTGAATTTTACTATTATTTAATGTAAAATTATATATATATATACGTGTCCTTCATAGTATTGAATAAAATATTTTAATTTATTTTTTATGAAAGATATAAGAAAATCATTGATTTTTAATAGTTTTGAGGAATTTTATTAAATATAGGAAATAACTACGAATATATTAAACACAATAAGATATCAATCTGTTTAAATACTTAGACAAGAAACAAAAATAATTTTATTACAACGTCAGAATGAAGATATAATTTCATGTATTCTTTCAAAGCATTAAAACACAAGAACAAACACACAAATACACCTGTAAAGACATGTCGAAATACCAAAGGTCATTAAAATCCGTAAATAAAAACAAAAAAAGTTATGAGTCAGATCAAAACATGCAAATGAATTAAAATGTCAGAAACGAGATTAAAAAAAATATACGAGTATTAACAAGGCTTTGTTAATTTTAACAGAAAAGATATACACATGCTTCGAAAATATGATAAATATTAACAAATTGAAGACGTTCCTTTTAAAAGTACATTGATGTGAAAGTATGTATGTATGTGTATGTATACATATATATATATATATATATACATATTCTCATTTATATTATTAATCAAAACAAAACTATTTACAGAAATTCATTGACTTTCTTTCTGAGAAAATCATTTAACGAACCTATATAAAATTACCCTTAGGCAATTTAAGTAAACCTCTTGTTTATCATTTAAAATCCATTCGTCGTGTTTACAGAATATTTTATTCAATCAATACTAATTAACCATTTATTAAAAATTAATTAATTTCGTAACAATAATAAATTATACTAAAATTTTATAAATTATTTTTTTAAAAAGTTTAACTATAAAAATATTTTTTAATAATTACAATTATGTTTTCTTCTGAACAGATTAGTGATTTTATCTCAAATATAAAGTTTATTTGAGGAAAAGTGATAAAATCGAGTTAAATCAACATGACATCGATATGATCGCCTTTAACTTGTTTATTTCTTATTTGTAACCTAACTAATTTTTGTTTAAATTTGTAGAATTACCATTTTAATATTATCATAATTAAATCGACAGATCTAGCTCTGTTTTGTGCACTTTTCATTAGTATTTTTTATATCATTATCTTTAATATCATTCATTGGTGTTTTTCCGAGTTTTTTGTCTGTTTCTTAATTCCTAATCAGTTATTTCTATCCAACTATTATCATCTCTTCTCACTATCTATACCTTTTTCTTTTTCATTTTAAACATTTTACTCATATTGTTATTGATTTAAATCCTGTTAGCAATTTTATTCTTATAATATTATGATATACTTAACAAATCAATCTTGTAATTTTTTGTTTATATAGATAGATAGATATCGAATTATTGAATAATAATTACAAAAAAATCATAATAGAAATATTATGATTTTTATCTATTAGAAAAGATAGTTCTAATATAGATAGATCAACACAATCAATACTATCAAACTACTACACTCTGTCATGTTATGTGACTGCACTGTCCTGTAAATATAATATTTATGGTATTTAGTGTTAAACACAAAAACTTTAACTCATGCCTCAGGATTAAATACGATGATGTGACGTAGATCTCTCTGGTAACTTCAAACCAGTCCAGCAAGATATGTCCATCAACAACAACCAGCTTCTGTGTTCACAACCACCAACTACTTGAAACGTATGCATATGTAATTCAAGTTGCAAGGGTCATAATTACCAAGTGTAAGTATCAATGCATTAGCTTACACTGTCCATACAGAAACGTACAAAGTAGTGCTTGCCATTTGATACATTTCTCTGCCGCTGCAAGAAAATCCACATCTAGAGTGTCGTTTTAAATGAATAATGTACATCCATTATAAGACATTTCTGGTTCACTTGTATACGAATAAATAATAAACTATTGAATTTAACAGTATAACTTTCTAATACTCTTCCATCAAAATTCTCAGATCAGTAGATTCTTATAACATTCTTGTTAAATGTAGAATATTATTGTGTATTGAAACCATTTTTTTCGGTCATGAAAATAGATCTTAACGATAAACTTGTTATAAAAACTACATTACATAATTCTGATATAATAGAGTCATAGATGTTTCATACATAAATACAAATATAATATTAATCAAAGGATAGAAAAAAATTGTTACAGTTGAATAAAAAATATAGTACATTAGATTTTATAGTAGAGAATGTAATTATACTTTTTCTGGTTATCTTATTTATTAACTATTTCCTAGTTTGAATAATCAAAAGATTTTTGCACACCTGTATTATCTATTGAGGAATTTTGGAATTAAATACTCTACACATAATGAAGTTATTATTAAAACTTTTTATTAAAAGAAGTGCAATAGTACGAAATTAATTCAATCTAAGAATAATTTTATAAAGTTTACTAATTGACTAAATTTTACGGTTTTATAGGACTTTATCAGAAAAGTAGAATTAGTGGTCATGTATTCGTGAAAATATTTTATTTCGATCCTCTTTTATATAAGTAAAATATATTACCAAAATCGTGAGTAAATCTCGCAAGAACCTAACTTTTCTAACAATAATAATTAAGGGTCATATTTCCATAGCGAAAGCAATAATTTACTTATCTTAAGTGAGAAAATTGCTAAAAAAGATTTCCAACGTATGAAATCTACACGTTATCATAAAAACAAGAAATATTAATCGTATGTAAATAAAAGAGGACTTCCTTCTTAAACAAACATCTCCAGTAGTAAACAAATATCTCCAGGATAATTCAAATCATAGAAGAACTCAAATAATAAAATTTAATAAAGAAACATATTTTTTTAATTTCTTTATTTTAAATCTCTTAAAGAGTATCCAATATAAGAGTAATTTTAACTAAAATAACATCTTTAAAAAATTGCAAAATTATAAAAAATTAGTTAATTGGGGTTCAGTCTTTCATAGAAACGGTCGTTTCTGGAATGAATTATAATACATTCATGTATCTTAAACTATTACCGTCTTCGATGAAAACCTTTAAAAATAAATTAAAGAAGATAATTATTAAATTTAAAGCATTACTCCTTACTGAGACTCTGCTAAGGGATTTACTGTTCTAATCTGTCGTGTTTACAATTATTAACTATCGAAACATTAACAAATTATGAAATAAAAAGATATGAAATATATAAAAAATTATAACGCAAGAGCATTTAAATTAGAAATTTTGAAATGTTCTCGATATAGAAAATCTAATGTCTAAAGGTTTCATTAACGAAAAAACCCACATTTCTTGGACTTTACGTGCCTTGCTACGCCTTCCAAGATTATATTTCACTTCTCTATATGGAATTACATTTAAATTGTAATTTTTAATTTGTTAATAATACTTTCTCTATGTCAGACATACTTTTGAGAACAACTATCATCTGTACTGTAGTAAAATGCATATAATGGTTTTATTGCAACTGTACAATCAGAGGTGTGTTAAAAGTAATACTGATTATATATACATACATATATATATATATATATATATATATATATATATATATATATATATATATATGCAAAAACGTGTATGTACTTAAAACGAAACATCATAGAATCACTTTCCATTCATTACAAAAAATGATTCTTAACAAAAAGATCAATAATTGATTATTGTTTACTTTGATTGCGATTTATACGCATTTCGCAGACAGTGCTAATTTTCAGATAGAAAAAGCAGAGAATCTATGACCACCAATTTATTATGACCGGTTTTAACACTTCTATCTTCAAATAAAAGTTTGATGAGATCACTTTTACAATTTAAATTTATTAATCTTTATATTCGACCATTTAAATTAAGTTTCGTTAAATTTCAGTTGTGATATTGAACAAAAATTTAGTTGAAGACGATGTAGGATAAAATTTTACTATATTCTACTGAAAATATGTTATAAGAAACATTCAAAAATTACACTGTTTAATACATCTAAATTAGAGAGAAATCTGTTTTTTTAATTAAAGTTATAATATTGACTTCACACGATATTTATTTTATTCATTTCAATGATATTTTTTATCAATTATATTTCCAATCAATAAACTTTGAATATACAAACAGTGGTTACTAATCTTCCTACAAACGATTCATTTAGATTTGAAAATTCATCGCATGTTTTTGCCAGTTATTTACAAAAGTTCTAGGAGGAACAAATAGAAAAGGAAGTTTATTTTCCTACAAAGTGTTATTTATTTAAATGATTAGACACACACAAAAATTAAACATTTTTGTAATTATATAAAACAAATAAGATATCCTAAAAAAATATTTAATGTTGTAATTTTTTTACATTATAGAAATAGGTTTAAAAATAATAAACTTTTAATGCATAAAATATTGTCTCCACAGACAAAAATTTTGATTTCGAGTACAATTTAAGCATTTTTTTACTAGCTCTCAATCCTGGTACTACGCTTGCAATCTTGATATTGTACCTGTGGTACAATGCTCGATTATGCCTTAAGATTGGTTTAAATAAAGTTATTTATTTTATTTTTAACATAAATCAAATTTTTCATTAAATAAAAATATGTTTTTCATATCAATATAATTAAAATATCTATTTTCGTGTCAATTTATACATATATATATATATATATATATATATATGTGTGTGTGTGTGTATGTGTATGTGTGTGAATGAACACATGTTTTTTTTATATTTTTACTAATGATGTAATATGTATTTTCTATAGTACAATTCATGTTTAATTTTGTGTGACTTAATGTGACATTCAAAAGCTAATGAGGGTTTTCAACAAATACATTTTTTATTAATATTTTATCATATTATTTCTTTTTAAATAGGTAACAATGTATATTATTCCTATTGTAAAAAGGATTTTCAAATTTTTTTATTAAATAATATTATATATATATATATATATTGTATTAAAATGGATCAAAATTATTATTCTCCTTATAGTGGAAAAATATATTTAAAAATTCGGCAATAACTACATATAGGGCGTACGGTCAATTTTATTAAAACAAATTTAAAGTAAAATAAATTATGTAATTTTATATATAAAAACACAAGCCAAACATTAGTTCTTAAGTCATTTCAAATAACTTCATTTATTAACTAATGGTATGTTAAATATATTGATAAAGAGTTTATTTAATTTAAACCAAATATTTCAAATTATCTATTTTTCCCGACACTGCAGATAAAAAAAATGTCTATAAGATCAAATGAATTAAATACAAAATAGTTATAGAAATATTCACCAACGATTAGTGATATTAATTAAGAAATCGATATTAAAATGAAATAAAATATATTTTTGTATCGTCTGATCTACTTAAGAATATTATAGAATCTGGTAATTTAAGGTCGATTAATACCTCGACCTCTTGGAACAGAAATCGATTCGAAAGATCAAAGACTATTTATCGCGATTCAAAAACAGAGCCAATTAATCTTTAACAGCTATAGAATAATTAAATGATTAGTAACATAATTCTTAATTACAAATTATCTTAAAAGGTATATAAATTCCTTATGAGTCTCTTAAACACCGAGTCTGTCTTTAATTTCAAAATATGTATTTGTATGACCTTAATAATAAAAAAACACTAATATTATTACATCATAACTATTTATACAAATAGTAAACTTATGATATTTAATAAAACAACATTGTTGTAAAATCACACCCACACAAATTAAAAGAAATCACTCACCTTCCAAAATATGAAACTAAATTACAGGACGGCATATCAAATGAATTTAAACAATTACAACTATTGATAGTATATTGTTTTACCTTCATCAATAATGCATTGATTTGGTTTGAAAATATTTCGTTTCAGAACAGAATACCCACTCTATACAGTTTCATTTGCCGTTTCCTACCATATAAAAGAATACATTATTAAAAGAAAAAAGAAGAAAAAACAGAAATAATATACCTGTAAATATCAAAATGATGCAGAGGCGTATGACTGTCACTTGAATAGCCACCACTATTGAATCTCAACTCACTCGCGAAACATAACACTGTCTAAATATTTTGAAGCCAATATTTTTGTCACAACATTGAAATATTTTTCAAATTTCTCATTTAATCGTACGGTATACATACTTTTCACATTTTTTTTAATTTTTTAAGTTAAATACTTAAAAGATTAAAAGCAGTCTAAAAAATTTACAGTATATATTAAAAAATCTCGGTACAATATTTTCCTTCTTTTTTCTTCTTCTTCGCCTTCTTCTTCTCTTTATTATATCGTTTATATTAAACAAATCTGAAATAGTGAAATATATGTCGTCATAGAATAAAAAAATTCTTTTTGAAAAAAATTTTTTTTTATATTAATTGATAATATCATATACTTCCAGATATTTTACTTTATATTAATATGGTTTTAAAGATAAAAACATAATTATCTGATTAGCACATTTAAAGATTCCTTTGTATATTTATCTTGTAGTAAAGAGTTATTATTAATTGAGTCTTTTTCATTCATTTTTCTTGTTTGTAAGTATTCGGTTTAAATAAATAAAATTTACTTAAAATGGATTGATTAAATCTGAATTTTAATTATGATATATACACATAAATATCAATTAAAAATTTAACCTTTTTTATTTTAACTGTACTTTATTATTTATGAGGTGCAAGAAAAAAAATATGTTTTCAAAAACTCATATTACTCTTACTATATTCATACTCACATGCACTCATATATATATATATATATATATATATATATATATATATATATATATATATACTAATATGTAGAACATATAATACTATTTTAAATAACAAAGCTAATGAATCCAGTTAAATTTCTTGTTCAATAGGATCTATGAATATTTTTTTAATACAGACAAACTTAAACTATTAACTTATTTCAAACCAAAAACAATTCCTTAACTTTCGAAATACTGTTTAATTTAAATATTATTATCTCAACCTTTTATCAAATTCTAATAATATACTAAAATTCCTGATTTAATATTATTCATAATCGTTTTACAGAAACTCATTAAAATAATTTAAATTCTACACTATTTAAATGCTCATGTATAAATTTTCCAAATATAATTTATTGTTTATAAAATGTATCTCTGTTTATTTTGTAAATTTTAATAAAGTACATAAAATGTAAAATAATACTATTATATTCATGAGAAAATATATTTTTGTTTAAGTTATTTATTTGTGAAATACTCCAAATTTCCGGAAAATATTTAAAAATGTTGTTTTCTATAACTGACAAATTATAAACGACGTAAAACGGAGGAAAATTATAACAAATTAGAAATGAAAGCTAAATCCAAATCCGTTATATTTTTGAAATAGTTTGATTTAGAAGAGTAAATTTAAAAGCCAAATTTCTATATGAATTTTTTTTTCAAAAACGAAAACCTAAGTATATATCGGATTATTCTTGATATGTATGAAAAAAGAATCACTCGTCTTGCTTTAAAGTTATGGATGCCGTATAAAATTAAGTTTCGAGGATCGATAATGGGTCGTTTTTGGAAAAATAAAGACCGAAGTGAACATTTTCATATTATAAAAAAAAAATCAGCTATCTAAATATCTTACTTCGAAATTGAGTTGCTACATTATTGAAATGCGAATTGGTGTGAAAAATAAAAATCGAAGTTACAAATCTGTTTACTTCATATGTGTACAAAAAAGTTGAACTATCTAAATGTTGTTTTGATTTTGGAGTTATGGGTATCACATAAAATTAATCTTCAGAAATCAAAATATGGACCATTTGGGAAAAAATGAAGAAAGCGTTGCACTTTCTCAAGTTATTCCAAATACATATTTAAAAAATAAGCTGTTTAAGTGTCTTAGTTTTAGAATTTATAACTGACAGATGTACAGACAGACAGACAAACATGTTCTTTATTAATGAAATATAAGTATAAGCATAAATTATAAATTTGAATTGAAATTCACAGAGGTATATATATATATATATATATATATATATATATATATATATATATATATATATATATACATACATATATATATATATATATATATATATATATATATATTAATACTTACAACTGCCATTGAATAAAATTTTATTTTATATACTTAAAGAATTATTTACTTTTATTTCTTAATTTTTATATTTATTCTAGTTTTTATACCAATAACAATTTAAACGAAAATGAATTATATTTTACATGGTACAGACTGCAGGTTTGAAAAAGAAATTATTATAGATTTCTAGATGTAAATGCTATATCATAATTAATTTTCATTTATTGTAAATAACAAAGCTGTAGTATAATATAGAATAATATCTTTTAGGATAAAATGTATTTTCAATTTTGATCTGATCTGATCTTTTTCCTGTTTTCTTTGTTTTATTTTTTGTTTCTGATAATTGTTTTGGACAATTATAATTTTAATTTATATTTCTCTCTCGTCCGTTAAATTTTTATTTACTTGTTTACCTATTAACAAGAAGAAATATACATTTTCTTAAATATTTAGAAAAAGACTAATGCATCTAATAACGCTGTATGTTCCGTCCATCCTCTTCTACTATGTTATGGTGTACTGCATTTTAGTAATCCCCTCCATATCGTGTTTCATACTATTACAATCCACGAGTTACATGCTAGTCGTCTTTGAAGTTTAGTCGCATTTGTGCTTGCTCCGACATAAAAATGAATGTAGAAAATGATATTAATTTAAATGTTACAGTTTAATCTTGTGCACAAGTTTAAAAATCAATGAGCATTCTTATTCACATATCCTTTCAACAATTTATCTTCATAACATAGTTAAAATTCTACGTAATTATGCTTCGTTGTTGTTTTATATTGTTTCTATTGGTAAGTGAAATTAATTAATTTACGCTTATAAAAGACAGAAGTATATATAAACATTCATATATATATATATATATATATATATATATATATATATATATATATATATACATATATATACATATATATATATATATATATATATATATAAACGTGTGTGTATGTTTATATGTATATATATATATATATATATATATATATATATTAATATGTATATGCATGTGTATGTTTACAACAAACAAACAAAAAATTAAATGTGTTGTTATTTAATTTTACTATTACTGAAATTTATGTAAACAGATAAAAAGTTATTTTAAAATTCACGATAAATAAATATATTTAAATAATGTTTACCAATGTGAAATAAAAGTGAATGGAGTGTTGTTATTACTGTAAATAATTTCTATAAACACCTAACAAAAATAGTATCCTTGTACAAGTAACATAGTCATTTAACTTTTAATACGTCGACTTTTCTTACAATTGACAATAAAATAAAGGGTATATAATCAAAATAATTTTAAGTATTCATCATGATTGTATTAAAGTTAGGTGCTTGTTTAATATTTCCAAGTAACATATTAATTTATATTTACATTATTTTAAAATATCCAATGAATAATTTAAAAAAGACCTGATTGTAAACAAATTATTAATTTTTTCAAATAAAAAAAAGAAACATTTTATACATTATTTATTTCAAAATAATATCATTAAAAATATCTAAAACTATTTACAAAAATTAAAAATTCTCAACAGAAAAAAACTTTTTTCATATTTAAAATTATACAAGGTTACTATTATTATGAATATTTATTTCGCATGCATATCGATATTACTGTTATTTTTCTCTCGAAGAGCATACTAATCTGCGACGAAATGTTGTATTCCTTTATTTATAACTGTAATTTTGACAGCGAGTCATTATTTACCATTTACACACACACATGCATATATATATATATATATATATATATATATATATATATATATATGTATATATATATATATATATATATATATTTGTGTCATTTTAATTTTTTTTATTATTACTTAGTCACACATTTTAAATTGTTTATCTTTTTCATATAATATAAAAATTAATACTGACACTTTCAAATTAAAAATTAAATTAAGGACTTAAATTTCACTACCAATTTTATTATACAATATAATCAGTCTAGATAAGAATTATTGGAATTTTCAAAGTAATATTAAAATTTTTAAAATATGTTCAAGAAACCCAAATAGATTAGAATCATAATTATTATTAATGTTTCATGTTCATTTATGTTTTTATACTAACGTTTTAACACTCTTTAACAAAGAAAGCGTTTGAATAGTTTATTTTAATTGAAAACAGATTAATTAAAACATAATCTTATTATAAATTAAGTGATGTATTTTTTTTACGTATCTAATACAAAATATTTTGAAGTAAAAGTATATGTACACAATGACATATATTGACCTTTGTTTATTCGAATCGTAATTAAAAGTTATAGAATAGTATTACATATTGCATAAAATTATATTTTCATTTCTGTACTATTTGCGTTACAGACATTACTTAACATTTCATATATATGAGTTTTTGTATTTGTGTTTACTAAAAATTTGTAAATTATCTTCTGTAAGTTAACAATGAATAACTCTTAATTTATATATCTTAAACCGTTAAACATATTATTAATTGAATATATTATAATGCATTTGTTTAACTTGTTTATTTAAATTTGAAATCTATATTGTTGTTTATTGATTCTTTTAAGTAATCATTTAGTTACAGTTTTTTTTTTTGTATCTCAAAATTCTCAGAATAGGAATTTTAAGCAGGTAATCTAGGAACTGGTTTTAATTTAATTGAATATAGAGATAATAAGCATAGATGATGAAAGGATAAGTTCTTTTAAAAATACCTTAAATTATAAGTTATATATTTAAATGTATAAATTAATACAAGTAGAAAAATCCATCGATTTTAGGGTTCGTCCCGATTTCAGAAATGTTATTATCATAATAGACATTAAAAACGAAAAAATCTTCATAAATGAGGTAATGATATACGTATATATATATATATATATATATATATATATATATATATATATATATATGTATATATACATTATGTATATATATATATATGTATGTATATATATATATATATATATATGTATGTATATATATATATGTATGTATATATATATATATGTATGTATATATATATATATATATGTATGTATATATATATATATATATATATACTCAAAAGCTTAAATTGATATCTTGTAAATAAATAGACCTACATTGATAATTAAAAATATTGAAAAGATTCTAAAATAAAATTATATATGGATATTTTTTTGTAATGTATCATTTGTATTATATTAAATATTTATTTTAAATTAAACAATTCACATAAGTAAACAATAAAAATGCTTTATAAAATTGATCTCTCATTATTTTTTGTATGAATATTTTTCATGGACGAAATTGCGAAAATAATTTAAATATTATATATATATATATATATATATATATATATATATATATATATATATACAAATATATACATATATATATATATATATATAAAAATATATACATATATATATATATACACACATATATATATATATATACATATATATATATATACATATATATATATATATATATATATATATATATATATATATATATATATATATATATATAATATAATATAAAATAAACGCGATAAATTTAAAAACTCAAAATCTATTCTGACGTGTTGAAATAACACAAACTTTTATAGTGACTATGTATGATTTGAATTTGTCCAATTAGAACTTCTAGGCGATAAAATAAATATAAATGAAATAATAAATTTATTATTATTATAAGATTCTTCCCTTTAAAAACAGGTTGACTATCTGAAAAGTCATCATAGAAATCTATGATCGGAGCAATGATATTTGTAACTAACAATTTCTGTCTTGAAATGAAACATTCAAATTTATTTTTAGAAAAGTTATAAGAATAAACGAATATCTTAAAATCTAGATGAACATATGTAAATATTTCAATGTGATTTCTGTCCAATGCTCGAAAAAATTAATATGGAAACTTGCCAATTTTAATATAATCATTAATACTCGATTTATTTCGGTTACTTAGTCATATTTTGTCAATAGTTAAAAAAATGTCAAATTACATGAATGCCAATTATTTATATTTAAGCTTTTTTATAAAGAAAATGCGAATATAATTTTAAACCCATGTTAAATAGAAACAAAACCAGTCAATGACAAAATATTCACCAGAACTGCTAATCTTTAATTATTATTGTTTTTTTATTTAAAAAAATACATTCCAATTTACCAATACTTGCCGATCTATCTTCGGTCACGCATAAAAAATTAATTTATGCTTTACTTTTAAATTAGTTATCTTTCATCATTTATGCCGGTTGTCTCCATATTACAGCTAAATTGAAACCGGTTCTTTAACTACCTCATAGAGTTTATATTCTCAAAATTTTAATTTCAGATAAAAAAAACAAATAGGAATTATTTAAATATTATATAAACAAATTTATATAGTTCAGCATATATCGATTATTCGTATTTTTTATCTAGTGATTCTTTCAACCATTTTTGTATATCTGTACTTTATTTTGTAAGAAATATACGTAATTAAGGACAGAAGAATATTTTAATGATAATACAATTATTGTTGAAATAAACTTGTATAAACTTAAATACTTTTCAAATACGAATTCATAAAGATATGCTTTCCTTAATATAATGCCACTTTTATTATTTAATTACTTACATAAAAATATTTAAATCTAAATAAAATAAACTTTCATTCTTTTTCCTTCTCTCGGAAATTAACTTATTTGCCTTCGTTTATGCTTGTGTTGATGTCTTATTTAAATATTTGCTGTTTTTTTTTTCGGTTAGAAGATATCAAAAATATACGAACATAATTAGATGTTTATATATAAGGATAAATAAATAAGGGCATAGCATATCTCTTTACACCTCATTGACAATACTATAATATATGACATTTACAATCGTAATAAAATGTTTCCAGTACAAAAAGGATCATCATATGAACACCAAGAGACTGCAAGTGTTGCAAAACAGGTATGCGTTTCTTATTACCGGGTCTCACTACCTGATGCAACATACTAATAGAAGTAATTTCGAGACCTTAAAATCGAAAAAATGTCAGATGACAGTATAATGGACTCTTGGCGATTCGGTTATCATTGAAGTATTATCAAATAATATCAGATAAACAAAAAAAATATTCATGCAGCGTTCAAAAATAAAAAGTTGATTAGTATATGCATTCATACCAATATTTTTTTTCTATCAAAATAGATGTTTATATGTTTATATATAAAAAATATTTAAGAATATTTACTAATTACCTTTAGCTTGAAGTCGTATTCATTCCATAAATATAAATGTCGCATCTGGTTGTCCAGGGTTAAATATGATAATCACTTGATGAAACATTCAGGAAATATAGAAAATTAAGTAGCATTTTCGATCCCAAAAACCAAATCTTGATACATATTGATTATGTTGTAAGGTCTCACGTTGTCTTGTAGGAATAATATTCCCTTATATTGAAGTAATACTAGCTGTTTTGAAACAAGTTTTGCTGTTTGCACTTTGCATATATTATAATTATACAAAATAGACTTCTGCTGTGATTGTTTTACTAATAAAAATAAACTTATTGTAAACAGTACCAGCTGCTATTCATTATACGTTCACAAGGAAAATTCTGATTATAACGCATAGTGTTGGCAATTTGAGTTTCTGGGTCATTTGATGACAATGAGTGATGACTACACTTTATATTACTGTACATAATCCATTTTTTATTACATATTAAAAAAACTATTCAGGTAAAATTAATGATTAGAAAACTAAACACCAGCAATGAAGAGGTTATATTTTAATTTTATTGTCGTCTGAGAATTCAAATGGAATCCATTTTTTCATCATTTATTCTTTTACAAGTTGAAGCAAACACAAACGAATTATTTTACCAATTATTTTCATTCTTTGAGGAAAATCATGGCATCTGACAAAATTTTAACTTGATAGCATTTTTCAATTCTCCATGATGAACAACTAGTGGTCTTCAATATCTGGAAGCATCGTGTAAAATCTCATCTCTACTCATATTTTTTAATAATTATTTATGAATAGCCTATTCACTTGTATTCTATATTCCAATGTTATACATATATTTCGAAATTCTTATTGCTTCAGAATCGAGTTTAAACTCGTAAATTATATTTGCTCGAATAACATTTATTTATATAATTATTACCGCAAAACTTTAACATATGACATGTACAAACTCATTTAATCACAAGTCATCATAAAATCGTCTCTGAACTTCATTTTTATCTTGATGTATCCAATCACATACACACTACTAACTTTAACATTTTTAAAAACATTTTTTGAAGTTAACTGATACAAAAGCCTCACGAAATTTATCATATGATTATAACGTACATATAATCAAGAATGCTGATTTCATTAACAATTAAACATGTACTGACCTACGATTATTATTTCATATGTAAAATGAAAAATCTTGACTGGTCATTCTTTGTAAATTACTATTTTTATCGATACTCTACCGTGTCAATTTTTGAAAACTATGGTTTGCATATAAAGGCCCTCTTACAAATATATCCAGTATACACTCAAACAATAAATTATTAAATAAAAATTATAAGTAACAGCAACAGCTTGAAAACCCAAGTTATACTATTTTCTTAAATTCTTACAATTTGAACATATACTTTTCCATCTCCTCATTTGCCTCCATTTTCAATAAATTTCCTGTATTATTTTTGATACTTTTATTATTACTTTTAGGAACTGATATCATACCTCTCAGTTTCCAATAGTCCGCTACTAGCTAAAAACATCGTTGAAATTATTCTAATTTGGAGCCAGAATTCCAATAAATGCACTCATGTTCTTATCTTTACTCTGCATGCCTTCTTATCTTATCTAAATGTAATTTGGGGGGGGGGCATTTTATTCCTTGATTTCCAATTAATAATTCTTGTTATATTGTAGTATTTTACATACAGTTTATCGTACTCATTTCCATTTTCAAAAAGAATATACATATGTATATATATT
>CM068321.1:12429025-12539025 GCA_034766995.1 Acanthacorydalis orientalis | reverse complement strand
TTACTGTTTTAACTTTTAATATTTTTTAATATTATATATATATATATATATATATATATATATATATATATATATATATATTTGTAGGTGTATATGTATGAAGTATAACAATAACGAAATTTATATATATATATATATATTACTTACGAGACGTGTAGTTAAATTTGTCTCTTCTACACTTACATATTCCACTTTTTCACAACCAATCCTCTTAATAAAATAAACTGTCACTAAAGCTAAAACCAATGCCGTTGTGCCAAACTTTGATGTCGGTCGTTTTGAACTATAGAGAGATTAGCACTACGTTCATTAAGACTTTTTAATAAATAAACAAAATCTACAATATTTTTACTAATTATATTGCTCGTATACCTGATTTAATTTATTTTTGAAATATGTGTAATTCTTTACACATTTTCTTCTAGTCCTATATAATTCATTATTGAATCTATCATTTACTAATAGTAGTTTTCCATTTAGTCTCCTTTTGTTTCTTTATATGTACTTTTTTTATCTACTTCCTACATCTATTCCCATTTTTTTTTTGAAAAGAAAATTACACAGCTATAATTTCTATTCCTTTGTTTATTTCATGTACAAGAAACAGATCGATCAATGTTCATTATCTTTCACTAAATACTGAAAGTAAATCTTATTTGCTGGCAACATTTAGTGCATCACTAGATCTAGTCATGCTCATTGAACTTATTAAGAATACTTTTATGAAAATGACTAAATCTTGTAGCACAATTAGCAAATGAAACCTTGTTATATTTAATAAAAAAGTATAGTGTAAGACATCATTTTTATATTTTTCTATATAATAATTAATAACTCATGATTTTAAATTAATATTCCAAGAGTTATATACGTTTCTCTTCCACTCTCTCTCTCTATCTATCTATTTATATATATATATATATATATATATATATATATATATATATATGCATTAAAGAATCAAAATTAGATAAATACTATTATAAAACTAAACATTGATTATAACTTCTAAAAAAAATTATATTACATTTTCGTTAGTATTTATTATCTTTCTTTCTTCTTATTTAACATTATTTCATTCATCGTTATGTATTTTTCAAAAAACTACTCAGAAATACTATTTTTAAAAAATATCATTTTTCATCAAAAGAAGTGTTTGTAGTTATTGTTACGTTCGCATTGTTAATTTTTTGAAATAAAAGTGTATGAAATAATATGAAAGATAGTCACTACAAAAACAAAGAAACAGATATATATTTAATCAGTTCTTAACCACATATGTAAATTTAGACCATTAAAATTGTTTTATTTCGGACAGAGAACTTGTTTTGTAGAAAAAAAAAACTTCAATCGCTATTATCCAACTCCTGAGACAAACCAAATAGAATATAAATACTCGACTCAATATTTAGTTGTATTAATTTAGTTAAATTATCTAGTAAATATAGAATTAATGACCAATACCTATTTAATTTCAGTCGTGCCCATTTTTATAAAGTACATTTATTAATAAAAAAAATATTTCACACAATCAAATTCGCATTATCTGTACACATTGACGTAAAATGAATCAGTTGCTTGTACCCTAAATACTATATTATTAGAAGACTTATTTATTTATAACCGCCTTAAAAAAACAAACAATTTAATCTTAGTAATGCAAGTTTCCATGCCATGTATAAGATCTTGACTTTGACATTCCACTTTTTTTCTTAGAATTTATATAAAATTCTTACATATCAAATATCGAGTTTTACATCTATAAACTTTTTTGTAAAAAAAATTCTTTAATTAATGTATATCAATTTATTTTTTATACCTGTCAACCATTTAAATAAAAATTTTCAAATACTTATTAATTGTATATATTTTTTTAATTATATATATTTTTATTTTGCGAATATGATAATTTTTTTAAAATGTTTTAAAATAATTTCTGAATATTGTTTAATTCGAATATTACTTTGTACATTTGTTACTTAAGATTTGATAGTACAAGGAGACTTTTTACTGAGTTCTGTTTTAATGATGTCGTTTTTTTGTTTTTTTTTTTAAAAAAAAATCATTAGTTTTAAACTAATTACTAATTTTTAAAAAGTAGTAGTGTAAATGTATATTGTCAAATATCATATCTAAAGATGAAGATATTGGTTCTATAAGTACTTAATTTTATTAGAATCACACTATATCCAAATTATCGTTTATAACAAAGTCATTTTAGATACATCATTTGGTCTATGGTATAAAGTAGCAGAATACTTTTTCAAACAAAAAATAATCATTAGATTACTACATTTATCACTTACTTCTAATTTATATAGAACATATTCGTCAAACTTATTTTTAAACACTTTTGTTTGTATATATTAAATTGAATAATTATTGTACAACTGATTTTCTACAAACTGTCGATTATTGAAAATTGACATGAATTTATCCTCCGAATAATCAAGACTTCTTCATAAAGAATTAAAACTATTTTTATTCCTGATATTTCATTCGCTTACCACTCATCTCTAAAAAAAAATACACAAATTAAAATTTTCAATTTTGAGGATGTTGAAAAAATGGATTGCAGAACTAATGTATTTTTATCGCAATTAATGACACATATATTTTCATTATTTTCCCGCTA
This sequence comes from Acanthacorydalis orientalis, assembly GCA_034766995.1. Lineage (NCBI taxonomy): Eukaryota > Metazoa > Arthropoda > Insecta > Megaloptera > Corydalidae > Acanthacorydalis > Acanthacorydalis orientalis. The sequence goes on along the minus strand of CM068321.1, from coordinate 12,536,390 downwards.
AATTACAGATATATCTTTTTTATTTTACTATTTTTATGAATAATATGCAATGAAATGAAAGTTATATGTTAGGTTTTTTGTACAATTTATATTCCAAATCAGTTTATTGCCATTTTTTAAATAGATATATTTTAAAATATTATATATATATATATATATATATATATATATATATCATTATTAAATAATATATTTTATGCTGGTTTGTCAAACTAGAACATATTACAATATTTTATTATCTTTTGTATACACATATTGTTGTTTTTGTTATCGCAATGATCTGAATTATTTAGTAATTTTTTTTAAAGAAGTAAACTCAATTTAAATTAAATTATATTTTTAGTTCATTAAGATCGCCATTGAATTTCAAAAAATATAACATGTTCAGTAAAAATGTCATAAATCAAAATAAGTGCTACCAATCGTGACTATAAGAGGTAAATATTGATAGTTTTGCAACTACCTCGTCGAAGTGTAATCTACAACTCTTATCATTGCCCATACAAAATCATAATCAATTTCAAGAAGTTATTTAATTATTAGTACATTTTTCTAGTGTAATTTTGAATATGCTGCTTGTGAAAAATTTATACATTTGAGTGGTGTCATTCTTTTTACAAATCAGTAGTAATATCATAAAATGTTCAAACAATATTTTAACACTTTATTATTTGTGAATCATTTTCGTCATTCATTTACAATTCCATTTTCAGAACAAACATACCTGTATGTTTCAAATCCTTCATTCTCTCTTCGAAATTCTGATCTTTTATCATACAATTTTAGCTATTATGTTTCTTAGCTTATAACAGTTTCACGTTTTTAATCTATACAATACTGCACTTTTCACGATGATATTAAATTTATTATACTTCTTGGTAAATCGTTTATACTGACATATTCAGTTTAATCTTATATTTTTAATTAACGTCTTTTCCATCTTCTTTGTCTTGTTTTATCCTAACACTTAGATTATTATCTCACTGAAATAACTATTCATTGTTTTTTTTTATCAAGAATTGCATATGTTAGTAGAACGTTGTCTTTCCTTTCTTATATGACTTGTGGTTGAACTAAGAATAAAAGCATGTATTGTTTCAACGCATATCATTATGTGAAGGTCGACGATAGGTGTTCATCTAGAAGAATGAAAAATAACATAAAATGTCTTATTCTGAAACTTTTGTAATTTTGTCAGTTTTTTAGTGACGAATATACACTAAACTGATGTAGCATAAGTTTGTGTATACGTATAATATTTTTGCTAATTCCGAATCACTAAGTTTTTTATTCCACTTTGCACTCAGATAATCTCTTCACCCATGTTCTGTCTTAATGTTTGCAATAGATAATTATTTATATTACCATAAATGGGTCTTTTTTAAGTCAATATGTTTCTTGTCTTGAGTGAACATTGTAAGTTTTTTTATTTCTGAATGAATCTCACAGTTTCGTACTGATTTGGTATATTTACTGTTTCCTTCTTCAAATTTTATACACAAAACATATTCCTCAATTCAAAAGTATTCGTTATTTTCAATTTATCGTTGTCCCTAAATTTTATATGATAGTTAACCTTATTACATCATTTAACTGATCTTATTTACAATTATTATTGACTGGAAGAATATCAAATTTAATTTTTACTAATTTTTATTTTCTTCATATATATGTACGTATGTATTCAGTTAATAAAAATTGAGAAGAAAAAGAAATATTAAAAATTTAAGTAAGTAAATCTAAATTATTTTTTTATCAAAGCAGGAAATGTATTTTACATATTAAAAATAGATGACTAATTGAAGTAAATATATTAATAAAAAAATTGAAAAAATACGTTTAAAATAGTATAAAAAAAATAAAAATTGAATCATTGTTTAAATTTCAAAATGCATGTCGAAATATCAAACATATTAATTATTTCAATTACTGATATCATTTCTAAAACTAGCTATATTTTTGTTATGAACACAAATATACGAATGAATTCATGTTTCATATTGAATAGTTCTACACTATTATTGTACATTGTAGAAGTATACATGTCGAAAAAGCATTGAAAGATATTTGTAAGTTTACATCATTTCGATAATTGCAGCAGACCTTGATTTTAATAAATTGCAATTAAATCTTTATTGTACGGTGAAACTTGTTTTTTAAAAAATGCGTGACCATTATGACGCTATAAAAGTGGTTACTATACTCGTATAAGCTTATGTTTAAAAAAAGCATGCATATCAGTAAATATATTAAAAGAAGATAGTAATTGAAATTGATAGATCGACATAAGTCAAGTTATTAATAAAGGAAACTTAAGCTCGAATTTAATACGGTATATGTTTTCAAATCAGCTTCTCATGGTCAACGAGATATTCAACAATTTGCTAGCTGTATACAGTGACTTAAAAATCGATGCACTTATGAAGGTTGAGAATAATCAGTCTCTCATTAACGTTCTATTAAAACTTGTGGACGAAATTTTTCATGATAATTTTTTATATCTGATTAGGCTATCAACATCATTAACGAATCATTCACGTTATCGGTGTCAAATGTTTAAAAAAAAACCTTCAAGACGAAAAAGAAAATAGAAACTTTAATTCTGCTTTTCTCAAAATATTCTGACGACGACAAAGAAAATTATTTATTGAAAGATTTGTTAAGGGAATGGTATTTTTTATTTGATATTTTCCACTTGACACACATACACTCATTCACATCACAAAAACGAATGAGTTTCAGATTTTCATATTTTTTTCATTTGTATTCGATTATTTTCCCCAATTTATAAAATATGAAGAATATACCATAGAAGTAAATCACTTTTCAACACTCACCACAATTGAACAAAGTATAAAAATTCAAATATACAAGTATAATTAAAAAAGGTAATGTCAAAAATTATAAGATAAAAAGAATATTCTATTTGTAAAAAAAACGAAATTAACGAACACGTTAGATGGTTTTAATATGAATTAAAGCTTCTTGTTTATTTAATATTGGCTTCTATTGTACTAATTGAGGATAAAAAAATTTCATCAAGAAATAATATAAAAAATCATAGAAAATTAACATTAAATACTATATTCTCCGAAAACTGAGAATCCACCTTTTTAAAATCATTAAACTGTCAATCATTGAATACTATCATCTCTACTAGGTTGGAAAAAATCCAAACAGTAAATGAGATAATTGAATAGTACGATTTTCTGCAGGATAGTAATCAAAAAGAGAAAAATAAAAATAGTACAATTATTTTGTAAAAAACTTATTTCAGACAGTCGGATGACTGAAAAAAATATTTGAAAATTTATATAATAATTCTATGTTGCAAGACCTAAATTCTACATTACTGAAACCCATATTTTATTTAGCGTATAATTTTTTATTTGATTTATTTTTTAAATGTCTAAGCATCCCACAGATTCATTATTACTTCAATTAAAATCAAATTACCTGCTAGAATGAATAACATCTTTTTCTAAACTGTAATAGACAAATCTTTATATTTTAACTGAATTTTTTTTTATTGTTCAATTAATTTTTATCCAAGTTTTCTCATATTTTTCATTTAATTTGTTTATATCTAATAGTACTATCATCTTTCAAAATAAATTTGTATAATGTAATGTGTATTAGAGTTGACAATTCTTAGAATGAATCTTTTTCATAATCATTTTAAATTCAAGGTTTTTTAAATTCACTTTTTATTTTATACGAATGTATTTAATATGTTAAATAATAGAAGAATTATTTCTAATGGATACAGTTATTATACAAATAAAATCCCGTTCATTGTTCTGTTTTATAATTAATTAAAAATTTTCAGCACTTGTTTCTTTTTCTATTTATGGTCCTTCTAACAATATCTTTTGACCATGGAACAAGTACAAACTAAGAGACAATACATTATTGAATATCGTCTAAATAAGTGACTCCCTTAATACATTAATATCGGATTCAAAAATGCATTTATATTACACAGATTTTTTTCTATTTAATAATTTATATATATATATATATATATATATATATATATAAAGTAAATTGAACATTATCTGTATATATATATATACATATAAAGTAAATTGAACATTATTTGTATATATATATACATAAAGCACATTTTTGTTGGTGCACAATGACTTATAATTCATTGTACACACTAATATTATATCATAACTTCTCCTGTAAATTTCACTAATGTATTTCATTCAGTTCTCAATATGAATGGAAAAATATTTGGTGAACAGTTGATGTAATAATTAGAAAATTATTAACACTTAATAATTATTGTTTCGTAACTCTGTTAATATCTATATATTAGTAAACAAGTATGATTAGTTAATGTTAGCTAATAGATACTCGCTTCAATCTTTAATTAATTATTCAAATTGACAGCTATAATTATTTCCGTAATATTTTAGTTTTAAGTAATAACAGTTTTAAAATAAATATAAATATTAAAATATTTATATATATATATATATATATTAATACATTTAATTTCAATTCTCAAATTAAAAATAATCAAAAATAAACTTATTTCGATAAATTATACATAATCAAACATATTAATAAAGAATCATTTTTATATTTGTGTGTTATTATTTCAATAAATTTCCTTTTATTTTACGAATGAGTTGTTCAAAATGAATTAATTATATTTTAAGTTCCAAAAATAGTGTTTAGTTCGTTTCTATAAAAATTAATATATGTTCATACGCTTACTTTACGAAAAAAAAATACTTCTATATTTAACATTCGCTTATTATACAAAATCATTAACTTTTTCCTGCTTGTACATTCTTAGAATCGTGACGTTCTTGCATAATATAGTTATTATTTACTTTATTTTTCATGTTTCATATCTGTTTTCAAATGTTGGTAGTAAATACATTGTAGTATAACGAAGTAAGGTTTTTTTTCTATTTATATTTTTTGATATGCGATTTTAACTTTTATGTTTGTTTTATAATAGGATTCTTCTAAATGTAATAAATACAAATCGATTTCTTGAATACATTTGTAATAAATTATATTTATATTTTATTTTGATTACATTCTATCATATATCAAAAGATTAGAAACACAGAAGGTTATCTACACTTTTAAATTTTCCAAGAAAATATAAAAAAGGAATTAATTTTGATACCAGAAAGTATTTTGTATTCTCTATAATCATAACATATCTTTGAATAAACTATTAAATAATAATAAAAGAAAATAGTTGTCAAATTACTAAAAGACCTGTTTTTTTTAATATGTAGATCGGAAGGATCTCGATATTCGAACAAATATAGATAAGCTCATGCATCTCTCAACTCTCGATTGATAACATGCATGATTATAAGTTTTATCAAATATGCATAAAACAATAAGAAGTGTTAATTATGTTTTTAGTTATAAAAATTGACTGATTTGCGAACAAAAAGACAAACAATCCAAGTTTCCATATATATATATATTGGCCACCATCGTCCTTATGCATTTTATAAAAAAAATCTAAGTTTAATAAATGGTAATAATTATTATTGTAATAAATTAACATGTCCGCAAATACCTTTATGTGATAACGTTGATGCTTTACAAGTCTTTATGAAGCAGATTGGGAACACCCATATAGTAAACAATATCGACTTTTGTTTACTCTTTACAAAATAAAGTAGATAACACTCTGCCTGTCAAATTTTAATTAATTGGATAAATTAACGCCCACTAAAAATAATTACGTTTATTATTGATATAGATAATCATTTTTTCATCTCATGTTAGCAATTGGCCCAAAAAAAGATTTGTTAATATGATATTAGAACTAATTCGTGTTTTTAGAACACATTTCAAGACAGAGTTTAGCAAATAAAATCAATAGTCTTTTCATTCTAAAATCTAAAAAATGAACACCATTTATTTAAAGCATTAGAAAATATTTTAATTTGCTAAAATTAAAATAATTTTGAAACAGGATAAATGAATAATCAATTTTAATAATATTTTAATTTCACAGAATATCAACTAATAATATGGATACAATGGAAAGTAAATATATACAGTCTGTTGAAAAAGTTCGGAAAGTCGTTAGGTAATTTAAACATTTTTTGTAGCTCTCGGTCGTTTTTTGCCTGCTGGATTTTTTTTCTATTTCTGTTTGAAATTGTTATTATTTTGGTATGGTCTTTTCTTGGATTTGAACTTTTTATGTTTATGTATTGTTGTTCTTTTGTATTTTTTACATCGTTTACGCAAAAATGTTAGACAGACGGTATTAGCACAAACTGGGAGTTTATGAGAATGCACCTAGTTTCAGAATCATCACTGTTTGTTAATTTTCGATTAAAAATTAAACAATAATTATTCATCTTGTGTCGTTATTTTTGTCTTGTGTTATGATAATCGTGTATACATATTTATCGTTTTGTTTTGTGTACGTGTAATTTTATACGCTTAATAAATAGCGAGACGTAGTTATTGTTATTATGTTAATTACTATGCGTGAAAAAAGTATTGTGAAGCAAATAACTGTTATTTCACACTTGATTAGATCAAGTAAAATGAACATTATTTTAACAAAACTTAATTAATTTTCAAAGTCGTAAAAGTATTATCTGTATCTTTCATTTAATCTAAATCTATTTTGAAATAAACTGTAAAGTAATTTCTATTACTTTTTGATTCATTAAAGTACAAAAATAGAATTATGTTGTCAAAGTATCATTTATTACATTTAGATTTCACAGATGGACACGCAAATTATTTAAATATAAATACCAGTAAAAAGGTAAATAATTCATTTCACTTTACTTAAAAGATTGATCAGAAATTGTTAAATTTAGTAAGTATTGTAGTTTAAGAAATTGATAAATAATCAATTTTGTTGAGAATCATACAAACATTGAAAGAAATTTTTACACGACATATCTTTTAATTTATTTTTAAAGACTTTCAACATGCCAGTACTGTTATATAACAGATGTAACCTATTTATTATAGTTAATAGTGAACAGGTGACTCAAGAAATGCTCGTTACTCTTTACTGAGCTACATTTTTGATTAAATTTCATAAAGGGTTTGTTCATTCCCCACAAACGACAATCTTTTTTCTTAACAAAAATGTGCAATAATTTATTAGAAATATTTTTTAATGCAAAAAAAAAGTCATTTGTGAAAGTGAATTTAGACACAGTAGCAAAAATACATATTGTGATATTTGATTAAATCTTAATAACATAAATTTATATTTTAAATTATTAATACAATAAAAGACCGTACATTCAATCAACATACATTTTATTTGTCCCTAAATTCATAACGAATTCATTTATCAGCTTTTTTGATACATTTCAAATTGCAAGATTCTTATATATTACGTGCTTAGTTTTTCTGTGATATCTCGTATAATTAGCGTGTCTCAAATCCAACTATAATCATTGATCTATCGTATTGAATGGCTTTTTTCAAACCATGTGACCCATTTTGAATATCCATATTTTATAATCGAAATTTATCGAACTAATGTCATTTGTCCATTCACTAGTTGTGCCTTCTTCAAAGCCATATGGACATTTCAAGTAACCTATGCGATATCATGCCTAAGTTTGAAATCATATAAGAAAATTATATAAATTAGAGTTAAATCTATTGCTAATTTTAATTCATTACCAATCACTTCAAGTAAGTGTTACACAAAATGACATACACTTTATTTAGAACATAGTTTATGTTTTAATTTAAAGCATAAATAGTAGTAGATAGTTTTAATAACAACATATAATTTTAATTTGAACCACGGTGAACCAGTCTCACGAAACTGTAAATAAAACATTTCATTTTCAACATAAATTAATACCATGTAACGTTTTTTTTAAGTCAAATTGGATATTTTAAATAGATATGAAGACATTTTATAAACAAAATATTAAATCTTTTTTTAAAATATATAAACATAAACATACACTTTAGACGTATATTTGTCAAGGTTTAATTGCACATTACCACAAATAATTAAATGTCAATATACATCACTGAATAAAACTGAATTGCTTTGAATTTGCTGAATTTTTTTTATAGATATTTTCCACAACATCCTATCCGCAAACAAGGCTAGTAGAAGTGAAGACAGTTACACAATCAAATGAAACAATTACGAGAACAATAGAAGAACCAGATAGTTCTATCAACGATGGATTAGATATAACATCAATTAGCACAAGGCATCATTTAAGTAAACCAGTTTCTTCAAACCTACCACTTGGTATGTCAATGACAAATAACATTATTTTGAACAATACCACTAATAAAAATTTTCGAGGGCACAAAAAAATGTCGAGAAATAATTTGAAGATTCTTAATAAACCATATTCAGTAAAAGTTATTTTTCCTGATAGAGAGAATGAGAGGCCAGTATTATATCAGTCGGGTATTAGTGGTAAGTTATGATAAATATTTCACAATAAAATGTGATAACAAACAATTGTGATTGTCTTTTTAAATCTTTGTATATATAGTCAGTTACACAGATATTCATCTTCTTGGCAAATTCAATAAATTAAATTCTTTTTGAAACAACTAAATATGATTAAATTATATAATAAGAACACCGATAAAATATTTTACAAGTATGTTTTAGAATATTATATTTATTAAATTTAAAATAAAACAAATATAATCATTACAACAGTAATATAATCAAAAATTACCTCTGAATATAATTTTAAAAGGGTTGCTTAACGCTAGTGAAACTCATAATGAAATAGTACATAGAATCCAAATAGTAGTTGTACAACTCAACATGTCCAACATATGCAGAGAAAAAGTCTGGTTTCGAAAATCAACTCTATAACATAGATAGAATAACAGACAGAATAGTAAAAAGAAGACAATTTATAATACTACTTAAAGCAATCCACCAATTATGCTTGACTAGTATCTCATATAAAAAAAAACTATCTCATAAAACTCGAAGTAACTCCCACTGGAATAATTTCTCTCTAATTACTAATTATTTAATAATGAAAGAAATTTCAACAGTGACTAGCTATTTCATCTTACATTGTTAATGATGATCACAGGTTCAAAATTAAAGCCAAGAATTATAGAAAGAATTTAAATAAATATTATGTTTTTAATACAAAAAACATGGGATCTAAGAATAAATTGCGTACTTACACTGTTCCTTTTTCATGTAACCTATAACCCTGAAAAGTAATTTAGGTAGTGAATAACTTTTATTATTATTGAATATGGTACAAGTGTTAAAACCAGATACAGCAAACATCTCAGAGTGTCCTATTAAAAATTATAATTTTCTACTATATATATGTAAATCAATCATTTTCTACTATATGTATATATATATATATATATATAACACTAATATCACATTATTTCATTTAATTCAGATTTTATACCGTATACTATAGTTTCCTTCTCAATACTTTTACCAATATGATAAAATTTATCATGCCTATGTTTTTCATAAAAAAATATTTTACTTGCTTCTTTTCTTCTTGACAATTTCTTTTTATTAATGTATGAAGCAGTAATATTAAACCATGTATGAAAAAATGATATTTATAAAACAAAAATGAGAAAAAAAATAATATATTCTATAAATTTCAAGCAAATATTGCATATCTTCAATTACCTTTTTATTTTTTTAAAAAAAACTGGCTAGTTTCAAATAAATAAAACAGCAGTTTGTATAATACATAAAATAAAACCATCAATTATCAATTTTATTTGCGTTAATAAATTAAACTCTAATTTCAAAACAAATATACCAGAATGTCCTTAAGGAATAGTAACAAAATAATTGTTATCACCATTAATTGGATACTCTAACCAAAAAATATTCTAAAATTTCAATTTTAAAAACGAAATTTATCAAATTTGGTAAAAAAAAAATACATCACCAACAATGTTCACTATCAGTTTCATTTTTTTGAATCACACTTTGTGTTTATTTCACACTTAATAAGAATCACCACCCTTTGTGTTTTTATATTAAATTTATTTGTATGTATTAAATTTATTGACTAAGTATTTGTAAACATTATTTTTTATTTTAAAAAATAAATATTAAAACATTTTTTAATCGAATAAAAAGTTAATACCAAATAAATTAATAACTAATTAAATTATGTTGTTCATTTTTTTATTTTAAAAGCATAGTATACGTTCTTAAAATACTTTACTGAAATATATTATTATTTTCAGGTATGCAAGAATGGAATACTCGCAGAACAGACGATTCTACTATAGTTTTTCCTGATGACAAAAAATCAAAACCTATAAATTACGTTCCGCAAGGACGACCGAAATGTGCACATAAAAATACATATTGTGCCAATATTGAAAATTATCCTTTGGGTTTTGTTAAAGATTTAGCAAACCGACGAGCATTGAAAGATTTTGGATTGTTCGGAAGTGACGTGTTACCATCATTCAATATTACTCACCGTATAGACAATGCCAATGATGAAGTTTTATGCACGTCTAATGAAGAAGTTGTTTTTCCACAAGCTGCACAGAATAAAGATGACAAATGGTTATTCATTTTTAATGACAATGATAAATTCATTCAAGGAGTACGAATAGAAAAATGTGTTGTGTAAGTAAAACATTATTTTTAATTTTATATATATATATATATATATATATATATATATATATATATATATACATATATATATATACATATATATACATATATATATATATATACATATATATATATATATATATATATATATATATATATACATATATACATATATATATATATACATATATACATATATATATATATATATATATACATATATATATATATATATATATATATATATATATATATATATATATAACTAACAAATGTTTACATGATTTTTTTATCCAATCTTTTTCATTTTTTATTTTAAAATTTTTATATAAGTTAGTATCATCATATTATTTGATATTATGTAAAAACTTTATTCTTTATGTAATTCGCAATAAATCACATTTTTTTGTACTTGTAATAGTTAATAATTTTGCAAATCCCTAAGTACAAATGTATCTACATGTATATGTATTTATCTACATGGGTATTATTATTATAATTAAATCTTTGTTAAAATCTAAATACGATTGCATTTTAAATAAAATAATACTAATGTTTATATTCTTCTGGCTATTTACTCCTGTTTTATTTAAATTGTATATTTCTTTTTTTCTTTCTAATATAATTTGTGATCGTATTATCGTATTATTTTATGTAGGAAACGGTAACATCCAGGTAGAGTAATGATTATAAGGAGAAAAAGTAATTCGTGTATTTATAACTCTCTACAACTGAATTTAACTGTATTACTTTTTCCGGGACACAGTGCATGTATGGAATCGATCCTAAATCGACCTTTAGAGCGTTGACATACTGCCATTTGTAACGATATAAATTTTTATTCAATAATAAAAAGCATATTATTAACACTTACGTTCATACAGTCTGTATGAATTTATATGCAAAGCCACATTTTGTAGCGCTACTGACGCTCGTTTAAACCGCTCTTATACCACATCCATATATATATATATATATATATATATATATATATATATATATATATATATATATATATATATATATATATATATATATTTATATGTATATGTATATGTATATGTATATATAATTTACCACCTAACATATTAAATAAATTATATCTCTATATAGATGTCATTTTTTATTTTACAGATCAGAGAAAACGCGATGTCGCATTGTAAATGAACTAAGTGGTTATACCTTCGAGTGTAGACAAAAATATATTTACAGAAAATTAGTCGCAATCGGAGATGAAGGAAATACATTTGTAGATTCATTTCGTTTGCCATCTTGTTGCTCATGCTATGCAAAAGTTAATAATGAAAGAACAAAAAGGTGGTATTAAATTAACCAAAGAATCGGTTACTAAGACGATTATGTCAGATTATACTTATTATAATCAACAATATTTGTAAAGAAGTTTGTAGAAATCTTTATATGAGACATATTGTTTCCAACGTTATTCTCAAATTCATTTAAATAAATTATGTATATACTATAAACATGTGTATGTAGTTATATTTGATTGTGATTTAAAATATATGTATAACTCATAAATAATAAGCTGTATAATAATATAGTTATTCATAATTATATTTATATTTATTTCTTTGATTTTTAATATAACACATCTATATATATATATATATATATATATATATATATATATATATATATATATATATATATATATATATATGAGATTATGTACAAAACCTGCTTATGAAAACTATAACAATTTTAACGCCATTTATAAAAAAATATTAATCATAAAAACAAAATATACTTTAGGTTTGTTCTCCTGTTTAGAGTATAAAAAGTTGTCAAATAAATATGTAAATAATTATAAAGTATCCTTATAAAGAATAGTTTTGTTAGTTTAAATGTTTTTCATAATTTTATCCTTTGTAATATCAATGTAACTATCAACAATAAAAATTGATTAAATGCCTCTTTGCAGATACAAATTATTTACTAATACAGAAAGCGAGATATGACTTTCAAAGAAATGTCAAATCTCTACCTGTTTCATCAACGAAAAGGTCGTTTATTATTCTAGTATCGTATTTTGTTATTATTCTAACACATTAAAAGATGTTTCATTTCGTCGTATCTTTTATGAGTTACACCTAAGATTTTTAAGAAACTTCTGATAAAGATAGTTAATTAATTATTTATGAACTTACATTTCGTATTATTATTTTTGTCATTTTGTTTATACATTAAGAACGATAGGTTTATTAGAAAAATAGATCTACAGAGAAAATATTTACATTTATCTCAATTTTCTATTTGGAATTTATAGGATAATGGGTTTAATAACATTTTAATTATATTTAATTTTTTTTCAACTTAATGGTAGGGTGAACTGATTAATTTATAATTTTAATGATTAGTAGAATATTAGTAGGTCTTTTTATCTATAATCCCAGTATCTGTTTGTAATTTTCTCCTTCATTGCGATACCTTCTTTATATGTTAAGAGTGAAAAAAAAATATTATTAGTATATGTAAAATATGTTCATTTTCAATGTATTTTCAAACTATAATGAATGCAAATGAATAATTCCTACTTTAATGAATTAAACTTACATTGAAAAAATGCTTCGTTGTGTGTATCATATGTCATTGTAGAAGGTATTTGTAAAAACGGACATATTTAACTAAAGTTCATTAAAATGGATATTTTGTAATTTTAGTGCAGAAGTTATTATTTCATTCGAATAATATTCATATACGACCTGATTTATTATGGGAGAAAAAGAATTATCTCGGCGTTGGTCTAACCTAAAAAAAGTATTGGAAAGGTCTGGACCATTCTGTCATCCAGAATTTGAACCTTCGCCAGAAATTTTGGATTATTTAATATCAACATGTAAATTATTAGTAATTGGTGCAGGAGGATTAGGATGTGAACTTTTAAAGGATCTGGCATTGATGGGTTTTACAAATATTGATGTCATCGATATGGATACAATTGAGTTATCAAATCTCAATAGACAGTTTTTATTTCGTAGAAAAGACATCGGAAAATCGAAAGCTGAATGTGCTGCTACATTTATCAATAATCGAATCCCTGGCTGTAAAGTAACACCTCATTTTTGTAAAATACAAGATTATGATGAAAGTTTTTATCGACAGTTTCATATAATTGTTTGTGGATTAGATTCTATTGTTGCGCGGCGTTGGATAAATGGAATGTTGATTTCCTTACTTAATTATGAAGATAATGTTTTAGATCAAAGCAGTGTAATTCCATTAGTAGATGGAGGAACTGAAGGATTTCAAGGAAATGTTAGAGTTATTCTACCTGGAATGACTGCATGTATTGAATGTACTTTAGATTTATATCCACCACAAATTACTTATCCTTTATGTACTATAGCCAATACTCCGAGATTACCAGAACATTGTATAGAATATGTTAAAGTAATGCAATGGACAAAAGAAAATCCTTTTGGATGTACAATTGATGGAGATGATCCTCAACATATAAACTGGATTTATGAAAAAGCAAGCGAAAGAGGAGCACAATTTAATATATCTGGTATTACGTATCGACTTGTGCAAGGAGTTGTTAAAAATATAATTCCAGCAGTAGCATCAACAAATGCAATTGTAGCTGCTTCATGTGCCACAGAAGTAAGATTTTTTTAATTTGAATGTATTAGAAAATAAATTGTATTTAATTACAATCTTATCTTATAGGTATTTAAAATAGCTACAAGTTGTTGTACTACTATAAATAATTATATGGTTTTTAATGATGTCGATGGTGTTTATACATATACATATGAAGCTGAGAAAAAACAAGACTGTATTATTTGTAGTAAAATACCTTTTACAATTAATATTAAAAATGCATCAGAAATTAAACTCAAAGACTTCATAGATCATTTGAAGGGGAATGAGTTTCAGATGAAAAATCCAGGATTGATTGCTAATATTAGTGGTAAAAACAGAACTCTTTATATATCCACTATAGTAAGCATTGAAGAAAAAACTAGAGAAAATTTAAAGAAAACATTTACAGAACTTGGTCTTGAAGATGGTACTGAATTAATGGTTACTGATATAACATCTCCAAATTCAATAATATTTAAACTAAAATTCAATGCAATGGAATTAGCATAAAAATGACAACATATGGCAAATGATAATAAGTAGCAGAATAATTAACATCTACAGAATGTTAATTTCCTATGATTGAATTGAATTCTGCTCATCATAAGCAGTTTAGAAAAAAAATAGATTTGTTGTAATTTATGCAATCACTTTTATATTATTTAATTCTCTATATAAAACATATATATATATATATATATATATATATATATATATATATATATATATATATATATATATATATATATATATATATATGTGTATGTATATTTATTTTATTACTGTGGTTTTATATTACTAAATAATTTAAAACTAAACCTTTTTTTGGAAAATAAAATATTTCAGTATATATAGTTATTTTGTACATCATTCCTTTATATAAATTCCTTTATATTATTTAATAAGTATCATTCATTTTTTGATAAATTACCATTAATAAAATAATAAAATTTAGAAAAAGGTAGTTAAATTCTTTTTAAGTTACATTTTAAATAAAATTTAAATTATATTCATGTACCTTAGATTTTATTAGGATGCAGAAGTGAACAAAACAGTGCAATTATAAAACTATTACAAAATATTCTAATTCATTAAGCAAATTAATTACAGTAAAATATGCTACAGAATTAAGTAATATAAAATAAATGAAACAGTAATAGTATGCAGAAAAGTATTCTAATTTGAAAATATCCTCTACACATTTTTATAGGCATATGTATATTTATATAAACAATCTCTCTCCATATATATATATATATATATATATAACTAGATGAAAAATGAAAATTATTTATCCCCGGTTTTTTGAAAATTTTTCCCGGAAAAAACATGTAGAGACAAAAAATGTCCACTACAGCCCACACAACACATAATTTTTAATCACGGATAACTACGAAAACAGTAAGGGCACCGCAAAACCTGTATAAACAAACTGGCCACACAAAGCCTTGTATATTAATTTAAGATCAATAAAATTCTTTTGATTTGATTTGACCTCACTAGGGATCCAAATGTTTACATTAATACAATTGATTAATTTATGAGATCTGCAGAATATTTCGTACTAAATAAATTCTAAATCTCAATCCTGGAGGTTCAGGTTTCTTAATACTACATCCACATAATATATGTATATATATATATATATATATATATATATATATATATATATATATATATATATATATATATATATATATATATATATATATAATACTAATATTGTAAAAAGACAAGAATATTATTTTTTTGTTCAAATTAAAATATAATAAGAATAAACATAAAATAACAGTTGAAATAAAATATAAAAATAATAAATATGTTTTACAGAAATAGTCACCCAATTGTGCCCTAAGTTGTTATAAAGGGATAATTACAATTGCAAATTACAATTCTATTTTTATTTTTCAAGATAACTATTAGAACTCGTAAATCATTAAAAAGAGAATATTATTTTATTTCTTTACTTTTCAAAATAAATCAACAAAAACAATCATTTAAACACACTGAAAATATTTTTTATTTAATAGTTCTACAATTTTATATTCGATTTACGACGTCTGTTATAATTTTCAAAAATTTAAATAAAAATATTTGTAAACGATTACTTCTAATTTGATTTCATAATAATACAATAGTTGATTTTTTGAATTAATTAGACTGGTATGTAGATCTTTTATTATTACAATAATTTTACAATAAAAAGTTAATCATGATTATTTAAGAAAAACTGTAATGAATTGTCGAATGTATTTATTATTAAATAAAAAATAATTGTATATTTTTAAAATTTTATTAATGAATAAAATGTAACTTTTAAATGTAAAGGGAAACGCTTTTTGACTAGTGAAGAAACAGTTAACATATACATGAAGAGTTTGACATTGTATTGAAAGTAATAGAAAATATATTACCATAAGTATAGTTTGTTAATAAGAAATTAATTTATGTTAATATATTTAAATTATAGTTTGTTGTTGCATTGCAATTTGTAAAAAAAAAACGTGGTAATAATTAGAAATTACATAAAATGTCTTTATAATATTGATTGAATTTTTAAAAAGGCAAGATTCGTCTAAGAAATTAATAAAAAGACCAAAATACAAGAGTCTGAATAATTTTATTCTCATGTGCTAGTAAGAAAAATCGTTTCGTGGTCACTGCCAACAAACCAATTTTAAACCATCCGAAATGTTTTCTACTGGAGCGCATCCAAACCAGCGCACGGATACTTCGCTTTGCTTACAGTCACGTGATGCTTGCAAAGTTGAATGAAGATATGGCGGACGAAAAAGATGTTGAGAAAACCATTGCGGAAGACTTGGTGGTTACCAAGTATAAAATGGCTGGGGACATAGTAAATCGTGAGTTAAACATTCTTGAAAAAGTTCAGACGTCAAAAATTATTTTCTCCTAACTCAGTTTAATTTTAAAATGTTACATTTTACTGTAAGCCATATGGGTTTCCTATACTTCATAGTAAAGCACCATGTGTACCCTATTTTCTTTTTCGATTATTCATAAATGAGATTAATTTACGTTTATAGTGAATTGATATTAGTCTCTTAATTGACGTTTTATTTGGAATATATCTCATTTTTTTAGATTATTATGATAAAATTGCATAATACTTAATTTAGATTTGTGTAATTTGTAAGTTTTAAAATATAGTTTTTTTAATGTTATAATGTGATATAAATGTTAAGTTTAAATTGTGTTTTTTTTCGTAGGTGTTCTAAAGCAAATTATAGACAAGTGTAAAGCAGGTGCAAAAGTAAGAGAGCTCTGTGAATTTGGCGATAATCTATTACTTGAAGAAACCAACAAAGTGTTCAAAAAAGAAAAGGAACTGAAAAAAGGCATTGCATTTCCAACATGTGTTTCTATAAACAATTGTATATGTCATTTTTCACCTACCCCTAGTGAGCCAGATTATGAACTTAAAGACGGGGATGTAGCTAAAGTGTAAGCATTACAAAAACATTCATACTGTGTTTTATTTTAGTGAATTAAGAAAAAAAAATATTTTCCAGTGACTTAGGTGCGCATGTCGACGGATTCATAGCTGTTGTAGCTCACACTATAGTTATCGGTGCCTCTGCCGATAAAAAAGTCACAGGCCGTAAAGCTGATGTTATATTTGCAGCTCATTTAGCATCTCAGGCTGCTCTTAGACTTTTAAAAGCAGGAAATGAAGTAAGTTAATTGTGTTTTAAGTATATCAGTTATGCTTAATATATCCTATGATGTTCTTGTTGGATAGAAGTAATTTTACAATAAATAATTGCTGTATATTTTACTTACAATATAGAGTATTGTGTATTGTTTAATATTTCATGCTGTTCTATTTCATTTAGATGTTGATTGTATGTTTTTTTTATCTATTTTTTCTTGAACTCTGTATAAAAATACCAGTAACAATAAAATATTCATGATAAAATTTTTCAAACCATAGTTCAGTAGTATGTGTATTCCAAATAGTTCAGTAGTATTATAATTCATCTCTTAATTTTAATATAATCAACTTAGCACCATTAATTATTTTGTAATTTTTTTGAAACTTTGTAGATTGATATTAGGCATTATTAAAATGTGTAAGATATTCTTACTTATTTCTAATAATGAAATTGTTTTTTATCTATGACTTATGGATCGAATTATACATTTTTAAACGTCAGTTCTTATAATGCATTAAAGAATTTTCGATATATTTTCTATAAAATTCTTTTGTCTGTTAAATGTCATTAAACTTATTTGATTTAAAATGGTACTTTAAAGCTATCGATCAAGTCTATTGTTTGTATTTGTTTAATTTGTATATTGACATATTTATAGACCGCTAACACAGCAATAGGATTAAATTTACTTTATTTGATAGTATTAAAATTAAGTAATTCAATGACAAAAAAATATATTAACAAATAAAACAATTTAATTTTTATATCTATCTGGTAAATTACATTTGATTTGCATTAAGCTAAATAAAAATATGATTTGTGTCATTATTTATTAAGTAATAATGAATGTATTTGTAAAAAAAAGAAGTAAATTCTGTCTTATTGGAAATTGGCTTAATGTCTGTAAATTTACACATTTTTTTTATTTTATTTTTTACAGGTTTTAAGATTTGTTTTATTCATAATTGATATAAACTTAATGATGTTTATTAATATTTAAATTTATAAATCAATCTTAATGCTTGTTTATTATAAAATTTAATATGTAATAGAGTACTAAATTTAGAAAAGAAGAATTTTTAAAATTGAGTAATGAAATGTATTTTATAATATTCTGCTTCCAGATGTTGAGTTTGTTATTAATAATGTTTATGATAAAATTCAGTTGATTACTAAATCATTAAATGACTATTTTAAAATTTTCAACTGAAAAAAAGAATGCTTTGTTTATAGTGTTATGTTGATATGAAAACAGTTTATGGATAAGATAAAATAAATCGGTGATAATAAATAAAATGAATTATATGGTAATTAAAAATTGATATTTGTGCACAGTTTGAAAATTACAGTAGGTAATTGTTCGTTTTGTCCTATTTATATATAACACTACAGCAAAGCATTGAAAAGGAATTAAATTCTGAAATACTATTTAAATGATTAATTATAGATTGAAGTAGTAAATAAAAAAAAATTAAAAATCTATAAAGAAAGATTTTTTAATTTATTTATAACATTCAATTTTTGTATTATTTCAGACATATGTGATAACAGATGCAGTACAAAAAATTGCAGAGGCATACAAATGTAAGCCAATTGAAGGAATGTTAAGCCATCAGTTAAAACAATTCAAAATTGATGGTGAAAAAACTATAATTCAGAATCCTAATGATGCTCAAAAAAAAGAACATGAAAAATTTGAATTTGAAACATATGAAGTGTATGCTATGGATGTTCTTGTTAGCACAGGGGAAGGAGTGGTAAGTTCAATAAATGAATAATATAGAAATAATATGGATATGTACATATTTAAGACTTGATCTCTGATTATTAGTAATATTGATTTGTAATTATAAATTACTCTGATTCAATTATTTTATTAAATTCGTATATAGAAATGTACATTAAAAAGAATTATTAAGATTAAATATGTATAGAATTATTGTAAGATTATATTTTATAATCAATTATATTCAATAATCTTATTTATGTAGGGCAGAGAAATGGACACAAGAGTTACTATATACAAGAAAACGGATGAAGTGTACATGTTGAAATTAAAAGCCTCCCGTATGTTTTATAATGAAGTGCGGACAAAACATGGTTCAATGCCTTTCAATTTAAGAACATTTGAAGAAGAAACAAAAGCTAAAATGGGAGTTGTAGAGTGTATCAATCATAATCTTATTGAACCTTTCCAAGTTCTTTATGAAAAACCAGGTAACTTACCATTTTCAAATTTGAGTCTTAAAGTAGAATAATTAATATCGTTATTTTATTATATAAATATAAAATAATAGATTATTGTATTTATCATTTGTACATAACATATTTGTCATATTTATACTATGTACCGAATTACAATTTTGAAAAATGAAATATAATTTATTAATTAATCATGTAACATTGTAATATTATATATTTATAATTTTTATAACTGGACAGCATATTAAAAACAAAAAATGACAAATTAATTGTAACTTTTTAACTTTCAGGAGAATATGTAGCTCAGTTTAAATTTACGGTTTTATTGATGCCGAATGGACCTCATAAGATAACAGGAATGCCTTTTGAGGCAGAATTGTATAAATCTGAATGCATTGTTAATGATCCTGAATTAAAGGTATTTTATAAAATTAATTTAATAAACACACACACACATATATATGTGTGTGTGTGTATATATATGTATGTATGTATAACTGATTATATGAATTACTTGATTATTTTATTTTAGTCATTATTGAACCAGTCTGCAAACCCTAAAGCAGCGAAGAAAAAGAAAAAGAAGGTAGAAGTAGATGCTGCTTCAGTTTCTACCCCAACTGCCCCAATGGAAGTAGATACAGCTGCTTAATGCTAGTGTAAATGTAATCTAATTTACATTTTTTTTTCTTTTGACACAACTTTTTTTTGGTCATTTATCTCATGTCATTCCTTGTTAACTCAAACCTTCATTAGAAATAATTATTGAAATTTGTAAAATAATAACTGTGACTGAAAAAATTGTCTGCCTTTCTAATATTTGAAGTTTTTTGACAGTTTCATACATAACGTTCAACATTTTAACATTTAAAGAGACATTAGTATTCTGATACTTTTTTAACTATCACATGGAAATTTATAATAATAGTTTTGTTGTCAGAAAGTTTATATGAATGAAGAATAAATAATCTTAAATATGTATAACTTGTTGAAATGTGGTTTTGAATTATAAACACATGCTTACATATACACACTTGTACATACCTTCATACATAACATACGTTATTTTAATTGTTACTAAGTTTTCTCAACTGGAGTATAAAGTGATAAATTTTTATTTTTGGCTACATGAAGAAAACAATTTGGATGTTTTAAAGATTTGAATGGAGATTGGTTAAAAAGTGCATCTGTTAATAAATACTTTAAAACTTCAATAAACTGAAGTATTATACTATAGTCATTAAAGAAGTGTATTGAGTAAATGAGAGTATGAGCTTCCAGATTAGATTGAAGGAACATCTTAAAAGTAAATTGGCAGGGATATATTAATAATGGAATTATGGTCTTGCACAAGTCCACTATTTGCATCAATAGTTTGTTTACAATAATAAGTACTCAGATAAATTTATTTTGCACAAAATGTAAACATTAATACTAAAAGGTTTATAAACTTACAACCAAACTATATGAATGCAATCATCTTTACAGGCTACTAATTCATTATGATTAAATAATAATCCTGCAATTATTAAAATATACATACAATTTTATTTGTGCATTACAATATTCTATTATATTTTGTGAAGATTATTTTATATTTTTATATACTATAAAGATTTTTTATACTATAAAGTACAAGTGAAATTATTTTAATGAGCACATTCAGTAAATAAAAAAAGATAACCTTAGATAGTAATAACTTCACTTATAAACTTTTGATAATATAAAAGTACTAATTTTATCTGTGAATATTTTTTTAAAGAATTAAAATGTACATTTATTTTTTAAATTGTTATAAAATTTAACAATGTTAGGATATAACTAATTAAAATTGTGAATTTGATAATGTTTCTAAAATATGAATAAAATGTCAATTAATACACATCTAATATAATTATCATTTAACAAAAATTAAAAAAAATGTCAAGAAATTTTTATATGTAATGCTATAAAAGTATTCATAAATTGTCATTCAGTTCAAAAAATACAATTAATTTCTTTTATTATTCTGTATAGTTAGTATTTTAGTAACAAATTATTCTGACAAGTATTGTTAATTATGCAGTGGTATTTAAATTTAAAACCAAAAACACAAGATGACAGACATGTCTCAACTGATAATTTGCATGTTTTTTTTTAAATTTGTCATTGTATCTGATTTTTTTTATTTGTATAGTATATTTGTTTTATGAAGTGTTCTCTTATTAAATATAAAAAAAATATATTGTCCATATCTATTCACTACAGACTGTGAAGAAACATATCTTTTCACATAATGGTATAGAGAATAGATCAGTGTTTGTATATGCCTTCAATTGACAATATACAGTAATGTGAATTTGTGGTGTCATGACATAATTGACCATAATAAGGTTTCATAAACATTAAAAACAGTTAATTTCAAAAACAACTATATTTTTACAGATTGCTCAGTTAACATTTTAAACTATTCAATAACTTAAATTCTTATTTACAACATTACTTCAATCGTTACTTTTTTAAACCAGTACTTTTTGATTCTGTCACTGAATTTAAAGTTTGATTTCCTTCTATACTCGATTTTAACATTTCCCAACCTTTAACGGTGTATTCAAATGTATAACTGGGTAAATGCCATATGAAGACACATGTTTTTTGTACTCCCCTATTCCAGTAATGAATGAATAATGACTTTATTTGTTGTGCACTTAGAATTTCCGGTACCTAAAAAAAATGTAGATAGAATGTAATTTTATACAATTACAAAATATGTTAATATTTGCTACATTTATTAATAAGAAAGAAAATAAATATACTTCATGAGTTTTATTTTGCTTCTTAATTATCGAAAAAAATATATTATAAATTTAAAACATATCTTTAGAAGCAAAATATCTAGATAACAATAATCTGCTACTTCAATTCTTATGAAAATAATGATTTTCATGCATTATATATATATATATATATAAAACATACACATACTTGTTTATATACAATATATTTTAAAGTAACAAGTTGGTAATAAAATTTTATAGGAGACAATAATTTATACTAACTGAATTTAGGTTATTTAACATAAAATTATGGATGTAATTACTTGATATGAGAGACTTTATGACAAGCAGAACTCAGATTATACTGAATTCTTTCTTTATTGTCATCTTTTTATGAGCTTTCTGTTTTAAGTGGTGCACCTACAGGCTTGAACTAAACTGCTGTTATTTCTAAAGAGAGTATCAACACAATTATTTGAAGCAGAAGTAGTACTAAATGTGTTTTGTATTGATCCATACTACTTCATGAAAAACCACTATATACTTTCATAAATTTAATTAATTTTTCCAAATTCTAAGTTAGTAATTTTATGACATACCAATTTACAATAGCAAATATTTATTGAACACTTGAAAAGAATGGCCTTAAATCTGATAATCTTAGTACATAGCATTGATTACTAGAATTTGACAAAAAAATGAAATAGTAATATCTTTGTCACACAAAAAACTAAGATACTTTTTTAACAACCTAGAACTTGATCTAATTAATATAACTGATAACCTGACATACATTTTAAAAAATTATATTAATCATTAGATATTCCAAAAAATAATTACAAACTGTAGAATACATCATTTTAACTTTTAAATAGATGTAAAAATAAATAATATACATGACTATTTCTACAATTTGTATGTTAAAAAACATCACAACTACGTACTTCAATTGGGACTTGACCAGATACTTCTTTAATATAAGGTGTCACATTATACGAAATTGTTTTGTATAATTCGATGGACTGATCACTACATTTCCATAATCCTTTATCTACAGTATAATAAACAGATCCTGCTGCAATTCCTGTTTTTATGGCAAATCTGAAGTGTAGAGACAATTTATAACCTATTATTATTTACATAATTAAAAAAAAATATTTATTTTTTAAACAAAAATTAACGTACCGAAACATTTTGAAGTGTACAAATTATTAATTTTCATTTAAGGTTTTCAGTACGGTCTTATAAATATGTTTTTAATTGACAGTACCTATTACCTGACCAACTTTCCGAAATCATGTGCCTTGAACATAGTCATATAGCAGTGCAGTGAAATGTTTAGCTTTGACATAGAATTAAACGTATCTATGACTAAAAGATTGGTGATCAATACGTAAATTAGAACGATTAGAAATATATGGATTAGAACACAACTTTTGAAAGAAAGTCGACAAATAACTGGTGTTTGAAAAATATATACTTTTTATACAATCAAGTACATGTTTTAATATATTATATAGGTAAAATAAAGTATAATATTAATTATTGTGATTGTTTTTATTTAATTTATAAATGTATTTTAATTATAAAATATAAGTGATATATACTATTTTTTATACTTATTTTCAGTATGAACAAATGAAAACTTTTATTATATATTCATACTGAAAGTGGCAACTTCACATAATATCTAAATCAGAAATTTTTATTGTGCACTATAACCATATTGTGTCCATGCCACCATATTGTGTACACTGCAAAAAAGAAAAAAATGACTATTCACAGTAAATTTTTGTGTATTGATTAAAACTCGATGTTTAAGTCTAAAATATGTAAGAAATTGTAAAAATGCTTCAATATTTAAATTAACACTTCAATAAATTTGATTGAAGAAGAGTATGTACATTGATTTTATTCATAGAAAATATTAAATTATAATAATGTTTAATAATATTCAACAACAGTGGTGGGGAGAAATAGAGAACCCTAAGAAACATGATTACAGTATTTTTATTGAAAAAGCAAAAACTTATAGTTGTTCTAAAGATTATAATATGACAGTAATTAAAGAAGACATCTATATTCCTCCAATGGAGTCAAGAATATTACATACAATTGCATTGCATCAACATGCAAATGAAGTATTAGATTTAATACAAGCTCAAGAACTATCAAATGAAATGGGTGCTGCATTAATGTTAGAACCACCACCGATACCTGAAGAAGAAAATCTTCAGTTACGTTGTGTACCACATGCGCCATTTGAATTTTTACCAAAACAATCTAGTGATTTTACAAAAGGGATCGGTATTGAACCACCACTTATAAATTCAGAAATCAGATCACATCTTTTAAAACAATCGGTAGCTGTGTTATTAGCTCATATCGGTTATGAAACATCGACATTAAGTGCTTTAGAAGTATTAAATGATGTTTTGGATGAGTTTTTGTCTCGAATATGTCGTTTATTACGTACATCTTATGACACTTCTGTTCTGGGATATTCAGAAGGTTTCCCAGATGAAATTGAACGTATTTTAAAAGAAGTGGGTGTAGGAGGAATGCAATCTTTGCATGATTATTATACACAAAGAGTAATAAACTATCAAAAAATTATGAAAAACAGATGTGAGCAATTAATTAAGAAACATGGTTCACTTAAACCAAAGTTAAAATATGAAATGCATATGCATGAAGATGAAGTACCTGAGATTCATCTTGGAGTAATAGAAGGTGATCAGAGTAATTTAACATCATTAGAATCTGGTTTTCAGATGTTGGATAGTTTGGAACAAGAAGTTCAGTAAGTATGTGTATTTGTTTGTTATTATTATTACTATATATGTATGTATATATATATACATATATATATATATATATATATGTACGTACATATGTATGTACACACGTTCATGCATGCATACACACATATGCAGTAACACCCCGAGTTACGTAACATGTGACACGTAAATTCGCATTTACGTAATAAATCTCGAAAATTACTATTTGTTCAATCGAAATAAGCGGTTCAATTGATATTTTATGCTTTGAAATGAGGTTTTTGAGAAAAATGTGATTTCTTTAAAAATGTTTTCTTTTTGGTAAATGTTTCTTCCCAGCAGTGGTTCTCCACTGGCCTGTAACTTCTCAAATCAGTGACAACTAAGCATAAAGGTGACAGAGTCATGGTTTAGACATGTTTTTCAGCCTATGCTGTTGGTCATTTTAACAAAATATAGACAATTAACAAAATATAGAGCAAAATGGATCGTTTCATATAAAAATATTTTAGAAATACAAATGATTCCCCATGCTAAATGGAATATGTTGCTGTGATGGGTGTTTCAACACGATAATGACCTGAAACACATATCAAGGTTGATAAAAGATTGGTTAAAAGACAAATGGGTTCAAGTTCTTGATTGACCAGCACAATCACCAGACTTAAATCCTATTGAAAATCTCTTTAGGATTCTCAAACGACGAGTTATGGGCGAACGCTTTGGAAATGGGAACAGTTTTGAGCATTAAAAAATGAATGGGAAAAGATATCCAAAGTCACCATTTTAAATTTAATTTCATCAATGCCACACAAATGTGCTGAGGTTATTAAAAATAGGGGCTTTTACACAAAGTACTAAATTTGTTGCTTTTGCTTTACATACTCTCATATATTGCAGTTACTTGTTTTTGTTACCATTTTAATATTAGTGAATTATTATTATTTTTGAAAATGTATCATTTTGTTTTTGTTTCATCAATTTATGTAAGTATATATTATTAATATCATTGAAGATAAATACACTTAAATGCTTAAGTAGAATTTATTACTTGTTTTGCATAATACTGTAAATAAAAATACATATAATAATAATAATAAATATTTTAGTTTCTATGAAGTTATACCTAAGTAATTTACAAATTTGACTTACGTAAAATTCAAGTTACGTAAAGGTTTATGGAACGCATTACTTACATACCTCGGGGTGTTACTGTATATATATATATTTATTTATTTATATGAGGCATTTACTTTTGAAATTTTTAATTGTGCCACTACTTTTGTCAGACAGTATGTATATAATCATGTAATTATGTAAATAAATGTATTTAAATGGATGCCTGTATTAATTGAATATTTTCTTTTAGTTTACACATAATGGAAGATCAAGAAACTAAAATCAACTGATAGTAATACTATATATTTTCCAGTAAAATATGAAAAATGTAGCAATCTAAATATTATAGCATCTGATAATCAGTTAAGCCAATTTTATAACAATTTATTCAGTAAATAAGAAAATATTACAAGTAAGTAATATACTTTTATGATTAATCTGTAGATATATTTTAGTTCCAGTTAAAATTGTTAGAATAATTGAATTAAAGTAATTTTAGAAGAGGTTGAAGTAGTCATTTAAATTTCTCATAGTAACTAAACTACTAAATTGATTACCATATTATCAGATAGTAATTATCATAGACTTAGAAAAACAATATCCCACATGGATTTAATAAGATGGTTTAAATATTCAGACTTCAAATATAAATTTAAGCCAGTTTAGATTAGAAAAGTGTTTTGAAACGATTGAATTTTATGTCTACTTACTTTGATTGTTTCTACAATAAAAGTTTTTATACTAACGATTATCATCATCATCAGCCCCTGTTAATCCACTGCTGGATAAAGGCCTCTTCCATGATTTTCCATTTTGTTCGGTTCATTGCCTCTCTTTTCCACAGTTTTCCAAGAAAGTTTTTAATATCCTTATCCCATATATATATACACATACACACACACACACACACCTTAATTTAGACAAATTTGACATCGGTCCACAATGGATACAGAAAAAGTTAAAAAAAAAATGCAAAAATCACATTTTTCATGCTTAAAATATTCAAATTGTTAATAAATTAGGCAACTAATTCATATTGTTCGATGCATATTTTAATGTCCTAAATCGTATCATAGACAGAATTAATACCGCTCCATAATGGATACCGAAAAAGTTAAAAAAACCGAAAAAACACGTTTTTCTTGCTTAAAATATCCAAATTGTTTAAAATTTGGCAACTATTTCATACTATTCGATGCGTATTTTAATGTTCTATATCATATCTTAGCCAAATTAACATCGGTTCATAATTAATTCCGAAAAAGAATACAAGAAATTAATATCGAAATAACCGCGAAAAACAAGCAAAAATACCCGTTTTTCTTGCTTAAAATATTCGAAATGTTATAAAAATGATAACTATTTCATACCGGCTGATGCGTATTTTAATGTCCTATATCATATATGAGACAAAAGTAACATCTGTTCGTAATGGATACCGAAAAAATCAAAAAACCGCAAAAAAACATGTTTTTCTTGCTTAAAATATACAAATTGTTATAAAATGTCACATATCTATTCATCTATTTCATACTGTTCCATGCGTATTTTAGTGTTCTATATCTTATATGAGACAAAATTGACATTGGTTCGAAATGGATACCGAAAAAGTCACAAAAACCGTGAAAAATCCGCAAAAAGACATGTTTTTCTTGCTTAAAATATCCAAAATGTTATGAAAATGGCAACCATTTCATACTTTTCGATGCGTATTTTAATATTCTATATCATATATGAGACAAAATTGACATGGGTTCATAATGGATACCGAAAAACTTACAAAAACCGCGAGAAAACATGTTTTTCTTGCTTAAAATATCTAAAATATGAAAATGGCACCATTTCATACTGTTCGATGCGTATCTTCATGTTCTATATCATATACGAGACAAAATTCACATTGGTTCATAATGGATACCGAAAAAGTCACAAAAACCGCGAAAAAACACCAAAAAAACACGTTTTTTTTTGTTTAAAATATCCAAAATGTTATAAAAACGACAACTATTTAATACTGTTCGATTCGTATTTTACTGTTCTATATCATACGAGGTCAGACAATTAAGTAATGCGACCGATTTTTTTTCTCGGCCTGTGGTAACACTGCGAACCTGTAACTCCGCCACCGTAATAGCAGATCCCTACTCTCTCGATTGAGACCTTGACCACCCTCGTACGATCATTTCTTCGCCAGCTGTTTAGTGTTTTGTAACAACGCGCGAGTAGTGCATGTCACGAAAATGGCAAAAAGCCCACCGAATGAACATCGCTCAAGATTGTCTCGAGCAGGTTGAAAGTGATCCTACTCTTCTCGATCGAGTTATTACTGGTGATGAAAGTTGGTTCTTTCAATATGACCCCGAAACTAAACGACAAAGCCAACAGTGGCTGTCCCCTGGAGCACCAAGGCCAAAGAAGGCGAGAATGAGCAAGTCCAAAGTGAAAACCATGTTGATTTGCTTCTTCGACAGCAAAGGGGTGGTTCACAAAGAGTTCGTACCACCTGGACAAACCGTAAATCAAGTATTCTACCGCAATGTGCTCGAAAAATTACGAAAAAGGGTGCTCAGAGTGCGTCCAGAGATCGCGAAGACTTGGGTTCTGCATCACGACAATGCTCCCTGTCACAGTGCGTTCAGTGTCTCTCAGTTTTTGGCGTCTAAAGGCATCGCAACGTTACCACAACCGCCCTATTCACCGGACATGTCACCCTGCGACTTTTTCCTATTCCCCCATATGAAAAAATTCGTCAAAGGTCGACATTTTGACTCCGTTGAAGATATCCAAGAATCTGTGACGAGGGTACTCAGAGAGGTCCCACAAGAAGTGTTCCAGAATTGTTACGAAAACTAGAAAACACACTGGAATAAGTGTTTAGATGCGGGAGAGGACTACTTTGAAGGGGATCGCAGCGATGTACCTTAATTTTTAAATATACTCGATTTTTGAATTTTGTCGCATTACTTAATTGTCTGACCTCGTATATCAGTCAAAATTGACATTGGTTCATAATCGATACCGAAAAAGTCACAAAAACCGCGAAAAAACAGCAAAAAAACATGTAAATGTTATGAAAATGGCAACCATTTCATACTGTTCGATGCGTATCTTAATGTTCTATATCATATACGAGATAAAATTGACATTGGTTCATAATGGACACCGAAAAAGTCACAAAAACCGCGAAAAAACATGTTTTTCTTGCTTAAAATATCCAAAATGATATGAAAACGGCAACTATTTCATACTGTTCGATTCGTATTTTACTGTTCTATATCATATACGAGACAAAATTGACATTGGTTCATAATGGATACTGAAAAAGTCACAAAATCCGCAAAAAGACAAGTTTTTCTTGCTTAAAATATCCAAAATGTTATGAAAATGGCAACCATTTCATCAGTACGATGCGTATTTTTATACTATATCATATATGAGACAAAATTGACATTGGTTCATAATGGATGCCGAAAAAGTTACAAAAACCGCGAAAAAACATGTTTTTCTTGCTTAAAATATCCAAAATGTTATAAAAACGACAACTATTTAATACTGTTCGATTCATATTTTACTGATCTATATCATATATCAGTCAAAATTGACATAGGTTCATAATGGATACCGAAAAAGTCAAAAAACCGCGAAAAAACAGCAAAAAAACAATTTTTTTCTTACTTAAAATATCTAAAATGTTATGAAAATGGCAACCATTTCATACTGTTCGATGCGTATCTTAATGTTCTATATATACGAGATAAAATTGACATTGGTTTATAATGGACACCGAAAAAGTCACAAAAACCGCGAAAAAACATGTTTTTCTTGCTTAAAATATCCAAAATGATATAAACCGGTAACTATTTCATACTGTTCGATGCGTATTTTTTGGTCTATATCATATACGAGACAAAATTGACATTAATTCATAAGGGACACCGAAAGTCACAAAAACCGCGAAAAAACAAGTTTTTCTGGCTTAAAATATCCAAAATGATATAAAAACGGCAACTATTTCATAATGTTCGATGCGTATTTTAATGGTCTATATCATATACGAGACTAATTGACATTGGTTCATAATGGATACAGAAAAAGTCACAAAAACCGCGAAAAAACACCAAAAAAATATGTTTTTTTTGTTTAAAATATCCAGAATGTTATAAAAACGACAACTATTTAATACTGTTCGATTCGTATTTTACTGTTCTATATCATATATCAGTCAAAATTGACATTTGTTCATAATCGATACCGAAAAAGTCACAAAAACCGCGAAAAAACAGCAAATGTTTTTCTTGCATAAAATATCCAAAATGTTATGAAAATGGCAACGATTTCATACTGTTCGATGCGTATTATCTTCCAAAAAAGCCTAATTTTGCCCGAAAAACCCATTTCTAAACCGATTTTTCGGCTATAAGTAGTCGAAACTACGTGCGAAACGGCTAATATCGCACATCGTTAGATGCGTCTTAAAATTATCTATCACGTGGTGTGCAATTCGATTCGATTATTTTCCAAACAGACCTAAATTTGCTCAAAAAACCCATTTTTCAATCAGTTTTTCGGCCATAAATAGTCGAAACTATGTGCGAAACGGCTAATATCGCACATCGTTAGATGCGTTTTAAAATTATCTATCGCGTGGTGTGCAATTCGATTCGATTATCTTCCAAAAAGAGCCTAATTTTGCCCGAAAAACCTATTTCGAAACCAGTTTTTCGGCCATAAGTAGTCGAAATTAAGTGCGAAATGGCTCACATCGCACATCGTTAGATGCGTCTTAAAATTATCTATCGCGTGGTGTGCAATTCGATTCGATTATTTTCCAAAAAGACCTAAATTTGCTCAAAAAATCCATTTTTCAATCAGTTTTTCGGCCGTAAATAGTCGAAATTTAGTGCGAAACGAATCATATCGCACATCGTTAGATGCGTCTTAAAATTATCTATCGTGTGGTGTGCAATTCGATTCGATTATTTTCCAAAAAGACGTAACTTTAGTCAAAAAACCTATTTTTCAACCAGTTTTTCGGTCATAAGTAGTCGAAATTAAGTGCGAAATGGCTCATGTCGCATATCGTTAGATGCGTCTTAAAATTATCTATCACGTGGTGTGCAATTCGATTCGATTATTTTCCAAAAAGACGTAACTTTGGTCAAAAAACCTATTTTTCAACCAGTTTTTCGGCCGTAAGTAGTCGAAATTAAGTGCGAAACGAATCATATCGCACATCGTTAGATGGGTCTTAAAATTATCTATCACGTGGTGTGCAATTCGATTCGATTATCTTACAAGAAAGCCTAATTTTGCCCCAAAAACCTATTTTTCAACCAGTTTTTCGGCCATAAATAGTCGAAATTAAATGCGAAACGGCTCATATCGCACATAGTTAGATGCGTCTTAAAATTATCTATCGCGCGGTGTGCAATTCGCTTCGATTATTTTGCAAAAAGACCTAACTTTACTCAAAAAACCTATTTTTCAACCAGTTTTTCGGTCATAAGTAGTCGAAATTAAGTGCGAAACGGCTAATATCGCACATCGTTAGATGCGTCTTAAAATTATCTATCGCGCGGTGTGCAATTCGCATCGATTATTTTACAAAAAGACCTAACTTTGCTCAAAAAACCTATTTTTCAACCAGTTTTTCGGCCATAAGTAGTCGAAATTAAGTGCGAAACGGCTCATATCGCACATCGTTAGATGCGTCTTAAAATTATCTATCGCGCGGTGTGCAATTCGCTTCGATTATTTTGCAAAAAGACCTAACTTTGCTCAAAAAACCTATTTTTCAACCAGTTTTTCGGTCATAAGTAGTCGAAATTAAGTGCGAAACGGCTAATATCGCGCATCGTTAGATGCGTCTTAAAATTATCTATCACGTGGTGTGCAATTCGATTCGATTATCTTCCAAAAAGACCTAACTTTGGTCAAAAAACCCATTTTTCAACCAGTTTTTCGGTCATAAGTAGTCGAAATTAAGTGCGAAACGGCTAATATCGCACATCGTTAGATGCGTCTTAAAATTATCTATCGCGCGGTGTGCAATTCGCTTCGATTATTTTGCAAAAAGACCTAACTTTGCTCAAAAAACCTATTTTTCAACCAGTTTTTCGGTCATAAGTAGTCGAAATTAAGTGCGAAACGGCTAATATCGCACATCGTTAGATGCGTCTTAAAATTATCTATCGCGCGGTGTGCAATTCGCTTCGATTATTTTGCAAAAAGACCTAACTTTGCTCAAAAAACCTATTTTTCAACCAGTTTTTCGGCCATAAGTAGTCGAAATTAAGTGCGAAACGGCTCATATCGCACATCGTTAGATGCGTCTTAAAATTATCTATCGCGCGGTGTGCAATTCGCTTCGATTATTTTGCAAAAAGACCTAACTTTGCTCAAAAAACCTATTTTTCAACCAGTTTTTCGGCCATAAGTAGTCGAAATTAAGTGCGAAACGGCTCATATCGCACATCGTTAGATGCGTCTTAAAATTATCTATCGCGCGGTGTGCAATTCGCTTCGATTATTTTGCAAAAAGACCTAACTTTGCTCAAAAAACCTATTTTTCAACCAGTTTTTCGGTCATAAGTAGTCGAAATTAAGTGCGAAACGGCTAATATCGCACATCGTTAGATGCGTCTTAAAATTATCTATCGCGCGGTGTGCAATTCGCTTCGATTATTTTACAAAAAGACCTAACTTTGCTCAAAAAACCTATTTTTCAACCAGTTTTTCGGCCATAAGTAGTCGAAATTAAGTGCGAAACGGCTAATATCGCACATCGTTAGATGCGTCTTAAAATTATCTATCACGTGGTGTGCAATTCGATTCGATTATCTTACAAGAAAGCCTAATTTTGCCCCAAAAACCTATTTTTCAACCAGTTTTTCGGCCATAAATAGTCGAAATTAAATGCGAAACGGCTCATATCGCATATCGTTAGATGCGTCTTAAAATTATCTATCTCGTTGTGTGCAATTCGCTTCGATTATTTTGCAAAAGACCTAACTTTGCTCAAAAAACCTATTTTTCAACCAGTTTTTCGGCCATAAGTAGTCGAAATTAAGTGCGAAAGGGCTCATATCGCACATCGTTAGATGCGTCTTAAAATTATCTATCACGTGGTGTGCAATTCGATTCGATTATCTTCCAAAAAGACCTAACTTTGATCAAAAAACCCATTTTTCAACCTGTTTTTCGGCCATAAGTAGTCGAAATTAAGTGCGAAATGGCTCATGTCGCATATCGTTAGATGCGTCTTAAAATTATCTATCTCGTTGTGTGCAATTCGCTTCGATTATTTTGCAAAAAGACCTAACTTTGCTCAAAAAACCTAATTTTCAACCAGTTTTTCGGTCATAAGTAGTCGAAATTAAGTGCGAAACGGCTAATATCGCGCATCGTTAGATGGGTCTTAAAATTATCTATCACGTGGTGTGCAATTCGATTCGATTATCTTACAAGAAAGCCTAATTTTGCCCCAAAAACCTATTTTTCAACCAGTTTTTCGGCCATAAATAGTCGAAATTAAGTGCGAAACGGCTCATATCGCACATAGTTAGATGCGTCTTAAAATTATCTATCGCGCGGTGTGCAATTCGCTTCGATTATTTTGCAAAAAGACCTAACTTTACTCAAAAAACCTATTTTTCAACCAGTTTTTCGGTCATAAGTAGTCGAAATTAAGTGCGAAACGGCTAATATCGCACATCG
Source organism: Acanthacorydalis orientalis (assembly GCA_034766995.1). NCBI lineage: Eukaryota > Metazoa > Arthropoda > Insecta > Megaloptera > Corydalidae > Acanthacorydalis > Acanthacorydalis orientalis. The sequence continues at coordinate 12,501,934 of CM068321.1, read as the reverse complement.
TTAGATGCGTCTTAAAATTATCTATCGCGCGGTGTGCAATTCGCATCGATTATTTTACAAAAAGACCTAACTTTGCTCAAAAAACCTATTTTTCAACCAGTTTTTCGGCCATAAGTAGTCGAAATTAAGTGCGAAACGGCTCATATCGCACATCGTTAGATGCGTCTTAAAATTATCTATCGCGCGGTGTGCAATTCGCTTCGATTATTTTGCAAAAAGACCTAACTTTGCTCAAAAAACCTATTTTTCAACCAGTTTTTCGGTCATAAGTAGTCGAAATTAAGTGCGAAACGGCTAATATCGCGCATCGTTAGATGCGTCTTAAAATTATCTATCACGTGGTGTGCAATTCGATTCGATTATCTTCCAAAAAGACCTAACTTTGGTCAAAAAACCCATTTTTCAACCAGTTTTTCGGTCATAAGTAGTCGAAATTAAGTGCGAAACGGCTAATATCGCACATCGTTAGATGCGTCTTAAAATTATCTATCGCGCGGTGTGCAATTCGCTTCGATTATTTTACAAAAAGACCTAACTTTGCTCAAAAAACCTATTTTTCAACCAGTTTTTCGGCCATAAGTAGTCGAAATTAAGTGCGAAACGGCTAATATCGCACATCGTTAGATGCGTCTTAAAATTATCTATCGCGCGGTGTGCAATTCGCTTCGATTATTTTGCAAAAAGACCTAACTTTGCTCAAAAAACCTATTTTTCAACCAGTTTTTCGGCCATAAGTAGTCGAAATTAAGTGCGAAACGGCTAATATCGCACATCGTTAGATGCGTCTTAAAATTATCTATCGCGCGGTGTGCAATTCGCTTCGATTATTTTGCAAAAAGACCTAACTTTGCTCAAAAAACCTATTTTTCAACCAGTTTTTCGGTCATAAGTAGTCGAAATTAAGTGCGAAACGGCTAATATCGCACATCGTTAGATGCGTCTTAAAATTATCTATCGCGCGGTGTGCAATTCGCTTCGATTATTTTGCAAAAAGACCTAACTTTGCTCAAAAAACCTATTTTTCAACCAGTTTTTCGGTCATAAGTAGTCGAAATTAAGTGCGAAACGGCTAATATCGCGCATCGTTAGATGCGTCTTAAAATTATCTATCACGTGGTGTGCAATTCGATTCGATTATTTTCCAAAAAGATCTTACTTTGCTCCAAAAACCAATTTTTCAACCAGTTTTTCGGTCATAAGTAGTCGAAATTAAGTGCGAAACGGCTAATATCGCACATCGTTAGATGCGTCTTAAAATTATCTATCGCGCGGTGTGCAATTCGCTTCGATTATTTTGCAAAAAGACCTAACTTTGCTCAAAAAACCTATTTTTCAACCAGTTTTTCGGTCATAAGTAGTCGAAATTAAGTGCGAAACGGCTAATATCGCACATCGTTAGATGCGTCTTAAAATTATCTATCGCGCGGTGTGCAATTCGCTTCGATTATTTTGCAAAAAGACCTAACTTTGCTCAAAAAACCTATTTTTCAACCAGTTTTTCGGCCATAAGTAGTCGAAATTAAGTGCGAAACGGCTAATATCGCACATCGTTAGATGCGTCTTAAAATTATCTATCGCGCGGTGTGCAATTCGCTTCGATTATTTTGCAAAAAGACCTAACTTTGCTCAAAAAACCTATTTTTCAACCAGTTTTTCGGTCATAAGTAGTCGAAATTAAGTGCGAAACGGCTAATATCGCGCATCGTTAGATGCGTCTTAAAATTATCTATCGTGTGGTGTGCAATTCGATTCGATTATCTTCCAAAAAAGCCTAATTTTGCACGAAAAACCTATTTTTCAACCAGTTTTTCGGCCATAAGTAGTCGAAATTAAGTGCGAAACGGCTAATATCGCACATCGTTAGATGCGTCTTAAAATTATCTATCACGTGGTGTGCAATTCGATTCGATTATCTTCCAAAAAGACCTAACTTTGGTCAAAAAACCCATTTTTCAACCTGTTTTTCGGCCATAAGTAGTCGAAATTAAGTGCGAAATGGCTCATGTCGCATATCGTTAGATGCGTCTTAAAATTATCTATCTCGTTGTGTGCAATTCGCTTCGATTATTTTGCAAAAAGACCTAACTTTGCTCAAAAAACCTAATTTTCAACCAGTTTTTCGGTCATAAGTAGTCGAAATTAAGTGCGAAACGGCTAATATCGCGCATCGTTAGATGGGTCTTAAAATTATCTATCACGTGGTGTGCAATTCGATTCGATTATCTTACAAGAAAGCCTAATTTTGCCCCAAAAACCTATTTTTCAACCAGTTTTTCGGCCATAAATAGTCGAAATTAAATGCGAAACGGCTCATATCGCACATAGTTAGATGCGTCTTAAAATTATCTATCGCGCGGTGTGCAATTCGCTTCGATTATTTTGCAAAAAGACCTAACTTTGCTCAAAAAACCTATTTTTCAACCAGTTTTTCGGTCATAAGTAGTCGAAATTAAGTGCGAAACGGCTAATATCGCACATCGTTAGATGCGTCTTAAAATTATCTATCGCGCGGTGTGCAATTCGCTTCGATTATTTTGCAAAAAGACCTAACTTTGCTCAAAAAACCCATTTTTCAACCAGTTTTTCGGTCATAAGTAGTCGAAATTAAGTGCGAAACGGCTAATATCGCACATCGTTAGATGCGTCTTAAAATTATCTATCGCGCGGTGTGCAATTCGCTTCGATTATTTTGCAAAAAGACCTAACTTTGCTCAAAAAACCTATTTTTCAACCAGTTTTTCGGCCATAAGTAGTCGAAATTAAGTGCGAAACGGCTCATATCGCACATCGTTAGATGCGTCTTAAAATTATCTATCGCGCGGTGTGCAATTCGCTTCGATTATTTTGCAAAAAGACCTAACTTTGCTCAAAAAACCTATTTTTCAACCAGTTTTTCGGTCATAAGTAGTCGAAATTAAGTGCGAAACGGCTAATATCGCACATCGTTAGATGCGTCTTAAAATTATCTATCGCGCGGTGTGCAATTCGCTTCGATTATTTTGCAAAAAGACCTAACTTTGCTCAAAAAACCTATTTTTCAACCAGTTTTTCGGTCATAAGTAGTCGAAATTAAGTGCGAAACGGCTAATATCGCACATCGTTAGATGCGTCTTAAAATTATCTATCGCGCGGTGTGCAATTCGCTTCGATTATTTTGCAAAAAGACCTAACTTTGCTCAAAAAACCTATTTTTCAACCAGTTTTTCGGTCATAAGTAGTCGAAATTAAGTGCGAAACGGCTAATATCGCGCATCGTTAGATGCGTCTTAAAATTATCTATCACGTGGTGTGCAATTCGATTCGATTATCTTCCAAAAAGACCTAACTTTGGTCAAAAAACCCATTTTTCAACCAGTTTTTCGGTCATAAGTAGTCGAAATTAAGTGCGAAACGGCTAATATCGCACATCGTTAGATGCGTCTTAAAATTATCTATCGCGCGGTGTGCAATTCGCTTCGATTATTTTGCAAAAAGACCTAACTTTGCTCAAAAAACCTATTTTTCAACCAGTTTTTCGGTCATAAGTAGTCGAAATTAAGTGCGAAACGGCTAATATCGCACATCGTTAGATGCGTCTTAAAATTATCTATCGCGCGGTGTGCAATTCGCTTCGATTATTTTGCAAAAAGACCTAACTTTGCTCAAAAAACCTATTTTTCAACCAGTTTTTCGGCCATAAGTAGTCGAAATTAAGTGCGAAACGGCTCATATCGCACATCGTTAGATGCGTTTTAAAATTATCTATCGCGTGGTGTGCAATTCGATTCGATTATTTTCCAAAAAGACGTAACTTTGGTCAAAAAACCTATTTTTCAACCAGTTTTTCGGCCGTAAGTAGTCGAAATTAAGTGCGAAACGGCTAATATCGCACATCGTTAGATGCGTCTTAAAATTATCTATCGCGCGGTGTGCAATTCGATTCGATTATCTTACAAGAAAGCCTAATTTAGCCCCAAAAACCTATTTTTCAACAGTTTTTCGGCCATAAGTAGTCGAAATTAAATGCGAAACGGCTCATATCGCACATCGTTAGATGCGTTTTAAAATTATCTATCACGTGGTGTGCAATTCGATTCGATTATCTTCCAAAAAGACCTAACTTTGATCAAAAAACCCATTTTTCAACCTGTTTTTCGGCCATAAGTAGTCGAAATTAAGTGCGAAACGGCTAATATCGCACATCGTTAGATGCGTCTTAAAATTATCTATCGCGCGGTGTGCAATTCGCTTCGATTATTTTGCAAAAAGACCTAACTTTGCTCAAAAAACCTATTTTTCAACCAGTTTTTCGGTCATAAGTAGTCGAAATTAAGTGCGAAACGGCTAATATCGCGCATCGTTAGATGCGTCTTAAAATTATCTATCACGTGGTGTGCAATTCGATTCGATTATCTTACAAGAAAGCCTAATTTTGCCCCAAAAACCTATTTTTCAACCAGTTTTTCGGCCATAAATAGTCGAAATTAAATGCGAAACGGCTCATATCGCACATCGTTAGATGCGTCTTAAAATTATCTATCGCGCGGTGTGCAATTCGCTTCGATTATTTTACAAAAAGACCTAACTTTGCTCAAAAAACCTATTTTTCAACCAGTTTTTCGGCCATAAGTAGTCGAAATTAAGTGCGAAACGGCTCATATCGCACATCGTTAGATGCGTCTTAAAATTATCTATCGCGCGGTGTGCAATTCGCTTCGATTATTTTGCAAAAAGACCTAACTTTGCTCAAAAAACCTATTTTTCAACCAGTTTTTCGGTCATAAGTAGTCGAAATTAAGTGCGAAACGGCTAATATCGCGCATCGTTAGATGCGTCTTAAAATTATCTATCACGTGGTGTGCAATTCGATTCGATTATCTTACAAGAAAGCCTAATTTTGCCCCAAAAACCTATTTTTCAACCAGTTTTTCGGCCATAAATAGTCGAAATTAAATGCGAAACGGCTCATATCGCATATCGTTAGATGCGTCCTAAAATTATCTATCTCGTTGTGTGCAATTCGCTTCGATTATTTTGCAAAAGACCTAACTTTGCTCAAAAAACCTATTTTTCAACCAGTTTTTCGGCCATAAGTAGTCGAAATTAAGTGCGAAAGGGCTCATATCGCACATCGTTAGATGCGTCTTAAAATTATCTATCGCGTGGTGTGCAATTCGATTCGATTATTTTCCAAAAAGACGTAACTTTGGTCAAAAAACCTATTTTTCAACCAGTTTTTCGGCCATAAGTAGTCGAACTTATCTATCTCGTGGTGTGCCCACAGACGAAGAACAGACCTGCACACACACCCTCACACACAGACCCACACACACACACAGACCCTCATAAACACAGACCCAAACACACACAGACCCACACAGACACAGACCCACTCGGACACAGACCCACACAGACACAGACCCACACAGAATAAGACCCACACAGACACAGAATCCAAAAATCGTCCATCAACACCAGTCATTTTTAGACAATGTCCAAGAATCGTCCATCAACACGAGTCATTTTTAGACAATGTCCAAAAATCGTCCATCAACACGAGTCATTTTTAGACAATATCCAAAAATCGTATATCGGCACAAGTCATTTTTAGACAACGTCCAAAAATCGTCCATCAACACGAGTCATTTTTAAACAATGTCCAAAAATCGTCCATCAACACCAGTCATTTTTAGACAATGTCCAAGAATCGTCCATCAACACGAGTCATTTGTGACAATGTACAAAAATCGTCCACCAACACGAGTCATTTTTAGACAATATCCAAAAATCGTATATCGGCACGAGTCATTTTTAGACAATGTCCAAAAATCGTCCATCAACACGAGTCATTTTTAGACAATGTCCAAAAATCGTCCATCAACACGAGTCATTTTTAGACAATGTCCAAAAATCGTCCATCAACACGAGTCATTTTTAGACAATGTCCAAAAATCGTCCATCAACACGAGTCATTTTTAGACAATGTCCAAAAATCGTCCATCAACACGAGTCATTTTTAGACAATGTCCAAAAATCGTCCATCAACACGAGTCATTTTTAGACAATGTCCAAAAATCGTCCATCAACACGAGTCATTTTTAGACAATGTCCAAAAATCGTCCATCAACACGAGTCATTTTTAGACAATGTCCAAAAATTGTCCATCAACACGAGTCATTTTTAGACAATGTCCAAAAATCGTCCATCAGCACGAGTCATTTTTAGACAATGTCCAAAAATCGTCCATCAACACGAGTCATTTTTAGACAATGTCCAAAAATCGTCCATCAACACAAGTCGTTTTTAGACAATGTCTAAAAATGACTCGTGTTGACGGACAATTTTTGGACATTGTCAAAAAGTGACTCGTGTTGATGGACGATTTTTGGACATTGTCTAAAAATGACTCGTGTTGATGGACTATTTTTGGACATTGTCTAAAAACGACTCGTGTTGATGGACGATTTTTGGACAATGTCTAAAAATGACTCGTGCCGATATACGATTTTTGGATATTGTCTAAAAATGACTCGCGTTGATGGACGATTTTTGGACATTGTCTAAAAACGACTCGTGTTGATGGACGATTTTTGGACAATGTCTAAAAATGACTCGAGTTGATGGACGATTCTTGGACATTGTTTAAAAATGACTCGAGTTGATGGACGATTTTTGGACATTGTCTAAAAATTACTCGTGTTGATGGACGATTTTTGGACAATGTCTAAAAATGACTCGTGTTGATGGACGATTTTTGGACGTTGTCTAAAAATGACTCGTGTTGATGGACGATTTTTGACATTGTCTAAAAATGACTCGTGTTGATGGACGATTTTTGGACAATGTCTAAAAATGACTCGTGTTGATGGACGATTTTTGGACATTGTCTAAAAATAACTCGTGCCGATATACGATTCTTGGATATTGTCTAAAAATGACTTGTGTTGATGGACGATTTTTGGACATTGTCTAAAAATGACTCGTGCTGATGGACGATTTTTGGACATTGTCTAAAAATGACCCGTTTTGATGAACGATTTTTGGACATTGTCTAAAAATGACTCGTGCTGATGGACGATTTTTGGATATTGTCTAAAAATGACTCGTGTTGATGGACGATTTTTGGACATTGTCTAAAAACGACTCGTGTTGATGGACGATTTTTGGACAATGTCTAAAAATGACTCTTGTTGATGGACGATTTTTGGACGTTGTCTAAAAATGACTCGTGTTGTTGGACGATTTTTGGACATTGTCTAAAAATGACTCGTGCCGATATACGCTTTTTTGGATATTGTCTAAAAATGACTCGTGTTGATGGACGATTTTTGGACAGACTTCACAATAATATTAAATATATGTTATTAAATATATAATATTAAATATATGTTATAATATATATATATATATATATATATTTAATATTATATATTTAATATCTGTAGAATATATATATATATATATATATATATATATATATATATATATATATATATATATATATATATATATTTGATATCAATAAATATAACTTCATAATATATGTGAGTATTTATTTCTAAACCATATTGTATGTATTTCAGAGATCCATGTTACAAGTATAGACTGCAAGTTCATGATTAGTCATATTCTAAAATAATATTATAATGTACACTGTAGTATGTATTGAACTTGTAATATACAAGTTCAAGTGTAATGTATTCATGCATATCTGTATTATGCAAGCACCAAGTACCCATACAAACATGTAAGAATAGATGGATACTTGGTGCATGCAAATACAGAGAGAGATAGGCATGAACACATTACACTTGAACATGTATACTACAAGTACAATACATACAACAGTGTACATTATAATATTATTTTAGAATATGACTAATCATGAACTTGCAGTCTATACTTGTAACATGGATCTCTGAAATACATACAATATGGTTTAGAAATAAATACTCACATATATTATGAAGTTATATTAACTAATATCAAATATATATAAATATATATATATATATATATATATATATATATATATATATATATATATATATATATATATATATTCTACAGATATTAAATATATATATATATATATATATATATATATATATATATATATATATATTTAATATTATATTTACATTATAATGTTATTTTAGAATATGACTATACATGAACTTGCAGTAAATACTTATAATTAACATGGATAAGATTACTAGATAGATACGAAGGTAGAGCGGTTAGGTACAAACGCTCTACCGCTGTCGATACGACGGAGACGTCGGACCGACTTAGTTATCGGAAGCTCTGGTGGTAACGGAGGCTGAATTAAACAGAACAAAAGGTAGTTCCGAGTTTATACTGTATTAGAACGACGTGGTGCAGTGGATAGCACACACGTCCAATTACTATTGCTGGCATGGTCACTGCCCTCGGATCAAATCGCAACGATCATTTATCAACTTGCAGTAAATACTTATAAATAACATGGATAGGATTACTAGATAGATACGAAGGTAGAGCGGTTAGGTATAAACGCTCTACTGCTGTCGAAGAGCAGCGTCGGTACTGTCGGTTCGACGGAGACGTCGAACCGACATAGTTATCGCAAGCTCTGGCGTTAACGTGAACGTAGAGCGGTTAGGTATAAACGCTCTGGTGATAACGGAGGCTGAATTAAACAGAACAAAAGGAAGTTCCGAGTTTACACTGTATTAGAACGACGTGGTGCAGTGGATAGCACACACGTCCAATTACAATTGCTGGCATGGTCAGTGTCCTCGGATCAAATCCGAAGAACTGACACTGACACTGACACTGACACTGACACTGACACTGACACTGACACTGACACTGACACTGACACTGACACTGACACTGACACTGACACTGACACTGACACTGACACTGACACTGACACTGACACTGACACTGACACTGACACTGACACTGACACTGACACTGACACTGACACTGACACTGACACTGACACTGACACTGACACTGACACTGACACTGACACTGACACTGACACTGACACTGACACTGACACTGACACTGACACTGACACTGACACTGACACTGACACTGACACTGACACTGACACTGACACTGACACTGACACTGACACTGACACTGACACTGACACTGACACTGACACTGACACTGACACTGACACTGACACTGACACTGACACTGACACTGACACTGACACTGACACTGACACTGACACTGACACTGACACTGACACTGACACTGACACTGACACTGACACTGACACTGACACTGACACTGACACTGACACTGACACTGACACTGACACTGACACTGACACTGACACTGACACTGACACTGACACTGACACTGACACTGACACTGACACTGACACTGACACTGACACTGACACTGACACTGACACTGACACTGACACTGACACTGACACTGACACTGACACTGACACTGACACTGACACTGACACTGACACTGACACTGACACTGACACTGACACTGACACTGACACTGACACTGACACTGACACTGACACTGACACTGACACTGACACTGACACTGACACTGACACTGACACTGACACTGACACTGACACTGACACTGACACTGACACTGACACTGACACTGACACTGACACTGACACTGACACTGACACTGACACTGACACTGACACTGACACTGACACTGACACTGACACTGACACTGACACTGACACTGACACTGACACTGACACTGACACTGACACTGACACTGACACTGACACTGACACTGACACTGACACTGACACTGACACTGACACTGACACTGACACTGACACTGACACTGACACTGACACTGACACTGACACTGACACTTGACTTGACTTGACTTGACTTGACTTGACTTGACTTGACTTGACTTGACTTGACTTGACTTGACTTGACTTGACTTGACTTGACTTGACTTGACTTGACTTGACTTGACTTGACTTGACTTGACTTGACTTGACTTGACTTGACTTGACTTGACTTGACTTGACTTGACTTGACTTGACTTGACTTGACTTGACTTGACTTGACTTGACTTGACTTGACTTGACTTGACTTGACTTGACTTGACTTGACTTGACTTGACTTGACTTGACTTGACTTGACTTGACTTGACTTGACTTGACTTGACTTGACTTGACTTGACTTGACTTGACTTGACTTGACTTGACTTGACTTGACTTGACTTGACTTGACTTGACTTGACTTGACTTGACTTGACTTGACTTGACTTGACTTGACTTGACTTGACTTGACTTGACTTGACTTGACTTGACTTGACTTGACTTGACTTGACTTGACTTGACTTGACTTGACTTGACTTGACTTGACTTGACTTGACTTGACTTGACTTGACTTGACTTGACTTGACTTGACTTGACTTGACTTGACTTGACTTGACTTGACTTGACTTGACTTGACTTGACTTGACTTGACTTGACTTGACTTGACTTGACTTGACTTGACTTGACTTGACTTGACTTGACTTGACTTGACTTGACTTGACTTGACTTGACTTGACTTGACTTGACTTGACTTGACTTGACTTGACTTGACTTGACTTGACTTGACTTGACTTGACTTGACTTGACTTGACTTGACTTGACTTGACTTGACTTGACTTGACTTGACTTGACTTGTCTTGACTTGACTTGACTTGACTTGCCTTGCCTTGACTTGTCTTGACTTGAGTTGACTTGACTTGACTTGACTTGACTTGACTTGACTTGACTTGACTTGACTTGACTTGACTTGACTTGACTTGACTTGACTTGACTTGACTTGACTTGACTTGACTTGACTTGACTTGACTTGACTTGACTTGACTTGACTTGACTTGACTTGACTTGACTTGACTTGACTTGACTTGACTTGACTTGACTTGACTTGACTTGACTTGACTTGACTTGACTTGACTTGACTTGACTTGACTTGACTTGACTTGACTTGACTTGACTTGACTTGACTTGACTTGACTTGACTTGACTTGACTTGACTTGACTTGACTTGACTTGACTTGACTTGACTTGACTTGACTTGACTTGACTTGACTTGACTTGACTTGACTTGACTTGACTTGACTTGACTTGACTTGACTTGACTTGACTTGACTTGACTTGACTTGACTTGACTTGACTTGACTTGACTTGACTTGACTTGACTTGACTTGACTTGACTTGACTTGACTTGACTTGACTTGACTTGACTTGACTTGACTTGACTTGACTTGACTTGACTTGACTTGACTTGACTTGACTTGACTTGACTTGACTTGACTTGACTTGACTTGACTTGACTTGACTTGACTTGACTTGACTTGACTTGACTTGACTTGACTTGACTTGACTTGACTTGACTTGACTTGACTTGACTTGACTTGACTTGACTTGACTTGACTTGACTTGACTTGACTTGACTTGACTTGACTTGACTTGACTTGACTTGACTTGACTTGACTTGACTTGACTTGACTTGACTTGACTTGACTTGACTTGACTTGACTTGACTTGACTTGACTTGACTTGACTTGACTTGACTTGACTTGACTTGACTTGACTTGACTTGACTTGACTTGACTTGACTTGACTTGACTTGACTTGACTTGACTTGACTTGACTTGACTTGACTTGACTTGACTTGACTTGACTTGACTTGACTTGACTTGACTTGACTTGACTTGACTTGACTTGACTTGACTTGACTTGACTTGACTTGACTTGACTTGACTTGACTTGACTTGACTTGACTTGACTTGACTTGACTTGACTTGACTTGACTTGACTTGACTTGACTTGACTTGACTTGACTTGACTTGACTTGACTTGACTTGACTTGACTTGACTTGACTTGACTTGACTTGACTTGACTTGACTTGACTTGACTTGACTTGACTTGACTTGACTTGACTTGACTTGACTTGACTTGACTTGACTTGACTTGACTTGACTTGACTTGACTTGACTTGACTTGACTTGACTTGACTTGACTTGACTTGACTTGACTTGACTTGACTTGACTTGACTTGACTTGACTTGACTTGACTTGACTTGACTTGACTTGACTTGACTTGACTTGACTTGACTTGACTTGACTTGACTTGACTTGACTTGACTTGACTTGACTTGACTTGACTTGACTTGACTTGACTTGACTTGACTTGACTTGACTTGACTTGACTTGACTTGACTTGACTTGACTTGACTTGACTTGACTTGACTTGACTTGACTTGACTTGACTTGACTTGACTTGACTTGACTTGACTTGACTTGACTTGACTTGACTTGACTTGACTTGACTTGACTTGACTTGACTTGACTTGACTTGACTTGACTTGACTTGACTTGACTTGACTTGACTTGACTTGACTTGACTTGACTTGACTTGACTTGACTTGACTTGACTTGACTTGACTTGACTTGACTTGACTTGACTTGACTTGACTTGACTTGACTTGACTTGACTTGACTTGACTTGACTTGACTTGACTTGACTTGACTTGACTTGACTTGACTTGACTTGACTTGACTTGACTTGACTTGACTTGACTTGACTTGACTTGACTTGACTTGACTTGACTTGACTTGACTTGACTTGACTTGACTTGACTTGACTTGACTTGACTTGACTTGACTTGACTTGACTTGACTTGACTTGACTTGACTTGACTTGACTTGACTTGACTTGACTTGACTTGACTTGACTTGACTTGACTTGACTTGACTTGACTTGACTTGACTTGACTTGACTTGACTTGACTTGACTTGACTTGACTTGACTTGACTTGACTTGACTTGACTTGACTTGACTTGACTTGACTTGACTTGACTTGACTTGACTTGACTTGACTTGACTTGACTTGACTTGACTTGACTTGACTTGACTTGACTTGACTTGACTTGACTTGACTTGACTTGACTTGACTTGACTTGACTTGACTTGACTTGACTTGACTTGACTTGACTTGACTTGACTTGACTTGACTTGACTTGACTTGACTTGACTTGACTTGACTTGACTTGACTTGACTTGACTTGACTTGACTTGACTTGACTTGACTTGACTTGACTTGACTTGACTTGACTTGACTTGACTTGACTTGACTTGACTTGACTTGACTTGACTTGACTTGACTTGACTTGACTTGACTTGACTTGACTTGACTTGACTTGACTTGACTTGACTTGACTTGACTTGACTTGACTTGACTTGACTTGACTTGACTTGACTTGACTTGACTTGACTTGACTTGACTTGACTTGACTTGACTTGACTTGACTTGACTTGACTTGACTTGACTTGACTTGACTTGACTTGACTTGACTTGACTTGACTTGACTTGACTTGACTTGACTTGACTTGACTTGACTTGACTTGACTTGACTTGACTTGACTTGACTTGACTTGACTTGACTTGACTTGACTTGACTTGACTTGACTTGACTTGACTTGACTTGACTTGACTTGACTTGACTTGACTTGACTTGACTTGACTTGACTTGACTTGACTTGACTTGACTTGACTTGACTTGACTTGACTTGACTTGACTTGACTTGACTTGACTTGACTTGACTTGACTTGACTTGACTTGACTTGACTTGACTTGACTTGACTTGACTTGACTTGACTTGACTTGACTTGACTTGACTTGACTTGACTTGACTTGACTTGACTTGACTTGACTTGACTTGACTTGACTTGACTTGACTTGACTTGACTTGACTTGACTTGACTTGACTTGACTTGACTTGACTTGACTTGACTTGACTTGACTTGACTTGACTTGACTTGACTTGACTTGACTTGACTTGACTTGACTTGACTTGACTTGACTTGACTTGACTTGACTTGACTTGACTTGACTTGACTTGACTTGACTTGACTTGACTTGACTTGACTTGACTTGACTTGACTTGACTTGACTTGACTTGACTTGACTTGACTTGACTTGACTTGACTTGACTTGACTTGACTTGACTTGACTTGACTTGACTTGACTTGACTTGACTTGACTTGACTTGACTTGACTTGACTTGACTTGACTTGACTTGACTTGACTTGACTTGACTTGACTTGACTTGACTTGACTTGACTTGACTTGACTTGACTTGACTTGACTTGACTTGACTTGACTTGACTTGACTTGACTTGACTTGACTTGACTTGACTTGACTTGACTTGACTTGACTTGACTTGACTTGACTTGACTTGACTTGACTTGACTTGACTTGACTTGACTTGACTTGACTTGACTTGACTTGACTTGACTTGACTTGACTTGACTTGACTTGACTTGACTTGACTTGACTTGACTTGACTTGACTTGACTTGACTTGACTTGACTTGACTTGACTTGACTTGACTTGACTTGACTTGACTTGACTTGACTTGACTTGACTTGACTTGACTTGACTTGACTTGACTTGACTTGACTTGACTTGACTTGACTTGACTTGACTTGACTTGACTTGACTTGACTTGACTTGACTTGACTTGACTTGACTTGACTTGACTTGACTTGACTTGACTTGACTTGACTTGACTTGACTTGACTTGACTTGACTTGACTTGACTTGACTTGACTTGACTTGACTTGACTTGACTTGACTTGACTTGACTTGACTTGACTTGACTTGACTTGACTTGACTTGACTTGACTTGACTTGACTTGACTTGACTTGACTTGACTTGACTTGACTTGACTTGACTTGACTTGACTTGACTTGACTTGACTTGACTTGACTTGACTTGACTTGACTTGACTTGACTTGACTTGACTTGACTTGACTTGACTTGACTTGACTTGACTTGACTTGACTTGACTTGACTTGACTTGACTTGACTTGACTTGACTTGACTTGACTTGACTTGACTTGACTTGACTTGACTTGACTTGACTTGACTTGACTTGACTTGACTTGACTTGACTTGACTTGACTTGACTTGACTTGACTTGACTTGACTTGACTTGACTTGACTTGACTTGACTTGACTTGACTTGACTTGACTTGACTTGACTTGACTTGACTTGACTTGACTTGACTTGACTTGACTTGACTTGACTTGACTTGACTTGACTTGACTTGACTTGACTTGACTTGACTTGACTTGACTTGACTTGACTTGACTTGACTTGACTTGACTTGACTTGACTTGACTTGACTTGACTTGACTTGACTTGACTTGACTTGACTTGACTTGACTTGACTTGACTTGACTTGACTTGACTTGACTTGACTTGACTTGACTTGACTTGACTTGACTTGACTTGACTTGACTTGACTTGACTTGACTTGACTTGACTTGACTTGACTTGACTTGACTTGACTTGACTTGACTTGACTTGACTTGACTTGACTTGACTTGACTTGACTTGACTTGACTTGACTTGACTTGACTTGACTTGACTTGACTTGACTTGACTTGACTTGACTTGACTTGACTTGACTTGACTTGACTTGACTTGACTTGACTTGACTTGACTTGACTTGACTTGACTTGACTTGACTTGACTTGACTTGACTTGACTTGACTTGACTTGACTTGACTTGACTTGACTTGACTTGACTTGACTTGACTTGACTTGACTTGACTTGACTTGACTTGACTTGACTTGACTTGACTTGACTTGACTTGACTTGACTTGACTTGACTTGACTTGACTTGACTTGACTTGACTTGACTTGACTTGACTTGACTTGACTTGACTTGACTTGACTTGACTTGACTTGACTTGACTTGACTTGACTTGACTTGACTTGACTTGACTTGACTTGACTTGACTTGACTTGACTTGACTTGACTTGACTTGACTTGACTTGACTTGACTTGACTTGACTTGACTTGACTTGACTTGACTTGACTTGACTTGACTTGACTTGACTTGACTTGACTTGACTTGACTTGACTTGACTTGACTTGACTTGACTTGACTTGACTTGACTTGACTTGACTTGACTTGACTTGACTTGACTTGACTTGACTTGACTTGACTTGACTTGACTTGACTTGACTTGACTTGACTTGACTTGACTTGACTTGACTTGACTTGACTTGACTTGACTTGACTTGACTTGACTTGACTTGACTTGACTTGACTTGACTTGACTTGACTTGACTTGACTTGACTTGACTTGACTTGACTTGACTTGACTTGACTTGACTTGACTTGACTTGACTTGACTTGACTTGACTTGACTTGACTTGACTTGACTTGACTTGACTTGACTTGACTTGACTTGACTTGACTTGACTTGACTTGACTTGACTTGACTTGACTTGACTTGACTTGACTTGACTTGACTTGACTTGACTTGACTTGACTTGACTTGACTTGACTTGACTTGACTTGACTTGACTTGACTTGACTTGACTTGACTTGACTTGACTTGACTTGACTTGACTTGACTTGACTTGACTTGACTTGACTTGACTTGACTTGACTTGACTTGACTTGACTTGACTTGACTTGACTTGACTTGACTTGACTTGACTTGACTTGACTTGACTTGACTTGACTTGACTTGACTTGACTTGACTTGACTTGACTTGACTTGACTTGACTTGACTTGACTTGACTTGACTTGACTTGACTTGACTTGACTTGACTTGACTTGACTTGACTTGACTTGACTTGACTTGACTTGACTTGACTTGACTTGACTTGACTTGACTTGACTTGACTTGACTTGACTTGACTTGACTTGACTTGACTTGACTTGACTTGACTTGACTTGACTTGACTTGACTTGACTTGACTTGACTTGACTTGACTTGACTTGACTTGACTTGACTTGACTTGACTTGACTTGACTTGACTTGACTTGACTTGACTTGACATTTTTCGAAAAATCGGCGCAGTGCGCCTGTTACGTGACCTGGAAATTTGGCCAGTGCTCCGCCCCCAGCACCCTGAAAATTTTCTTATAAGTCGGATAAGGGTTGCGGACGAGAGATCGTGTGTGTCGGCCGGAGTCTAAGTCTCGACTACGATATACATGCATGCGTAATCGGATACGATTTATATACTCGTGTATCGCGCTCAGGGAGCTTATTACGTTCTGTTATCGGACAACAGAAGCGATACAAGTTATCGGGAAATAAATCGTAGACCACAATACGCATATACATATTTATATATGAGTAAAACGCTTATGTATTTTGAAATCGGAAAGATATTTTATTTAAGAAACGCTCGTAAATCTTATTGCGATTAGGAATGTATAAAGCCTAACGATACAGTATGAATTATAAGTGAAAAACATTGCGATATCGATCTTATTCATTATTTTAAGTACATAAATCGGAAAGGTTTAACGTACTACGGTTACTTTGTTAATCGGTCTCAGGTAATCGCGTTTCGTACAAAAATATCTACACAGTTTCGGTTACTTACGGCACCGCTCCGTCCGTTTTCGTCACTCACATAGTTTCATTTACTTACGATAACCACACGGTCAGTTTAAGTTATGACATATGCTCAGTTTCGGTTACTTACGATATACACTGTTCGATGACAAAGGATATACGGTGCAAAAGATATATTACGGTGTACAATATTTATCACCGATTAAAAAACTTTAAAATAATCATTAAATTAATATATAACGATTACCATGATCCGATACAAAAATAACAGTAGTACATAGCTAGAGGTAACGTAACAATGTGCGAAAAAATACATATTTATAACGATTAATGTTTATTACAAACAAATATGCGGTTTAAATTGATTATTTTAATATTACCGTAATGATAAAAACAACCATGAATTAAAGTTTTCAGAAAATCTATTAAACACCGACGAGGTGACATCTCAAAACTTCGCACTACCACTTCTCGGATGTTAATCGAGCATACGTAACATTCGTACATACACGACATTCATACGACACACCGGCGTTCCGACTGCCGCCCTATCCTACCCGACACGTAGCTAACGATATAAGCCTACCCGAGTCTGTATCTAAACGATCTATTCGAAACCTGCCTGATATCACATTAGAGCTAAACTATCTACTCCTACCCGAGATGATTCGAATCTAAACGGCCTAAACCGATATAATTAAACGAGACAAAAATGTCGGATTCGAGCTAAGCGAGCTGATGACACAAACACTTGTTCAAAACACACGTATCTCACGGTGTTTGAATATGTCGACCTTCTGAAAACTTTTGCGATTATAAAACGGAAATATCATTAAATATTCATCCGATGAAAGACAGCTTTTAGCGATTCATATACTCTAAGACGAATTATTTTTCAATTATATGTATTGCATATCGCACATCGATAGTTACCGATATTGTAAACAGCATCACTTTTCTATTTTCGATAGATATATAAATTAATAAAAATGTGAAATAATCATTTACATTGTACGTACATTTACAGGTACGTAACTTTGCACACATATATATATATATACATATACACTCGATAGTATTAATATAAAATAACAACTAAAAACAATTTAAATATGAATTTTTCTACTAAATACGAACACTTCGATTTAACAAAATAAAAATACGATTCGATGTTTAAACGAAAAAGGCATCTGATTAGTATAGATTCTATAAATTGACTTCTAATAGAAAGTATTTAAAATTACAACATAAAATTGAATATATTTAAAACATGCATTTAAATAATACTAATTTACTTATAATCAGAGATAAGAAACAGAATTATTATTTAAAGCAAAAAATAATCAAAATTATTTAATTTAGCTAAACATCTGATATTACCAATTTACTTAAAAACAGATATTTTATATCAAAATAATAAATTGAATTGAAACACTTAAAAATAACATTACAATAAATAAGAATGATTACATTCTTTTATAAAGAAATTAAATTAAAAAATCATTCTGCTTATAAAATTTCACATTTAAAAATTCATAATTACTAATGAAGAGATATAAAAATAAGATCATTTTTTTAAAAAAACAACTATTTTAAATAATATCAATTTCATTATCGTTAAAAAAATACTTTCTTAATTCTATGTTTGAAAAAATTTAGCATTTGTATAAGAATACGATTTCATAATTAACAGAAAAAATAAAATTATCGATTAAATCGTTTGCCTTACTTGTAGTTATGAATTTACTTAAATAAAATCTAAATTTTTAATTGTCTATTACTTATGACAGTTAAAAATTTAATATATACCGGATGTGACTTAGTTCATATTTAATAAAAATAGCATTCAAATGTAAAAAAAGGTATGTATAACCTTTAACTGAATTGTTAATGCATCATTAAAATTAATTTGTAATGATCTATTACTTATGACATTAGAAAAATTTGTACTTAATATACTGATAAGAAGCCTAGTTCTTGTTTAATAAGTAAAGAGTATATATATTTCGACAATGATTATTTCACTTTCTAAAAAATTAATTTCTAATATTTATGAACTTTACTAATACTTAATTTCATATAGAAATAAGAAATTTTAACAATTTCATTATTAAAGAAAGTGTTAAGAGTATTGAACTATTATCAGTATTATTTAATTCACAAGTAAAAATTATTTTTAACTATTTAAATATCATTAAAAAGGATTGTAATTATTGTACCGATATGAAATTTAATTCATATTAAATAAAAAATGTTCATATATTATCGACTATTATTTTATCAGCAATAAATAAATCATTTGTAATAATTAATGTGTTTATCGAAATAAGAAATTAAAAAAGTTCATAAAAAGTTCATGACTTATATTAAACATGAATGAAATTTATAAATTTCATTCATGTTTAATAGAAAAAGAGCATTTATTTAATCTTTCACAAATAATTCATTTGAAATCTTCTATTAGTTATGAGCACTGACAAAACTTTACATTGAAAGTTCATAGTTAAAAGAAAAAGTATTTAGATGATATATAAAAATCATTAATTAAACCATAAAAATTACTTTTAAATTTCTAATAATCATTAGAAATGATTCTAATTAAAGTATTGATATGAAATTTAATTCATGTTCAATAGAAAAACAACATTTAAATATTATCAACTGTCATATGATCTTTAAAAAATAATTTGTCATTTTCTATCAGCTAACGAGCATCGAGAACATTTTACATAGAAATAAGAAAATTAAAAAGTTGATAAATCAAAAGAAATGATATTAAAAGTGAGTTAAAGCCGTCAATTTACTTACAAACTGATAATTTTTTTTATTATCATATTTTAATTTATTTTAATTAATGCA
The DNA here is from genome assembly GCA_034766995.1 of Acanthacorydalis orientalis. Lineage (NCBI taxonomy): Eukaryota > Metazoa > Arthropoda > Insecta > Megaloptera > Corydalidae > Acanthacorydalis > Acanthacorydalis orientalis. The sequence goes on along the minus strand of CM068321.1, from coordinate 12,481,695 downwards.
TATCAATGATAAAAAAATAGTTCATATTCAATAAAAAAACAGCATATAATTCTAATTAATCATTATTTTAGCCTTGTGAAACAAATTACTAATTTGTAATTTTTCATCATTTATCAGTTTTAATCAAACTAAATTCGTTTAGTCGGATTGTTGAAAATTAAAAAGTATTTTGAGATTATCACAGTATTAATTTATCTATTAAAATAGTAATTGGTTATTACTTATTAATCATTAGAAAAGTTTAAACCTTATTTGTAATATAAGAAAAGTAAGTTTATATTTAAAATAAGTGATTTGTAAATTTCTAGTTTCAAATTTCAACAATGAGAAATTGAAAATGGCACAGTTAAACTAAATCTTAAAACCATTAAGAATTTTATCAAAGCAAAATTTTGTTATAAAAATTACTTTACATTATGATCATTAGAAAATATTATAGTTAATATAGCGATAAAAAATTAATTCATATTAGAAGAGCATTTAAATATTACCAATTATTTCACTTTATAAAAAACATTCTTAATTTTCAACAATTCATGACATTTAAAGCAAGTTTATGTAGAAATATAAAACTGAATAAGATTATAAAATTAAAAGCAAAAAGTATTTAAATATAACTAATGAAATTAATAATTTAACTATGAAAATTTGATTAAAATTTGTACTATTTATGAAAAACAAACAATCTAAAAGTAAGAAATTGAGTTCATATTTAATAAAAAAATATATAATCATTATTGATTCATTTCATTATTTTTTTAAAAAAAAATTTCACTTGTAGAATTTAGAAAAAAAGTAAAAATTAATTTAAATTTCATTTAAAGAAAATGTAAAGTAATTACTTTCACATTACAATCTGTTTATAAAAATAAAGTTTCTATTTTAATATATGTGAATTTAAGAAAACTAACATAAAAATATTAAATAAACAAATATTTTAAATTTTACCAATCGTGCTAATTAATCTCGAGGAATCATTACAATTGTTCTATTATTTATGAACTTCAATTTGCTTTTGCTTATTATTTATAAACTATTCATGAAAAAAAGCTAAGTATTTAAAATTCATTAATGCATAACAAAACAGATTGCTTTTTTTTATTTCATATGAATTTATTCTTTCTTTAATGCAGAAGAACTAAATATACTACTTCTATTAATTTATCTTTAAAAAATTTGCAATTTTCTTTTATTTACTAATGTACTTTTTCATTTAGATTATTATAAAATGTATCATTTCGATTAATTTACGTTTTAAATAATACGCGGTTTGCTTTTACTTATGAACTTTAAAAGAGAATCTAAAAAATTGAAATTTACTTTTCGTTTTAATGAATCATTAAAATAGAATCATTTAAATAGATGATTCATTGTCAATGCTATTAAAATTTTGCTCTTATAGAAAAAGTGATGTTGCAATCAATACCCTAATATTCAAATATCACAATTTTTAACCAAATGTTTTGGTTAACAATAATAAATTATAATTAATAACTATAACTATAAATAACTTTCTTTGTTCTGTAACCGCTGGCGTCCGCACTGGAAACAAACTGAACAGCTATCTCTCATATTGAGAAATCTTGATAGTCATATTTCTAGATATTCTTCATTTTCTTCGAATAACATCTGAAAACATTTTTATATTCTTTATATAACACTAATTATGAACTTTTTTAATAATATGGTTGTTAATGAAGAAATTTAATTTCCAGATTAAAAAAATATATACTTTAAACAGAATCAAATTTAAACAATAAAACGAAAAGAGCAAAAATGACATTTTAACAATAGTAAAACAATGTAAAATTTTTCTTTTAATATGGAATGGAAAAATACATTAAGAATACTGCAAATGAAACATCTTGCATATTTATTATTAATAGTGAAAAAAAATCCGATTATAAATTATTGTTAGAATGAAAATTTATTTCAAATACTAAATAATTTGATTAAAAAAAAAACAGTTATTTTTGATTAGCTATATAAATTTGAAAATTAAAATTACACTTTAAAATCAAGTTCGAATTTTAATAAAAACATTAAATGATTTTAACTATTATAATATACATAATATCAAGAAAGCTTACCAATTGCAATATGTAAATTTATTTCGAAATGTAATTATAAATTAAAATGTATTAGATTAATTATTTAATCTATTATCGGTGAGAAAATTTATATATTAAAAAAATTCTTGATGGGATCAAAATTAAACACGAAATGATATTCAACAATAGGCAACAAAGAAATGATTATATTTTTAAAAATACGTTTGGAAATATAGTGATACTGTGATTGAAAAATCTACATATTATCGAATGAAACTAAAGTGTGTTATAAATTGAACATTAGAGTCATTAAAATTAATTTTACAACAATCAAAATACGCGAAACAAAAAAAGTCTAAACATTTAATTAAATTAAGAAATTCACATGTATTGCATAAAAGGATTTTTTTTTAAAAATCACGGAGTTTAATGAAATCAAGTTACTGTGCATATTTTATTTAAATGAATTGTTTACTTTTGTAATGAAATTTAAAATTTTAAAAGATAAAACTTACTTTGCCATACAGCGCTTTTAGTTTCTGGTTAATTAACTGCAATCTCTCTGAATTTTATCCCATGGTTATTTTATTCTTCGATTATATATTTTTTTAATTTTGAGACGAGTTGAACCGATTCTAATGGAACATAAAAATTTATTAGTTAATATTCTTAAGTTTTTTAATTATTACTTTATAATTATTAAAAGTATATTTATATTTCAATTTTATGCTACATATTTATTTTGTATTAATTAGATTTTTAAATGAAATGCTTACTTTTAAAATGAAGACTGGATAGAAGATTGCATTGTTCTATACAATGCACCAAAACATCATAATTTAGTAATCCCCATGTTCAGCATCCGAAATTTGATCTAACATACCCTTCATACAATGCTAAAACTAATAATTTAGTACCTAGAACAGAATATTTTTACTACAAAAGTTTATATATGTATATTTAAAAATAGTATTTTATATTTTAACTTTTTTCCTTAACATTTTTAACTTCCCGTCATACATATTCCGTAGTAAAGATATACATTTCAATGCTATGTATTCACGATCTTTATGAGAAACCGGATCCATTTGGTATCAAAAGAATCTGAAACCATGATTTTTTAACCACACTGTAATTAATGAATCTAGTATTTATTTTTTCTTACTTTTTATGCCATTATTACATAATATTTAATATCCACATCGGCCTGGCGATCTTCCAAATTCGTTTTAAAGTATAGAGTAGTGTAATAAAATGATTTTAAGATTTAATGAATCGTACGAACTTTTAATATTATGTTTGTGTTAAATATCCGATGCAGAATGTTAAACATTTATCATTTTACAAAATATATTGTTATAACAGTATCCTCTGATTACACATACGACGTGCAGTGTACATCAATAACTAGAACCATGGTTCAAATAGTGTGGTTCAGTGGTAGTGTGGTTCATGTTGAGTCAACCACAATGTTTGCTGTTCGGTGAAACATTTTCAGAATAAACCCTACCCCAGTAACAAAATGTTAAAAAAATGAATTTAAAACTACAAGCAAAGCAAAGTACGAAGCATCCGAGTAACACCCGTGTAGGATTACAGGCCCGGCGCTCTGCACTTCTCAACCGAATGTACGTTTTCGTGATGTCATCGAAGAATGTGGATGTGGTTCTCGAAGAAACCTGAAACCCTAGTCAAAAACCTAAGCTATAAAAAAAAACGAGAGCGCTCTCATAAAAACCCTACTCTAAAGTCTACTCTAAAGTCTAATCTAAAGTCTAATCTAAAGCACAAGTGAGAAGTGAGACAGAAAGAGTCTCATAAAATAAAGGTTATGGAAAACAACACAAAAACCCTGAAAAAAAAGGACAAAACAAACAGACTGCCTCGCACCTCCAGGTTTGAGGACTTCTCGATGGCGAAAACGTACAGACGGTTATAGTTAGCAAAGGGTGCGATCGCTTAAGTACTACCTAGAGGTGAAACCAAAATATCCTGTACCCTTAACGCAATCCCAGCTTTACGTTTATTAGACATCTGGTTCGTACTCACGGACAATCTAAAAATGAATTTGAAGAATTCACTAAAAGATTTTTATGAATTTACAGTTAAAGTGATCGGGTGATCACAGTACAAAACCCCAAGGCACTTACATTTACAATACTGAAAACTAATTTTATGATGTTTTATCAATCACTAATCTTCCTCGATCACCAGGTTTTAACCGTTACCGTTGCTTCAGTGCTTCTAACGTATTATGTTAGAAATATATATCGTTGTACAATAGATCTTCAATCATCTTCAGTAATCAGAAGTACATATATAACAAATTAGTATTAAAAGAAATGTATTTTAAAATAATTAAAAAAAAAACAATTTATTAAATTTAATTTGTATTAACACTACTCTATACTTAAATATTTATCCATGATAGTAATGATTCTAAAAAAAATAATGAACAATATAAAATAATTCTAAAAATTGTTAATAATTTAATAAAATTTTCTAATTTCATTCTATTTAAATGTTTAATAACTTTAATGTAAAAATGTGATAATTTTTACCACTCACTTGAGACCGAGTGATACAAGCTCAAACTCCAGTGCCAAGATGTACAGATTCAGTCAAAGGATTTGGAATTATAAACGGATCCAAGTTGCGCATGACCAGTGACGTCCATTCCTGCTTTACCATGCAACATACAGAAAAGTGTTTTTCAGTAAATCTAATTTTTATGTCTCAAATATATACATACTTATGTATATTATATATATATATTTTACACACACACATTTTTCATCGTGTATCACAAGAAGGTATCATAATTGTACCATCTTCCAGCAGTCTATTTTGTTCAAGAAAATCCTCCAACATTCAACTAACGTCTGGATTCCTCTAAGAAAATAATATTTTGGTCGTCTGTAGAACCACTCATACACCATCCATCGCACTTTTTCAATCAACTTGAAAGAACTTTATTCTGCTCATTGCCTCTGACTGATCGAAAGGGATGGTAATCACTTTGAGCGAGATCCAACAAATATGACAGATGAGAAAGACACTCAAAATGCAGTTTCTCAATAGTCGTTACCATTGCATGGGCAAGTATGGAGCAGAGGATTATAGTCTTGTAATAAAACATCAGTATTCAGAAGCACTTATTATTTGGAAATGATTATTGATCGAAGACAATTTCCGGTAGCAATATTGTCCACCGGAAATCATCTCCAATCAGTCGTTAGGTCCAAACAATAGCGAGCCCGTACTGCCCGAGTAACGGTAGTGACCATCGAGAATTGCAATCAGAGTGTCTTCTTCATCCACCATACTCAAACTTCACACCGAAAGATTACCACCTCTTTAGATCACTCGAAGAGGTAATGGGCAGAAAGACTTTCAGATTAAATGAAATAAAATAGGTGATGCACGAGTGGCTGCGCACACAACAAAAACACTTTTTCTATAGGAAACTAGGCATCGGTTAAGCATTAAAGGATTTCCATTGAATGCAATGAACACTACGTCAAAAATAAGTACAATTGTACAATTTGTGTGTGTGTGCGCGCATGTGTACGTGTTGTGTGTGTGGACATGTGTAAACGTGTTGTGTGTGGACATGTGAGCACGTGTGTGCATATGAGTGCACTTGTTATATGTATGTGTTTGAACGTGTTCTCATGTTGTGTGTGTGTGCATATTAGTGCACGTGTTATGTGTGTGTGTGTGCACATTAGTGCACGTGTTATGTGTGTGTGTGTGTGCACATTAGTGCACGTCTTATGTGTGTGTGTGTGTGCACATTAGTGCACGTGTTATGTGTGTGTGTGTGTGTGTGCACATTAGTGCACGTGTTATGTGTGTGTGTGTGTGTGCACATTAGTGCACGTGTTATGTGTGTGTGTGTGTGTGCACATTAGTGCACGTGTTATGTGTGTGTGTGTGTGCACATTAGTGCACGTGTTTGTGTGTGTGTGTGTGCACATTAGTGCACGTGTTATGTGTGTGTGTGTGTGTGTGCACATTAGTGCACGTGTTATGTGTGTGTGTGTGTGTGTGTGCACATTAGTGCACGTGTTATGTGTGTGTGTATGTGTGTGCACATGTGTGTGCAGTGACGCATGAACTAAGTTTGGGGGGGAGAGGGGCAGTTACGACATGAACATTTTACGACCATGGTGAAAGTAAAAACAGTGATCTAACATCACAAATATTATATAACGAACGAATATACGCAATATTTAACCTTTCAGTATATTCACAATGATAAATACTTTTATTTGTATGATAGTTTATTATCGTTATACCATATACTTTCATACAAAAAAAATACATGAAATATTAAGAATATTAGAAAAATATAGTTTTTAACTATATTTTAAATATTTTAATTTAATAAGAAAATAAAAAAAAAATACTATTTATCCCAAATGACGAAACATTGTAGAAAAGTAAGAAAAATAACATTTGAAATAAATTAATAAATATTTCTAATTTGATAATCAAAATGAAATCAATGATCGTAAAATATTCTTTAATGTGAAATGAATGTGTTAATGAATACTTAAATTTTGAATATAGTATTAAATGTTTATAAATTAATACAATGAAAAGTAAAATACAAGAAAATTTTAAAAAATATAAATCGATAGATTTTAGAAAAAGATTTTAGAAAATTTAGAAATATTTTAGAAAAATATTGAAAAAATTAAAATTATTCTGAAAATTTGTTTAAAAAATATTTAAATGTTTTTAATTTAGTTAGATTAAAATAAATATTTAAGAAAAATATTGAAAAAATTATTCCGAAAATTTGTTTAAAAAATAATTAAATGTTTTTAATTTAGTTAGATTAAAATATAAAGTTAGATTATTAGATTAGTTAGATATTATATTATTAGTTAGATTAAAATATTTAAAAATTTCAATAGAAAAACTATCATTGCTCACCACACTATGCAGAATTATTGACCAGCGTGATGTACGTACGCGATCCGGCAGAGAAATGCGCCGCGCCGGTCGTAGCAGGCCGGTCGACTCGTAATGCAGCCAGAGTGAATTGTGTAACATGCTGACGCGTACAAACTTGTTACAATGCTTCGATACAATTTTCAAAACTAGGTCCAATCAAATCGATTTATTTTATGAGAAGAAATATTATATTTCAAATAAATACAATATTGTATTTGTTTTCTTTATTTATGCACAGTGTTCAATATAATGAAGTCTGGATATTTTAACACAAAATAATATACAAAATATTAATTTTAAACATATATCTAATAAATCAATATATATATATATATATATATATATATATATATATATATATATATATATATATACATACATATATGTATATGTATATAGTGTGGTATACGGCATAGAAATGAATTGTCATAGCTGTCTAAGCAAGCAAATATATAAAATAAATAGTTTTAGAACAATCTAGTTCGATATAAAAAAGATGCTTAGATAATTATCAACAGTGCGTTGTCTGGATGTTAATGATATGCCGAGCGTCTGCTGTAGCGCGGGCCTGAAGGGCCCATGCTTTCTTGAGCACCAAGCGATGTACGCTCATGGCTCGCGTTTCACGTATTTCCTGGAATGATGCTTGGTACGGAAACTCTCTGGGTTTGGAGTATTTCTACCCCCTCCGGGGAGTCGACTCTTGCTGTTGGGCCAGCGGAGCTCCAGGTCGACCAGTGAAGGCCGACCTCTTACTGGCCATTGGGGAGGGAGGGCTGACGCCAGGTCACTGACCGTCGTCCACCTCGCGCTGCACCACCAGCAGGCTAGGCCGCTGATATCTGCAGTGCTCGGCGACGAGGTCGTTGTTTCCCAGTCCGCGGACTAGGGCGTTGTCGCTGGACCTCGCCCGCCCGTACAACCGGCTAGCCTGTCGGCGGACAAACTCGTCGATTGTAGGGAGGCGGAGTTCCCGGTGAATATGCCGAGGGGACAGATCACGCATTATATATGGACGACACCGCCATCGTCGCCCAATCATGGTAAAAAGTTAGGTATGCTCCACACTCGTCTGCAGCGTCATCTCGATGATCTTACCGAATACTACGGTATTTGGGTAGACAATTCGGCAAGCTATACTCATTACTGAACCACCGGTAGCTAACTGGAATGAAAATTACCTCACCCTCATCCTCACCCGTTTCTTTATACGAAACTGAGGCATTTATTCCAGCTAGGTCCAGAATGTTGAAAAACACCTGGAGCGGCCACCTACAAAATTTCGACTTCACACTGTATTTCCTTGCTATTTGGTCCGCCGCGTCTGCACCGAATTTTGTATTATCATAAAATCTAATCGTTTTCGGTATACGTTTGTTACTTTTTTCTATTTCCATTGATTTATGAATGGAACTTAGTACAAGATTTTTTTTTGTTCGTTTGCTTTTATACACTGTAAGAGAAATATGATTCGATTTATACAGTTTGCTTGAAAACAGTATCATTTCGTCTTTCCGTTGTTCGGTTACTTTAGGCAATTCTCGTTTATTCCCACGGATTGTTCCAATAATGGTAGTGTTCTTCGCAAGTAGCTTTGTGGCCAGTGAAACACTCGTAAAAAAATATCTGTCGTTACGTTCCTTCCCCATCCTGTGAATGGCTCCATCAGCTTTAGAACAACGAACTCTCCAAGTGGAAATGAATATTCTCTTCTCGCATCCTTTCCCAAATAGGGAAATCCATTTATTACATACTCGCTATTGACGTCGCACGCTAACCAGAATTTTATGCCAAACTTGTCTGGTTTGTTCGACATATACTGTGTAAATCTACACCCTAGTCTTCGATGGAAACAACTGCTCATCAACAGTAACGTATGAACCTGGTTTATAATGATTTTGGGCAACAACCTTGAGATAGCGTTTAGTTTGTACTGATTAAAATTATCAAATATCCAAAACGTTATAAACACACACACACACACCTTTGTGGGCGGTTCACAGCGATCGATGGATTCGATCTGTGAAACAAGCGCGCGCGCGTTTCACAGATCGATCGAACCACCAATCCTTTCGTGGTACGCCACGTATTCCTGCTTAACTTGTCAAAGAGAGACTTGCTATGTTGCAACTTAGCTACACTCTCTTTATTTGAAAGTTACCGTATAAATATATTACCGTATGAATATAAACAAATTAATTTGTATATATATATATACACACACACACATATATATATATATATATACGTGCTTTCAAATGATAAAAAAATTTAGTTATTATAATAAGTTAACGATGTGTAATATGAGCCGTTTCGCACTTAATTTCGACTACTTATGACCGAAAAACCAGTTGAAAAATAGGTTTTTCGGGCAAAAATAGGCTTTTTTGGAAGATAATCGAATCGAATTGCACACCACGTGATAGATAATTTTAAGACGCATCTAACGATGTGCGATGTGAGCTATTTCGCACTTAATTTCGACTACTTATGGCCGAAAAACTGGTTGAAAAATAGGTTTTTTGAGCAAACTTAGGTCTTTTTGGAAAATAATTGAATTGAATTGCACACCACTTGATAGATAATTTTAAGACGCATCTAACAATGTGCGATATGAGACGTTTCGCACTTAATTTCGACTATTTATGGCCGAAAAACTGATTGAAAAATGGATTTTTTGAGCAAATTTAGGTCTTTTGGAAAATAATCGAATCGAATTGCACACCACGCGATATATGATTTTAAGACGCATCTAACGATGTGCGATATTAGCCGTTTCGCACTTAATTTCGACTACTTATAGTCGAAAAACCGGTTGAAAAATGGGTTTTCGGGCAAAATTAGGCTTTTTTGGAAGATAATCGAATCGAATTGCACACCACGTGATAGATAACATATATATATATATATATATATATATATATATATATATATATATATATATGTATATATATAAAATATGATAAAATTGTTTTGTGATAAAAGTAAACAATAAAGTCAAAAAAAACTAGCAGTAATTAATTTTGTTCTTACTAAAGTATTCATGTTGTTTAATTTTTATTTATTTAAAATATATGTTCTCACAATCCAGATATGATATGAACAAAGCATACATTTCACCAATAATATATCAAATTTTAATTTTGTGGAAAAAAAAACTAAATTTGTCCCATGGATACTGTTATTAGTACAGAAATACTTTATGACTGAATTGTTTCGCTTATAATGCAAACTAGTTGACAATTGAAAAACACCTACTTAATAACACAAGCCTAATATTTATAATTCAAAATCTCTATGAACTTTGCCAAAATTATTAAAGTAAAATTTAATTCATAATTAAGGCAGAGGATTTAAAACATTCATAGAGAAATATAATTTTATTGTGTTATAAAATACATTATAAAATTAATGCACTTGCTGATGAAAAAAATAAGAGTAATTGTATTGAGAAATTCTATTTAAAAACTATTATTTATTAGAAAATAATACGAGAAAATTACCTAAACATTCTTGGAACAAACTATTTTGAATACAGGAAATTTTAATATTTTTACATCCCAATTAAAAAAGCATTTTTTTACATTCCAATTAAATACAATGCAGCTGACATTTTTAATATAAACTACATGTATTAATTTTAATGCAATGAAAACAAAATTAAAAGCAACTCACTGTATGCATGGAACTTATTATAAGATTAGATATTTCCTAGTATTTATTCTTGACCAAAAGTAAAAAATAAAATAAAAACTTTATATAAAATTGTAGTATTTTATATATATATTTTTTTATAAGGTAATTTCTACATTTACTAGCCAAAATGTAATTATTACTAAAAACATCATTTAAAAATATCTTGACTTAGAAATTCAAAATTGAGATGGCAAAAAATTACATTGATGAAGATAATTCATTAACACCAAAGAATACATATGTTAATTGTACTAAAAATATTGCATTTTCTTCAAAATTATGAAGGTAATAAAAATTTTGTAAACAATTTTAATAAAAAAATGTTTTTTTTTATTTTTGTTTATGGCTACTTATATGTTCAAAGGTACATAATTAAGGGTTAAAATCAAGATTTAATTAATACAGCATTACATATCTTTTTAAAAAATTAAATCCAAAACAAAATAAAACAAACTTCTCCTTGAATTTATACCCTTCAAGAAAGTAGGAGTTGCCTTTGGTTGTTTGTTTCATTTTAAAAATAATTTATTGTTATTACTTCTTTTTTTATGTACCTTACCAGTACGAACACCAAATATTTATCTCATTAGAAACTTTATGTGCATGGTAATAAATCTAAATGTTACTTTGTTTACTTATTAAATTAAAATGTTTTTTTATACTTTCTTAAAGCTACTTTGGTTGTTTTAATACATTTAAATTATAATTAGAAAAATGTGAGTCAACTTATTCCACACATATATATTAACTAAAAAAGTACAGATGCATATTAAATTGTCATTACAATCATAAATTTATTTTTAATATTGTGTTAGTTAATAATATAAATGTTTTGAACATTTTTAAAAAATTTACATCACCCTTAGCTATTCTAACCAAAAGTTAAATAAAAGGGCACTTATACAATTAACAGTACTATGATAGAAATTCATTTACTACTGCGCAGATATATTATTTACAAGTACATTGTGAAGAAGTATCGACTAATAAATAAAATTACAAATGCGCAATTTTACAACTCCTTAACGATTCATATATTTCTGCATTTGATGAAGACAGCTTTAATAACATTAGTGATGTTTGGATATTAAAATATTTAGATATAATTTAAATATTAATAATTATTAAAAAAAGAATACCTTACATTGGTATGGATTTCATTTTTATCTGTTGAATTAAATAATATTTATTTATTAAACTAGGTACATAAACATTAAATTAAGATAATTAAATATTTACTCATATTAGATAAATAATGCATCTGTTGTTTAGTTTTATGCCCTTTAAATAATAATTTTCTAATAAATTTTAATTACAATTATAGATTAAAATTATCTAAACTCAATAAGCACACAATACATTGTAAATATAAATACATTAATCTTCTTTTATATATGGTTTAAACTCAATTTCAAAATTTAACAATGACTGAAAAAAGTAAATCAAATTTACATTGATATTTTCAGATATACAATTTGGCAAGGCTTTATCTTCCTTACACTTTGCTGAAAACTAATTGAAACAATAATTTAAAAATAATAACTGTTGGACCCAATTGGTATTATTCCATATAATTTTCAGCTAATATTATAACTAAAACCCAATGACTTAATTAAGACAAATGCAGAAGACATAATTTTTTTTTATTTTGTAGAAATTGATCTATATTACATGAGCGTTCCAATGTCAAAAAATATTAATTCCTAACATTTTGTTATATGGACACATTCCTGAGACAAAATATATAACCTATCTTGTGAAAATTTAAAGCTGATAAATATTTTTTATTGTACTTTGTACCCTATTATTAAGAAAATAGGGTTTAATCTGAAATGCGTGCTTAGAAAAGCATATGGCAACCAGATTGTCTTGACATGAAACAGTTGATAACTAACCTCGCTCTAGATACAGCGGAAGGGGACAAACATGGCATATCTCTATTCTAGCGAATGAGCCTACTAAAGCACACTGACCACACTGACATGTCGAAGTCGAAAAAATATCGTTACAGATGTCTGTGCTCGTTAAACATTTTTTCAAACGAAATAAAATTCAAATATAATCAGTTACTTAAAATTTTGTAGGGTGATCATTACATATAAAACCAACTATTTACGGTAAAAACTATAGTTTAAAATCCAACTACCTTCCACAATCCACTGATCTGATATACATTCAACAAGTAAAATCTAAAAGTAGAGAAAAATCTTGCATCTCCGCGCTGAAGTTATAACAAGAGATCAATGTCACTAAATTTACCCTATACTTTAGAACGCTTCGAACGACATTTTGAAATACGGCGTGATTTTTTACAGTCTTGTGAAGCAACATTCGTCTGAGTACTTTTTAGTTCATCGGTAGCTTTACGTTTTGTACCGACGATAGGTTTAGCCTGTAATACATGATTCGGTTGTTCTACCTGAACATCTTCGTTGGGATGTTCTTGTTTACGATCGATTTCCGAGAGAGCTTTCACATCGGCCGTGGGTTCTAACTCTGCAGTTGTCAAATCGTCTATTACGATTCCAAGTCCTTCAGGCCGAACGCCTTGATTTACGAGTGCTTGTAAATCTTCCTGTGGAAGTGGAGCAAATACAGCACCGCACCCTTTGCATATAGGTGGTGTAGCAGGAGATTTTGATCGCCAATATTGCAATTCAGTTTTACATTTATTCAGCTCTTGTAATAGTGTACTAAATTTACGTGATGTTTCTTCGTTTTTTTTATCGTTTTCATCTAACCGTGTAGCATATTCTAATGTTTGTTTTTGTTGCTCGGCAAGCTGTTTTTGTTGTTCTGCTATCTGTTTTTGCTGTTCAGCAGTTTTACGCTTACAGGCACGTAAATCTTGTCTTAGAAGAGTGAGTTGACTATTATACCTACAATATACAATGGGATATATATATATATATATATATATATATGTATATATATATATATATATATGTATATATATATATATATATATATATATGTATATATATATATATATATATGTATATATATATATATATATATATATGTATATGTATATATATGTGTATATATATATATACACACACATACATATAACTTATAATATGATTACCTTTTCATTCCTTGTTTTATTTTACGAATACGTTTACGTAATACCATGTTTGATTGGGGCACAGGTTCTGATAAATAATGACCTTCTTGATTTTCAGATGTGTTGTGGGACGGACTTTCATCTCCTTTATGTTCTCCACCACTTCCAGCACCCAAAGGCGATGAATCCAGGCACAAATAGTTTTTGTTATTACTGCTCGCTAAATTAAAATAGTAAGGAAATGATCTTTTTATAAGATTATAAAATTATGATTATATATTAAAATTTGTAAAAAATACATAGCTTTTTAAATCTTTACTACATACATATATATATATATATATATATATATATATATAGATGGATAGATAGGAGAGAGATATTAATAAAACATAAAACTAAAAAATAAAAACTCTAGTATTATAAAAGATCAATGTTAACTATTGTCAATAAACTAAAATTTTATTGACAATAGCATACTGTTTATATCAAAGAGAATTAACATAAATTTGTCAATAATATATATATTTATATTTCTTTCTAATTTATTTACTGTTATATAAAATATGCTAAAATACATAAGATATAAATGCAAAAATACATATAAAAAGTAAACTATAAATAGCCTACTTTATCTAGAAAATAAATTAAATTCTTACAAGAAAATGTTCCAGTAAAATCCAAAAAGTCAGCTCCAAAATAAGCTATTTCAGGAAGTCTTGGTTCTATATGTTCCTTAAAGTATTCCATAGCCATTGTAGATAAATCAAATAGTTCATCAGTGACTTTATAAGGACGTGCCAGCTTTGTTGTGACTTTGATATAATGGAGAATTCGGAACACTTCATCAAGAATCTGGATTATAATAATTATCACTTATTATTTAATCTTATTGTTGTAAAAAATAATACATACTTACTCAAAGAAGTTTTATCATGAATCACATTTTTAAATGTATATTTAGTTTCATTAAAATAAGTTATGATGATAGAATTTCTTTTAGCAATAATAAATATTATTCTTATTAGCGCATTTACACACAAACACATACAACTGAAACTTTTCACATATTGATCTAACTGACAGTTATATTTGTATTTTATTGTATATGTCAATAACAATAATAAATTAAAAGAAAAAAAAGATGTGTATTAGAGAATTATAATATAATGAATAAGTTGGTTTTAATATAATTAATTTTCAAATAAAGATGAAATAATCACACATTTTAATGCAATAAAAATTGGAAACAGCATACTTTTTTCTCATTAATAGAAATGGACCAAAAATATATCTTTCCCTTTAATGCAACAGAAATGAAAGTGAACTGTTTTTAATAATGAGATAAGTAGCCTACATTTTAAAAATTACAAATTATTTCCTTTTACACAAAAAATGAAAAGTATAAAAAAATATTAAAACATAACTATTATTAAATATCTTTTTAAAAAAGTTATTTTTACTTTATTTATACAGATACATAATGCTCATTTTTTTAATGTAAATCAACACATTTGCTGATTATCAAGCATTTATATTAAAAAATAATCATTGATTAATTCATCTATATTGAATAAAATATTACTTTGACAGAAATGTATTTTTTGTAAAAATAAATCTATGTTCAAATAAATTTTTTTTAGTATTCACTTAAATTTGGTAGCAATGTACTACATAATAAAAAAATAGTGTGTAACACTCATTTGCAGTAATTTAAAAAAATGAATGTTTAACAAGTGCAAGTATTATTAGAGGAACTGTTGTCAAAATAAGTTACTTTTTACAAACATGTTCATTGTAACAAGTTTCAAATATTACACATTAAAATTTGGTGATCCGTTTTAGAATATCAATTATGTAATAAAATTAAAATTTAAAAACATACTGTTTACAAACTTTGAAAAATAACTATATCGATATTTACAAAAAATATCATTTTCATTTCAAATGAAAAGTGTTTCTAACAAACTGAATTATTACCTAATGAAAAACCTAAATTATAAATAAAACATAATGATAATAAAATTAAAAAGCAATTTTAAGAAACAACAAAAAAATTGTCAATACTTTCTAAACTATTATATGTAATATTATAGGAACTATATTTCATGAATAAGTTAAACAAAATGATAGTTTTTATGAATTATAGATGTTATTAGATACAATTATTTTTAATTTATATAATTAGAAATTATTGCAATGAGATGATTTATTTCTTATAATTTATTATCAAATTATTGTCTAAACAATTCCATACATATGGATTAAGTGTATAAAATGCATTAAGTTTATTAACATATACACTTAATTGAAATTTAACTATACTATTCATTGAGACTGTTTTCCAGTATAATTAAAAAGAATTGCTTTTGTACATAAACTTTTAAACTATTTTCTGAATTGTATTAGTGAAATTATTACATTATACCAGATCGAGTTATTACATCAGGCACATATTAAAATTTAAAAATATTACTTTCATACAAACCTCTCCTGCAAAAAAGCAACAATGTTTACGCTCGATATGTTTTCCAAAAGACATCTGTAAAAGTGTAAGTCGCATATGTAACGTTTCTATTATATCTGATTCACACGCTAGTGGATGATTTCTACGAGCAGATTCTCTCCGAGGCATTTTCGCCTTAATGCTCTGGAAGCGATTTAACATCTGTTTCTGCAGGCGTTGAAAAGTCGAATTTAATATTCCTCCACATATACGATCCATGGTATGACACACCTTTAAATAGTATTTATAGTCAAAAATCACTTAAAACTGCATAAAAAAATTTGACATTTACCATACGTAGATGCGCTATATTTTTGTAACTTAAATAACTAAATATTTTTTCAATGATTTCTGGAGGCAAGTCAAGTAGAAGCGTAGACGAACTCTGAGATTCTTTATGAGAATTACTTGGCCCGGCTATTTGTGTTTCATGTGATGTAGACTGGGATATTTGTGACAATGTAGTAATAACAGTACTGTGTCTTGTGAACTTTGCTGGTCCATTTTCTGAACTGGAACTTTGTACTGCACTATCTGTTGATGTGCCAGCACTTCCACTGACATTAGTCATCTGACGTGTCGAAACCATCCTTCTTAAGACAGTCTTAACCTAAGTATAAAATAATTTGAAAAAAAATATTCGAATACCATATCTATCAAACTCACAAATCAAGCAATTATTTTCCGGACAAAAGAACTTGACAGATCTATTTAAATTATGCATTTACTAGTTAAAGTATTATTATCAATATAAATGGCCAAAAATAGGTTTAACAAATAAGATTAACAACAAAAAAATAAATATTATCGAAACTATGCCACGGAAGTAGAAAATTAATATGGTCGATTCTTACCCTAAACAGCACAAAATTATACGTCTGTTACGCTAAATAAAAGCCATAGCTGTAATATTTTATATTTTCTGATAAATTTCACAATCTGTTTAACACATTAAATATATTTTAATCGAGCCTAAACTCATTAAAGCTCTACAATTACATTAATACTTTTAACTTGTTTAATTCTATCAGAAAAATATTTCCAAAAGCCAAGATCACGCTGGGCTTCGCGCAAACTCGTCAGAGCTATTTCCAAACGTTTGAGTCCGCCTAGACAAGTCATGTCTGTCTTGTAGCGACATCGTGACAAAAGGAAACATCAAATTCGAACAGAATTATAAAATATACCAATTTTTAAATTAACAATGCTAACGCCTCCCGCGTTTGAAAATCGTATATAGTTTGAGTAATTCTCTTTAAAATTTCATATTTCAAAAGCAGTGTTCAAACAGTATGCTTACAAAGGTATGCTTTAATTTTCGTATTATAGAAAGTGTAGTAGCATTGGTCAATATCTCGATGACCTATGACTACAAGGTAATCCGAATAAAGAGAAACTTTGAATTTCGTAAATTATAATATTTTACTTTCCCTTATTTTCTAAATAAAAAAACGGAGAAAATAAAGAACGAAATTTCGAATAAAAACCGAAAGCCAATATCCTTATTGTGGTGTATTTGATTGTAATAAACAAATGCACTCTTTTTGACATTAAATTATTGTTTATACTAGTGTGTTTAATTTATAATTAAAAATTTCAAATTTTTCACAAATGCTATAGAGTAGTATTACATTTGTAAATAGTTTACCATTTTATTTATTTCTTGCATATCATCGATTTTTAATAAATTTGTAACTGATTAAAAATTAAACTCAAATATATATTTTAAGATCATTATTTACTTTCACACAGTTTGTCTTTGGAAATAAAATAATGATTTTCGTGAAAATTTCAATTTATTATATTGTGATTATAATTTGCTAATAACTTTCTTTAAACATTTTCACATACATCATATATATATATATATATGTATATATATATACATATATAATTTGTTGAAAATCTTTATAATCACATTTTATTTTCCATATATGTTATTTTTTAATTTATCTTTAAGCATTTCAACTTAAATACATTATTGAATATTTTCAATAAATGCAAATAATTTATTTGCAGTTGGTAATTTTCCAGTGAACTTTTGAATATTTTATAGTTGAATTAAGTTTTAAAAAACAACTTTCACTGTTTTAAAAGTATTATGTACTCGTATGTACCTATTTTATTTACTTTGTGCCCAGTATTTTATTTATTTGAATAAGTAACAAAAATGAAATAACTGTTAAATACTTATATTGATGAAAGAAATAAAATTGTATGAAAATTCTTAATAAAATAAAAGGCTCAATTAGATCATTTAAATTTTTTAAATTTTTATATACATATAATCTATTTATTTAATATTCATAAAACCAAAGATAAATATTTTGGTCGCTTTGAGTTGATTTATTAATAAAATATAGTGAATAACTCTTAGTAATTTTATTTTATTTTTGGATCATAACTAATTTTTTGATATAGAAGAATTGTATCTGCATCGCTAAAAATTTTTTTTATTACAAATTATATTACCAATTAATCATTTTAATTTACATTAAAACTAATCTGATATTTTAATAATAAATAATACTGTAATCTAATATATTAGAAATATTATGATTCTGCATCAATGACTACATTTCAAATAGGGAATAAAGTATTTAAAATCTACCTGAAGATAATGATTGAATTAAATAGATTGAACATTTAAACTGAATGGAATTTTAAGTTATGGTAGAGCTTAATATTAAATTAGTTGATATGATTTGTGTTTTCGAAATTTAAGAATGTTAAATTATATTTTAAAGTATTTTTCCCAAAGTATATGTAGTACAAAAAAGAAAAGCATCTAAAGGTAAAAACATGTAGTGATCGATTATTTATTTATTACGTTCAGAAAATGATTAATATTAGTAGAAACTGAACTGAATACACAATAATCTCTCTATCGATACATTACATAAATATATTTCGTGTAAAAATATATTATTAATACATTATTTGATTAAGAATAGCTTCTCAATCTTTGAATTTCATTTATAATTAATCACAAAAACACGGAAAACAAATGGACATTTCCACTTATTCTATTCTACTTACCTGAATGATTTGGAAAATAGACACAGTAGAATGCGTTTAGTTTAATCCTCATCAACAGATGCTGAGACGATCATTTACGAGTTACGAACTAATTGGTTCACTTTTAACTGTTTTGTTGCTTTTTTCTATTCGTTCAATAACAATTGCTATTGACTATTTTCAGTTAACAACCCGATTGTAATTTCTTTACTTGTTTTAAATTATTAAACTAAAGATTTTTTTTAAAAAAATCCTTATCGTGAATCTTTACACATTCTTCGAAATTATTATAAACAGCGATGAAAATTCCTTTTGTAATATTTCTGAGGATCTTTAGTAATCTTTTCTTAATTAATCTTCATCAGTTTAAACACCAGTGATCTCTATATTATAGTTCTGTATGAACTTTTAAATGTCATCGGTTTGAAAATCATTAATTCTTTTCCATAATATATCTAACCAAGTGCCTTACGTTCATCAATGTTTGATTTTACGACTTTGACTGTGATATCATAGTTTGTATTTACATTCTGATTATTTTTTCCAGATACAAGTCACTGTTATGTCTTTATATTGAAACATGCTTATGTTATATTTCTAATAGCATTACGAAATTTTAGAATCTTTTTATGTCACCAATAGCTTTAATATCTGTTGAAAACTTTACTTGAACTAATATCTTTTAAAAACGTGAAAATATGTCAAAAATTGAACTTATAAATACCAGTGTTTTCCTTTGTTAATTTTTTGATCCAAATAACTTGAAAGTTGTTTTTATGTTTGTATATTGCCTAGTAAAAAATAGAATTCAAGTAGTAACGCACGGTTAGCGTCTATTATATGAGAAAAATCATCCCACTTTATTCCTGGGAGAGGAAAGTATTATTTCACTTTTATAGACTTTTTTAAAGTAACGAGTAAAAGAATGTGTGTAATATATGAGAGGTTTCAAGTATTATGATATCAGTATTTTATATTTTAATTTGAAAAATATAAATGTAAAATAATTACACATTTTTTAATATACGTGCTTTCTATTACGCCCTTATTATCATGTTGTCTGTTTAGTACGTTTAGTATGTCATTAAAATTTGGTTAGTAAATCAGTTAAAGTTATATTTATTTATTCTTCTTGACTTATTATTGTTTTATAATTATGTGTAATATAAAAGCTCTATATACTATTTTAATTATAAGAAACGTATACTAACGAATCATATAGTATAAATAGATAGTTGTTAACTATATTTTACTGCATGATATTTAATTAAAATGCACTACTCTTGAACAAAAAAGGAACATTATTATGTTTTCTTTACTTTATGTCGCTTTCATAAGCTCTAGAGTAATTAACGCATTTAAGTTACAATTATATCAAATTGTTAAATGTTTTGATATGAATACATCTGAATAATACGAGAAAATGCACTTATGTTATACAAGTCGGGAAGAATTTCACTAGGATTCACTAGGGCGTGTCACTAGGATATTTTTATAATAAAAATAATGATAAGGAAAGTTAGTTGAAGTCATTTGGATCATTATATATATATATTTATACTAAAGTATTTTTTAAGTATATTTAAATACTCTTCAAGTCGATTCAAATCAATTCAAAAGTTGATCAGTTTTGAATTTCACTTAATACTGAAATTGAAATTTACTTCAAATAGTCTGGAATTCTGATTATAGTCTAAGTATTTTACAAATTAAATTAAACTAGTTTTATGTTAGTAACAGTGCAATTATTTTGCATAAATAAAGAATATATATATATATATATATATATATATATATATATATATATATATATATGATTTTCATGTAAGTTTAGTTGCTCGTATTTGCAAAATATCAAAGTCTTTTCTAAAATCAGAATTTATTTTCTATATATTAATTTTTACTGTAAAAATGTTTTTTTTTGAAAAATAAATAATTTTAAACATAACTTAAATATTGATAACATTTTTTTGCAATTATTGTTTAACCATTTATTAAGCTACTCTAAAACTTTTAAATCATTTATCAATTTATTTTATTTTACACTGAATGCAAATAATTCTGTATACAGTTCTATTTGAACATTTTTCATTTATCGTTGTTAATCTTCCCAACATGGACGAATATATAATTCCTAAACTTACCTAGAAACCGTATGTTTATCACTTTTTCGGAATGCACACGTTTTTCTCACAAGTTTGCCGAATTCATAATTTTAATTTTTAAATACTTATTCTTGTTTTCCAAAATGTGTTGGTTATTATATAATTTACTTAAATTAAACATTTCTTTATTCTTTTTATACTCTTATTTAATGTATTATGTGAAATAATATTTAACGTCGTGAAAGAATACTGAAATAAAGTAAAAAATATATTTAATAGATAGTTATCCAGAATTGAGCTTCAAATACAATACTAATTATCATTAAAAATCCAACAAATTCATGTTTTTTCACTTACATATCTAAAAATTAATCAATGTTTAAAGCGAGCAAAAATATAAATTTAAAATAATTAAAATATATATTTAAAATGTACCTAATGTTTATTTAAAGAAGTTTTTTCGTTAAGAATTTTATTTATTTTATTATATAATTTGTTAAAATATAAATTTTTCGAAATAAAAAATAGTTCAGAAACAGATTCAATAGTCGACAATTTATATTTAATATAGAAAAAAATAAAAAAATAAGCATTACATTATTTCTAAAACGTTTCTGAAGATTTTTTATATTTGTTTAAGTATATTTTTAACAATATCCGTGTTTATAAAGGAAATTTTATTATGTAATCTAATACGAGAAAATTGATTAATTTTCAAAGAAGAGATTTTTCTCTTCATAAATGAATTACTTTTCGTCATTACGAAATTTTTTTTTTAAATATTTTACAATTGGGTACTGTTCATTTTAATTTTGGATTATTTTCATCTTGATAGTAATAGTATTGTTTTCAAGTCAGAGAACACCAAAGATATATATTCAGTTTGAGAAGACGCACAATTTTCTGTGCTTTTGCTTGGCAAAATATTTATAAGATACATAAAATTTAAAAACTAGATTAAGCGATAATAATTGATGTTCATTATGCGGAATTCACAATTTTTTGTATTAAGATGTGTCAAAGCTTCAGCAATAAAATATATGTTATATTTGACAGACACTAATACTTAAGGAAACAAATAGCCAAACATCTAGATTGCAACATATTCTATCTTCATGGATATGAGCTGAGCATTTTAGTAAAAGACTGATACTTTATTGCTTTTAGAACTTATTAGTCTGTAACATTTTCATTAAATCATGCACTCAACGCCCCATTTCATCCTAAAATTTCTACAAAGCAGGAGAATCATAAATTTAATTTTAAACTAATTTTACGATTTAAAACAATTTAGCAAAATATGAAAATATGTTCCTAAAAAATAACAAGAAAACCTACAAAACTAATAAAATGGATGTGACAACAAACAGATAATAATACAGTTCCTTAAGTAGAAATGGAAGGAGGGATTGCAATAAGAAAAGATAATATATCGACAGAAATTATTTACTTGAGAAATTATAAAAAGGTAGTAAAGAGATATCAAAAAAATACATTGGAAATATGTGAAAAGAAATATGTGAAAAAATGAGTTATCAAATCATTTAAATTGGATTAAAACAGAAATTTATCATGATTGATAATAATAGTGATATATATATATATATATATATATATATATATATATATATATATATATATATTAACATTATAATTGTGTGGTTTTATATTTATTATCATTATAATGCTTATTCTGGGTGTCTTTAAATTACATGAATTTTTGTCTTCTGCTACCTAGTTTTAGTATGTATGCCATTTTTAGGTATATATATTGAAAATAGTGTTAAAAAATATAAACTCAAGTGATTCTATATGACGAATACCTCGGGAAATGTATATACACACATACATACATATATATATATATATATATATATATATATATATATATATATATATATAAAGCACAGATTCAAACTCGTGTACATCAATCAGTAAATCGATCTAACCGTTTTCAAGCTAAGATTATTTCAAAAATAAATTTTCTGCAAAGTACACCATACTACATTAGTCATAATTATAATTTGTCAAAGATCCATATTTTGAATTATATTGTGGTACACGAATAGGTTTCGCAAATTTTCATATGCAGAGGATTGTTTTATAAATCATGTATACTGTCAATCAAATGCAATATGCAATTTCCATTTAATCGTTTACAAACATGGTATCTACAATATCTTACCAAAATGATGTCATAGTTACCGTAAACGCAAATTGAATTGTTGTAAGTATGCAGCCGTATTACATATGGTTCGCCTTTACTAACTTCGCAAGTAAAACATCTATCTATCACTAGTGTATCATTCTTTTTTCTTCGACATATAATGCTATTTATGTAGTTTGTCGGACACAGCATGGACAGTATGTGTACGGTAGTCCATGAGTTCCAATTATACTGCTGATATATTATGTAGAAATAGTATATTGTGTTTAGAGCATTGTTAAAAGTTTTAAATAACATTAAAAAAAATAACACCTCTCATTGCAACTATCGATTTTATATATATATAAATAAGAATTAAAACATATAATTTTTTTGAATAAAAATCATTAACATTTTGGAATAAGTTTAAAAAAAAAAAAAAATATTATATTCAAATAATTATTGATAATAATAAGATAATATTTCATCAAGAACTGATGTAAATTTATATGTATGTATACACACACACACACATATATATATATATATATATATATATATGTATGTATGTATATAAATTACATTTTTCAAAAGAGTTTAGAAAAAAGCTGACGATTTACCGGATTATAAAATATTTCTACTAAAACTGAAGTTCGTTATTTGCGAATGTATATGAGTGGATAATTCAAATTGAATACCAAAAAAATTTGAAACAAAGTTTAAATAAAACATTAATTAAAAAAAGAAAAATTACGTCAGTTTATTAAACATAGTAAATGCCCTGGAATGTATATAATAGTTGATTGTTCTGAAATTATTTTTATGTGATTAATAAAAAAAACACTAGTTTTTAACATAATGTTCAACTTAAGACAATTTGTTACTTATATAGTTTTATTAGTCAATTTGTTTTTTACAACAGTTAGTGGTAAGTAAATATATATATATATATATAAATATTGAACATAAATATTTAATTACGTAAAAATGAAATTAAAGAAATTTCTTTTATTATTTTGATACTGAAATATACTTTTATATTTTGTATGCTATATTTTTATAATTTTATATAATTTAATAGAAATATATATTAAGTAGGACAAAATTATAAAAATTAATATGCATTATAATATTTTTCATAATTCTATATTTCCCATCAGCATAATACAATTTTAATATTAGTTCCATTAGTAGGTTAATAGTAAATAAGTTACATTTCTTTTCATAGAAAGATGATTAAAGTGTATTATTTTTAATTTGATAACTGAATTTATTTCTTAACAATGCAATGAATGGGAAATTAGAAGGAAATAAAAATATTTCTTAGCCTTTTACCTCTATTGTTGTGCATTATACATACACATACACACACACGCGCGCGCACACACACACACACACACACACACATATATTTATATATATATATATATATATGCCCACATACCGTGGTATATAGAAAATAAATATATGCTTTAGTGTAAAATGGCTCAAAATTTTTCATACTACATATATATTTGCTATTGTAATAACATTTCTTCATTGTTAGTAAATGTACATATATACTAAAACAAATGAAGTGATCAAAATATATTTACATATTTTTTTTATAGAATTCTATTCTAATTTGCGTATATTGATAAAACAGCTTTACTATAAAGTAATTATGCAAATGTTAGAAGTGAAATTTAATTGCATTTTAGAAAAAGTATTAACATTTGTTTAGAAACAAAAATATAGGAATTTTTTTATAAAAAAGGAAGAAAATTTAAAAATCTACAAATATATTTTATAACGAAGTGCGAGTAATGATAAATACTGTTCAAAAGAATAAGAAAAAAATAATGAAAAATTGAAAGAACAGAGAACGATACATAAAAGTATGAAAAAAACTGTTATTTTGAAAATATGATTATCACCTCACTAAAGAAAAAAACGTAGACAGATAAATAAAGAAAACTTCGAAAAATGTTTATCTGTTGTAAAATTCTACAAAAACGCATCAATTTACCAATTATATGCAAGTAAAAAATACCGTAACTCACTTTTGATAATATTATTACTGAAAACAATTAAAAAATTTAAGATTATTACTACTAAATATTCTTATTTGGTGTACGCATTGCTTTATAAATATATATTTCTTATATAAAACTTAATTTAACAATATTTATCTATTCATTTTTTCAGTATTATGAAGATAAAAATTATTACATATATTTTTTTGTAAAATTAACCGTATTTATTTTTTTTTTATTATATTAAATTTTTATTATATATATATATATATATATATATATATACATATATATATATATATATATATATATGTATACAAATATATACATACATATACAACAGTGTATCTATCTGATATAACAGTGTCAACGTAGGTTGTAAACATGCATTGTATTTGGCTTCAACTCTGTTGTAGATCCCGAAAAATGTTCTACATTTATATGCACTTCCTTGACTCGTAACGCGTTTGGCTATTTTTGTGCTACGTGAGTCATAAATATCGGTGTTCGGAAATCAAAAACCTGTTGGTTATAAGTCGCATACATGTGTTGTTAATTTATATTATATGTAACCTTAAATCAAGGTTTCTTATTCAAATTTCTCTACCAGTAATTTGAGCACCGGCAATTATGAATTCGTTTATAAACATAACAATATCTTTATAATTAATAAGGTAAATGATTTTTAAAAAAATATGGCAACTATTATGTATATAATTATAGAAAAATGTGCAAATCATTACTATTAAAATGAAATATTACATTAACTTTATTGTTTGATGATACAATTATTTCAATATGTATTATGAAAATGTAGCTGTCAAAAAGTATCATTGTTGACATAAATTCACTGCTTTCTCTCTCTCTTACTAATATATATATACTAAAGAATCTATAATAAACATGGTTTTGCCACCTAGTTTTTCATTATAGAGACAATTCATTGTAAAGAACAAATAAACAAATAATACTAGATGTATAATATGGTATAATGAAAGAAAATTAAATTTATTTTCATACGTTAAAGCAAAGAAAGAAATTTATATTTTATACTTTTCGGTACTTCAACTGTACACCAAATTCTTTAATTTTTATCTAAGTATAGTAAGATATATATATATATATATATATATATATATAACAGTAACAACAGATAATTTTTTCACAAGTTTATTACTAGCAATAAAACTAATAATTTACAGAACTACTTTAGTTGATACTAATAGACAAAATAAGAGAGAATTACCTAAACCTTCACTAAGGAAGGACAATATTCTCGCTTCTTGACAATTCTTTATAAATCAGAAAATTGTACTCTTACTATGTACTCTTATATAAAAGTAAACCAAGTAAAAAAGTATTGTTATTGAACTCAAAACACAACTCGGTCAAAAGTGAAAAAGATGGTAAACGTTTGCCCGAATTGTGGTATTTTTATAATACCAAACTTAGCGTAGATATGACAGACCAATGGCTAGAAAATATATTGTGAAACCTGGATCACGAAGATACCTTTACAAGGATTTTATAACATCTTAGGATCTTGCCGGAATAAATGCATGAATATTAACGAAACAACAGGGAAAAATATGTCAAGAAAAGATTTCTTATTTGAGTTAACTGAAGAACTTTTACAAGTTATTATAAATATCTAAGTGGACAATCCTCAACAGAATCAGAATAAATACTTTCGTATACACTATAAAAAACCAGACACATATTTCGATGAAACGTAAACACTGTCATATATATATATATATATATATATATATATATATATATATATATATATATATATATATAATATAATATTTATTTACAAAAGTTAATGTACGATTAAGTTTAGATAATTTATTGAATAAATTGAAGGACAATACGTGAATGCCAATAACGATTCATAAAATTCAATGGAAGATGTTATCAAATTCTTCTAAGAACCATTACATATTTTAAAGAATGTCATCACAAAAGTAAGATTGCAATAATGTAAATGTGTCTGTTTAAATTGTTATAAACATTTTTTATTAACAATTATAAAATATTATATGAACCAAATAGCTAAGAAAATAAACAATTCTCGAAGAATTGCTATGTTATGGAAAAAAACATTACTAGTTCATGGACCACATTCTGATATTACATAGAAGGAATGTATGTTAATGTTCACAATTAATGTATCGTCTTAAATAAAATAAAAAAAGTAATTAAAGTTAAGTTAAACAAAAAAAATATATAAAAAGCGGCACTTGTTTAACCTGGTTGATGGTGGTATTTCCAATTTAAGCAAAATAAGACCTTGAACTTAATAAATCAAAATTAACTGAATATTTACATTCATGATAAACCGGATACGAATATTTGTGATTTTGTACGTTTCTTTTTTCACCCTTATTAAAAACCACAGGTGTGAATATACACAAACATATATATATATATATATATATATATATATATATATATATATATATATGAGTATCTAAAACCTTGTCAATCATTCGGATTTTTTTTAATAAAATATTTATTACAAGTCACCTTCAACACTAATGGCGTATTAGATTAAATAAACATATATAATCGAAGTGTTTTACTATGAAACATTTTATATAAATTCTGTTATATCGATATTCATTGTAAATTAATTTATATAATATTCATTGTTAAGTATTTGGTAATATCCTACTTCTAAAATGTTAAAAAAAAATCTCTCACTTATATATTTATGTAAACTGCTTTTTTAAAAGTGAGGGCATCTTTTTAAGAACTAAGAAAGTACTCTTTTCTCGATGGTTCTTAAGACTGTTAGTTAAGTAGTAAATACTTAGTTTTCCATACGTTCGATAATGCATTAATAGATTACAGGTCTTATACATTTTTGAAATTTCTAAAGGATGCATATCGATATATGTGTGTACAGGTCAACATATTCCCGTAGACGTTAATATTGGCCACTTAAAAGTTGTTTTCTGTAACACACTGTGTATAACACACTGACTAATCAGTATTAATTGTCTGTGAACGTTTTGTTAACGTGTCTGAAAAAATGGAATTACGAAAAAGTGTACGGTTTGTTTTTTAATGAAATTCGGTTCCTGATGGTTGACGTAACGTTCAAAGTATCGATTTAAATTGTAAATTAAAAATTAAGTATTCTTTAAATACATTTATTTGTCTAATATTTTCTTATTATTTTATTAACTTTTTTCAACAATAATTAATTTACTAGACTCACGTACGGTAAATTATTTCTTGAATTCAAAATTCCGTTGATCACACGGTTTGAAATAAAGAATAATGTAAATAGAATTAAAGAATTTTAAACATTCTTTTCGAATTTTCACTAATTGATATATATATATATATATATATATATATATATATTATTATATATACAAAATATATATATATATATATATATATATATATATATTTTTGTTTGTTTTTATATCTGTAATGCCTGATGATATTATTTTAATGCGTGATGATTTTCGCTCTTTTTGATCATTTGAATGTCAGTTTCATACTACCAGTTTTAACATGTTCTTGCTATTTAGATATTAGAGACTCTAATATCCTTCTGAAGATGATAAACGTACCGAAACTAGTAATAGAAAACAGACATTTAAGTGATTAAAAGAATGAAGTCCACCATACACACATACGCACACACACACACACACACACACATACATATATATATTATATAAGATATATATATATATATATATTATATAAGATATATATATATATATATTATATATATATATATATATATATATATATATATATATAATAAGAACGTTAAAAGCTTTTAAAACCATAAAATTAAACATTTCTTATCATTATATATTTTTTTAAATATTTTATTATACTAATATGAGTGAAGTTGTTTACTTTCGAACAGATATATTATATTAGGGTATCCAATTTGAGATTTTCTTCACACTTTTTCTGTTTGTATGTTTAAATACACGTTATGGCCCTTTAAAAACTGAATATAAAAAATCAGCAAATATCCATATATTTTAGTGCATAACTAAAGAAATTTAAGTAACAAGTGTTATAAAGATATGTAAAAATTTTGTTTCAAATTATTACATAAATACAAACATATCAAAATATACACGATTAGTTGCAACTTTTCATAATACTATTTTGATTATCCATACTGTATTAATCAGTACAGAAAAAAGACAAGTAATAGAGTATTATGTATGTAGTATGTCGCCAAATATGTATGTAAGACATGTTTATAAAAATGTATGTCAAATATAGTATGTCACCTATTGTTATATGCAATGTATATCAATAAACACAATACTTATGAATCACTGTTGTGACTTCTTTATTAATTAACCGCTTTTAAACTGCACCTATAAATGGATCACTCTTTTCAATTAGTAAACATAAAAGAGTTTGTGCCGTTTATATTTTTAATTATTATTAATTTTGTTCGGTAATCTAGAGAGTTTTTCACAAATTTTTCTTTAGTATCATAAAAAAATATTCCTTGTACTTTTATGATTGGATCAATAATTTTTATAATGTAATAAATTTTAAAAAAATGTTAAGAATTTAATTTGATTCTCCATTTTTTTAGGAAAAGTAAAAATCTCTTCATAATTAGATTTTTCAACAATACTCCCATATTTTTTAAAAAAGTATTCGACGCAGATCTTTTATAGGTTTTTTATTCTATTTAAAAAATAAAAGTTATCATTATTAATATCCGTTTTGAAATTTTCACTAAAATATCGTACCATCATAATAAACACCAGAATTTGATAAAACAACAGTGCTTTTTATAAGTATTCCCTTTAATTCATTTCTAATTATTAGTAAAAACAAAAATTAAAAAATGGAAATAATGTAAAGATTAGATAAAGCATTATATATTGTGCCTTAGTTAAAACGAACCCCATATATAAATACAATATTAAAATCGTTTGTTTGCAAATCACAGCTTTTGTCATTTACAAGTGCTAATATATTGTATATACTGAAGTTATCATAACATTTTTCATCGCAATCTATTGTCAGTAGCACAGTGATCTTGTAGAAGAGGTATAACTTTTCATATTTTAGATTTTTTTTAGTTATACTGAAGTTGTGAATGATGTATTTTGTATAACAAAATCTTTTTATTGTTGAGCGATATTTCAATTCATTATACAGAGTGAATACGTTGGTTCGAAGTAAAATTTCAGATACTGACACTGCTTAATAAATGAACCGTTTTTCATATGTATCAAATTTGTAAAATATCTAAAACGCAAATATGTCACAAGCAATGTAACAAATAAAAATTAGTAGAAATTCTTACTTAAAATTCATGAAAGACTGCACGTCACCTAGTGAACCGAATAAGAATCAGTAAAAAATCTCTAAAAATAAATCGATATTGTCGAAAATCTGTTTATTTGTACAAACAAATTGATTTAACACAGATTTGAATAAACAGTTTACAAAATAAGTTCGATTTTTCAATAATTTTGATTTTTTCTTAGTCGTAAATTAAAGAATGGAACAATAGATTAAAGTTTAATGTCTTAATAAGACAAATTGATTACTTTAAACCAACAAAAGACAATAGAATCATTTTAACAATGAAGCCAGCTTCAATAATCACTATTAATTCAGTTATTCATCAATTATTTTCTACTGATTTCGATAAAAATGGCCGACTTTAAATACCATGACTTAAAATAACCCTGCCAGATAAATTTAGAGATTTAACATTGTTATTTCATAGAATAATCAATAATGATTAGCTTAGAAATAAAAGATATCATACAAAATTTCTTTAAAATAAAATTTTTAAAGAAAAAGTTAATGTTTGATGTATTGTTTCAAGAAAACATAATATCGGTCAAAAATGTTTTTAAAACAATATTAATTCATTTTCTTTTTAAAGAGTTTATGATCTAGAGCTGAAATTATATTATTTTCAATACGATGTAGTAATTTTATGTACTTAATATGATACCATGAGTTTATTTGACAGAATATTTTGATAAATATTGATATCTAGTCGACTGTAGTTTTCTAAGTCAATTGACTTCAACCTTTATGATTATTTTTACAGGAATATTTTAAAAATATATACATAAATACTTTTCGAAATATCAAAGACTTAAAATTAAAGATCATTAAGAGATTAGTATTTCTTTACAAAATTATTCCTGCAGTTTTATAAAAATTATCTACTAATTAAATATAGAGATTTGAGCTGTGTTTGAAAACAAGTGGAATTTGTTTCAATATTTCTTATAAATTGTTTGTTGCAAATAATCATTTAACATTCAATACAAAATATTATATTATTTTAATAAAATTGTGTTGCGTTTTATTTTTGTTATGATATATTTCTTCAACAATTCTGCTATTAAAAATTACAATTATGATCTATTTGAAATTGTAATTTTTAATAACATCAATAATTTCTATGATTATATCATTTAAAATTTCAAGTAATATATCTTACTATTTGAATTTATTCAAAAATTTAGTTAAAAATTGATTAAAACAATTAAATGAATATAAAAACCTTTAATATTGTTTTAGTAGGCCTCTTCTAGTCTTCACAGCGATCCAAAATTATTTTTATGGAATTGCTTATCAAGCATATAACATGAATGAAATACAGTGAAAAACAATTGTTATATCTATATTACTAAAAAATATTATAAAATGTTTTTTTTTTAATTTTTCATTTGCTGCAATAATAAGTTAAGCACCTGGCTTAATATTGTTTTATTCGACTTTAAGAGCAATTTAGAACAATATTCATAATTTAAGACAATTTTCTATTTTAAAGTGTTATAATATTTATATAAACCACAAATCTCGTCCTAGCTTTCAATTAATGAAATAGAATGACAACACACACATCACGTAAACATACTAGAATATAATTTACAAACATGCATCTTCTTATATAAAATTATACTTTATTGTTTCATTTAAAATATATAAGTGTTGCTTTTACTAAATTATATTACTGAATAACATTTTTGTTTATCAAAATAAATTATTATTACTTTCTTTAGTACGAGATATGATTTTTTTTGTATTTAATGAAAGGGAATCATTCATTAAATATTTAATAAAAAGAACATTTATATCAATAATTAAATCCATATTTTAAAAATAAATCTGTTAGGATTTAAATAAGATTTTTTTCGATAAAAGAGGAAACGTAATCATTCCGGATACAGATAGTTAATTCGCTATTAAATATAATAATTGCCTAATTTATATTGTGTATATGTATTGTGTTTATGGAAATAAATAAATACACGCATTATACATGACATCCTGTAAAATCAATGACATGATATTAAAAAAATACTGTACGTTATAACAAAGTTTTAATCAATTAACTACTGATATAATTATGATTTAATTACACTAAGTAATTAAAACACACACACACACACATGCAGACATACATAAATACATATATATATATATATATATATATATATATATATATATATATATTGATCTCGATAATATCGAATACAGATATACCGAGTTCTCAGGTATAGCAAGTAAGTGATCATTAGGTTTTAATTGTGTATATTTCTATAAGGAGCTAGATAAACGGATATACCGAAATAATTTAATTTTCTCTAAAACTTCTTTACATGATTAAAGATAATGCTTGTAGAAGATAAATGTTCTGTATATTTCCAAATACAAAATTATCTACGTATGTTTATATTAATGTTATTTCTATTAAAACTAATGTTAGTTGATGCTTCAAGTGTGTTTGTATGCTTAAGTAATAAATATGTTTATATTATTTCCTGATACTTGCACATTTTTATATGAATTTATTTGAAAAATCTAAAAAATTACTCTATAAAAATATATTTGTATGGTGAATTTTGAAGAATATAAATATTCTGTTATGATTTTTTTATAAAATGCTTCTAAACTTTGTTTTTGGTTATTGTCAATTTGTCGGTTTTCAATTTTATTCCACTGGTAATCAAACCAAATGAAATCAAACCAATTAGACAAGATTGTCAATTGAAATAATTTGCAAATGATAATGTAAAGAACTTTTAAGTATATGTCTTATACATGTTAATAGAACGTTATATAAATATAGAGTTAGTTACTTTGCATATATTTGTAAAACGTAAAAACTGAAAATGATTACGTTATTATTTTCAGTATTTTTTTTCAGTTAATAATTAAAATAATAAAGAAGATAGTAAAATTAACTAAGAATAAAAAACATTTTGAATAGAACTAATACTTGAATAAAAATTGAAAAATAATGATATACAAAATCTATGCAAAATGATATCGTATGTATAATTAAAAGTTGAGTTTATAAAGAAGTATATATATATATATATATATATATATATATATATATATATATATATATATGTTCTATTTATAATATTTTGTTATTACTGATATAATTTTAATAAAAAATATATTTCTCTCTCATCGATAATTTATGTTAAAAGTCTACATAATTACAGTTGATAACAAAAAAAACGATTTATATTGTCTATCATTGAATGCACATGATCAATATTTTAAATCAATATCGATTTTGCATACGTTAGTATTAATTAAAAAAGAACAATTAAACTAATACAATAAAAGCATTGCATGATATAAAAAAGTTGCTTTTTCTATAGTTTTATATATCGAACTTTGTTATTTGACAAATGTTTCATCGTAAATCAACTGTAACATGACTCAAATTCCAGCGATGTAGTCATCAGGAACTTCATTTATATGTTCATGTGCATATTTATATATATATATATATATATATATATATATATATATATATATATATAATCTTCTTTTGAATACCTGTAAATAAACAGGTGTGGGGATTTGAAGGGCAGTATTTTCCACACATGTTATTTTTTCTCAGAAATATGCCAGTTAAATTATTTTTTCTCCCTCTCTAACACGAAATTTATATACAGGTAATTGTACTATAAAATATTTGATAATAATTCAATTATCAAATAATTAATTCAATTAATAATTCAATTCAATTATTTTAACTATCAATTCAGTTCTTTATACAGAATGATTATAAAAATACCTGGCCCTAGTTTATTAAGGAAAATATTATATTGTACACAAGATTAAAGAATATATTATAATAAAAAAATAATTTTAATATTATAAGAGATGTTGAAAATATTTTCCATTTCATTCACATATATTGATGTATGCAAATATATATATATATATATATATATATATATATATATGTATACGTGTATGTATGTAAACTAGAATGTTGCGTACTCTCACTGAAGAATATAAAAATGAGATCTCGGTGACAAAGAGAGCTAAGGAGGTATATCAGTTGCTTCATTTATAATCTGTTAAACATTTATATTTTTGAAAATAATTAATTTTTATTGCACTGCTGTTAACTGAAAATGTTTGTAAAAAAATTATATTGTAATTAGCGCCTATCGGAAAGACGACGGAAGTAATTATTTTCTGATCAAAAATGTTAAATAATTAATTAAATTCTGATCATTTTGATTGTTATCTATATTTTAATGTTGATGTCATCCTCGTTAGAGCGCTATTGGGTGCTCAGCGTGCTGAAATAGTGCTCTAAAATATTAAATATTAATTATTATTAAACATATTCTCAATATACATATATATATATATATATATATATATATATATATATATATATATATATATGTTATAATTTCTAAACAGTTTTTTTTAATGTGATTGATAATAATTTATATATAGTTAATTATTATAAATTAACTCGTATTCTCTTTGCTATATACTAGATATGCATAACATTGTAGATATAAACTTGACCTTGCAATAGGTAAAAAAGTCAAGAATTTCTCAGACGAATGTAGTATCTACTAGGAATTGAATTTTATCGTTTTGCTTTTGTATAGTAAAACCATGAGGATGCTAGTGATCAGTGTTTTATTTATTGCAGTAATAAATAATCTATCAATATTTGTATGTGTTTGTGGGTAAATATTTCTTTTATACATCTATTATTATATACTGTTATCATTTGGATTTGAATCGTTTATAAAATAGTAAGTAAAAAACTATATTTACAATTATATGTCGGAGAGAAAAAGAGACTAAAATAGGAAGTCAAATTTTTCAAGATATTAATTTTTTGTGTAACATACTTTTGATTAATTATGTACGTTTAAAAACTATTGATACGTTGCATTACAATGTTTATATTTTATTTGAATTTATTAAACTTATTTTAATTTATTTTCATATGCTAAGACCAGATATATATTATAGTATCTATTTATCTTGATTAGTATTGTTTCCTTGTCATATTGTATATATTATAAAAAGTGTATGTATATATATATATATATATATATATATATATATATCAAAACGAAATATTGTATAAAATATAAAGTTTATTATTTAAAGTAAGCTTCAAAGAACAAGGTAGTTTTTCAAAAAGAACAAGTTAAAATATCAGAAATAAAAACATTCTAATAATACGAAAAAATAAACCACTGAAGAATATTTTAGGAAGTGGCAGAGAAGCACAATGTCAAAAAATTAAAATTATATTTAACAACTAAGTTGACGTGAAAGTAATTTAATATTTTCTGTTTGAAAAATATGTAAATAATCGAAAAGCAACAAAATAAAGGAGTGTTTTTATAAACACTTTTGAGCCGTGATGGCTAAATTTCGTGAAGAAATATTAGTCAATTTGTATGTACTTTGTTTTTTAAATACAACTACTTTCAATATCATTTTTTATTTTATTCATATTTCTAAAATAAGTTTCATTGGAACATTTTATACAATTACAAAACTTAAACTTGACATATTAATTCAATGAAGTCAAACGTTTGGAGTAAGTACTTTTAATAACAGTCAATTTATGCACTGATTATTCGTTGTATGTATCTAGTATATTTTTTTATTCAACGCAGAATATTTTTTTACAGTTCTTTTGTGAGGGCTGTGTAGTTTACAAATATATACATATACATATATATATATATATATATATATATATATTCAAATATTGTTAAATTTGAAGACATATTATTAGTAAATATATATTATTTCAATTCACGATAAACTAATTAGGAGTTCAACCTCTTACAAAATATTTGCTACTTACTAAATGTTTTTGTATGTATTTCATCAGTTTTTATCAGTTCCTATCTTCTTCTTAGTTTTCTTTATATTTTCTAGTCTACGCGTGTCGTCTGTGATTTTCCGCAATTGGTCACAAAACTTCAAAAAAATTCCATTTAATTATTGATGACAAACTCGAAAATAATCAAATCCGCAAAAGTTAAGCTCACGAAAGTTGAGGTTTAAAGTTAAACCCATGAAAAAGAATTACAAAGAAATAGCGAACTGTTGAAATGTTTTAAAGTGTACATTTAGATATAAAAAGTAGTAACATATATATAAATATATATATATATATATACATACATATATATATATATATATATATATATATATATATATATATATATATATGTAGAAGATTCAACTTTGAATTTTTTTGCTATCTTAGCGCTCTAATGATATCTCCATTCGCATGATGCGCATATGAAGCAATAACGAATGATTAATAATTATTTATTGAACGTTTTTAATCATAATTTTATTTGTGGTTTGTGGG
Organism: Acanthacorydalis orientalis; assembly: GCA_034766995.1. Taxonomy (NCBI): domain Eukaryota; kingdom Metazoa; phylum Arthropoda; class Insecta; order Megaloptera; family Corydalidae; genus Acanthacorydalis; species Acanthacorydalis orientalis. The sequence goes on along the minus strand of CM068321.1, from coordinate 12,444,458 downwards.
GTGGAAAATAAATATTATTTTATGTATTATATATATATGTGTGTGTGTGTGTGTGTGTATATATATATATATACATATGCGTGTGTGTGTATGTGTACGTAACTACATCATTTAAATGTATTGATATTTTTCTTATTCTATTTACACAAAATAATTGTTTTTTACTATGTTTTCATTTGTATTTTTAAATATTTGCTTACTACATGTATGTATTAGATCATTTATCATAATTTAGTATTATATGATTTATGCGCTTTTATATTGTATGTATATATATATATATATATATATATATATATATATATATATATATATATATATATAATGTATATATTACCTTGTTGTTTATAAATTTAGGAAAATATGTATTTTAATAGTTTTAAGTCATTTTATAGTGAAATTTTTTTTTCATAGATGAACAGAATTTTCATCTATTACATAGAAAAATCAAGCAGGATTAAAACTTTGCGTATATAAAAATATCGATATAATTTAACCATCTTACTGGAGATCTTTATGGATGTTTTTAAAATAAAAAAAATATTTTTCACAGATCTTTTGATTCTAAAAAATACAATTCAATAGATATGTATACATATATATATATATATATATATATATATATATATATATATATATATATATATATATATATATATATAGACATAGATATATAATAGAGCGAAAAACAAGAAGAGTTCATATCTGACAAAAAATTTACAGTTTGAAACTCTCTTGTGTGTTAACAATATTTTTTTGGTTAAAATTAAAGTTTCAAAAATGCATATACAAATTTATATAAACCTTTGTACATGTATACATGCCTTTTGTATATATATATATATATATATATATATATATATATATATATATATGTTTGTATAATTAAACAGGTGTTCTAAGAGTTTTTGCAACCTAAATTTTATTTTATAGACTATTTTTTGTCATTTCTGACTACGTCCACAATTCGTGTATGTTTTATTATTTTCGAACAAATTATTAACGCATTCTGAATATGCTGACCTGACAATTCAATTAAAAAAGCGACACAAGAAATCAGCAATTCAATAATATTTAAAGAAGTTCAATGCTAAATTACTTAATGAAACATATTCGATCAGATCCATATCTATTTTTTACAGTGTTGCGTTCCACGAAACCTAGATTGAAAACCTATGTAACAAAATACTAGATTGAAGTCAATAGCAAAGAAATAAAATAAAAACATAAACAAATTTATATTCAGTCACGGCTAAATGGCTTCATTAGGTGTGAAGCAATAATAATAAAATTGACAAAATGTATAACGGTGAAATTATTTTGTGTATATGTTTAAGAAAATATTAAGTAATATAATAATTTAATAATTTATAATATATAATAATTTTAATTACGTTCATTTTACTTCATACTATTTTCTATTAGAAAAATCATACTATATTAGAAATCTTATCAGAAATCAACTGTGATAGTATTGTAATTTATTTTCATTTATTTAATATTAATCGCTTAGAAACACAGAAATTTTTTAAAAAAATTTCAGAGGAGACAAAAGTTACTTTTAATATCACAAAATGTTTTTCATCTCGTCTATTAATAGTTATATATTTTTTTGTAGTGGTTATTAAATTATAAAAAAAGTATAAAAGATAGAAACTCGCTGTTGAATCATTACGAGTAAAAGAAGTTGTTTTTACATATATAGATTTGCTATTATCTCAAAACCAAAAAGAGAGATAAGCTTCTATGTCTCTAATAAATTGATATATATATATATATATATATATATATATATAAATATATATATATATATATATATATACATAAATATATATATATAAATATATATATATATATATATATATATTCAATATATATATATAAAAATATATATATATATATATATATAAATATATATATATATATAATAGCAGAATTGAATGAAATTGTTGAAAAGAACAGAAGATACAAGAAATATGATTCTTAACTATTAATTCAATATATGATAACTAAAATGACTCAAAAAAAATCCTTTTCATTCATGTATTCTCAGAATGCGTCATGTGAAAAAAATGATGAAAAATAAATAATGTATATAAACATATAAAAGCGTCACGTATGGATGAGCTAAGAATTTTTTTCATTCAAATTGAAAGTGTGTGTATAGAAATTTCGCTTATTGTATTTACCTGTGCTAATTTAACGAAATATTTATCAACGTACAAATATCCTAAATGTATTATAACTATATAAATAATAGTTATAGACTTAAACATAATATCATTTAAATAAAGTGTATACTTTTTTATTTAACAATTATCTGTAAAAGAAAAGTACGAAATTTGACTTTATAGAAAATATGTTATCTACGATATTTATGTAATTTATTTTCATTACAAAGTTATAAATTTGAAAGACATATGTGTTACATTATTATATATTTTATGTACAAATAAAATAATGGATATTTGTACAATAACAAAAAGTACACAACATATTCAAATATATATATATATATATATATATATATATATATATATATATATATATATATATATATATATATATATATGTATATGTATATATATATAACGTAAATTTAATTTTTAATGGTATATTCATTGAAAAAAAAAAATTTGATTAAATACTATCTTAAAGTGAATAAAAGTGTGTACTCGTGTAATTTTTTAATTAGCCATACTTTTAAAATTCATGAAAATTTTGTGAGAAAAAAACGTACTGAAATTCTTTTTAGATGACACGAAACAATTTAGAAGTCGAATAAAATTAAATGAAAATAATTCACCTAGTTATCAATTCAATTTATATTGAAACACGTTTACAATGTGTTTATTTTGACCTTCAATTAGGTACTCTTTTCATCTGTTATGAATGTTCATACACAATAACTGTTTTATTAAGACAACGAAAAGACGATTAAGTTATTAATGAATACAAGGCTTTTAAACGAGAAATTGTTCGTTTCCAATGTATTATTTTTTTTAAAAAAAAGGTTATCTGGAACATAAAATAGCATTGAAAGTAGATAATAACGTATATTATAGGTAATATGCTAAATTCTTTTCTAGTGATAAAAGAACTCATTGTACTTTGTATGAAAAAAGTATGTAAATATTTTCATTAAAAGTTATTTTGATGAAGTAATTTTCCTTAGAGATTTCTTTCATACAAAATACAATAAAAATTTTTTTCATTGTTAGGAAAGAATTTAACAGAAAAATGTACTGAGTCTACAATATTCACTTAAATTGTTTTTATAATTTTATAAAAATACATATGACATAAAATATTAAATGACAAGAAGAAATGGAAATAGTATTTATAAAACAATTTAAAAGAAATATTGTTTCTATTTAGTTTCGATTATGTAATCTCTATTATGTTCGAAAATAAATATTTTATTTATTAAGTATTAAAGTAAACAATTTTATAGAATGAAAACAAATATGACATTTTGGTTATATAATGTAAACTTTTCATTAGCATGTCTACTTTTTATCAAATATTAAACTGATTGTATTCTCAATTAAATAAATTACAATACTAACCACAAATATTTTCTATCATAACCACAGACGTATTAATTAAAAATACCAAAATCAAAAAACAAAATAAAATAAAAATAAACTGTAAATCATCTTTGTAACATATAATAAATTTTTTTTTAATTTAAATGATATTAAACAATTGTTGAAAACTAATTTCGAACGAAATTTTTTTGCAACAATATGATGTTAGACAGAAAATACTTAAAATTCTTGTTCGAATTGTGTCAATTGAGTGTTCTTTATTTGTACATCCGATATAAATCGTTACCATTATCACGTGCTATTTAATACACATTAAATACTTGAACACGTTTACAATAACTATTAGACAGTCCTAATTTCACGTTAGCATGATTGAAGTCATTTATAATTAAACATACAATTTAACATTGTCTGTTTTAATTAATACAATAATTTTTGGGTATCTGCTAAATTGATCACATTAAGAATAAAATTATTTCACGTTTTTAATGAATTTTAATTATTATATAAGCATGAAATTACAAATACAATGTTGTAACCATATTTAAGTATTTATACATTCTATATTTTTATTAACTTTGTACATTATTTAAACCGAAAACAATGGATGATATCATCAGAAAATTCACATACCCTGTCAATGAATAACATTTCTTTATTTTCTTTAAAATACTGCTTGTACGTATTTGTGAATTATGTTTATATTCTATAAATCTTTTATGTAACTATAAATCGTAGAATTTTCATTAAGCACTACTTAATAAACGATAATTAATTAGAAAATAAACTAAAATAAAAGAGCAACAAACGTGTATAACCTTATAATAATAAATTACGATCTAACCGTTTAGAAAATTACTGGAAACAAATATGTAAATATCGACGAGGGGATTCGGCTAAATTCAATATTGTTAACGTAATGACATTTTAATATGTCAAAAAATTTGGATAACATTTAAAACATTCTATTTGATAGTCAGTAAGAATATTAAACATATATTTGTTAAATAAATCACTATAATTTAATGTTTATAATTATATATTAAATTAACATATATCTATCTATCTATATATATATATATATATATATATATATATATATATATATATTTGTGTGAATATATAAATATATATATATATATATACATATATATGATTTTGTATGGTACGTAGTACTCAGAAAGATTTAGTAATGAAAGTACAGACTCATGAAAATAACATTTAGTGTTTCATTCAACAGCAACTATGAATATTTTTTTGCATGCATTTATACATGCATACATACACACACACACACACACACACACATATATATACATATATATATATATATATATATATATATATATATATATATGTATATATATTATGCATCAAAGAACAATCTTTTAAAGTGACATTTACAAAAATACATGATTCTGAAAATGAATGATAATTTTAATAAGATCAATTTCACTGTTTATTTGCAATACCTTATGTGACACAGTTGTTTAAGGATAGTACAAGTAAATGTATCAAAACATGTTTCTATATTTAAATGAATGTATTCTATTTATTTATACTACTGCCCTTGCTCTGCTTATATCGTATTGATTGTAAGATGTAAAAATAATAACATTGTATATTTTAAACTTTTATCATACTAAGATGATTTACTATCAATACAAACGAAATGAATTCCATATCATGGTGAAATGTGATTTATGAAAAATAAATATGTATAAGTATATATATATATATATATATATATATATATATACATGCATTGTAAAAACTGATTTCTAGTTCTCCTTGATCATAAAAATCTTAAATGTAAAGGTTTTTTTCTGATAAAAAAGTTCTCGTGCAGATATGAATCACAAATATAAACTCTGACTTTATAACATACTTAACTGCTCATTTTAGATTAGATTATACTTATTAGGAACCATTTATCTTTTAGGATTTCCTTTATAAACATTAATAATTTATTGTATTATTTAAATAGGAATTTATGAATTTGAAGACAATTAAATATGTTTGTTAGAGCGTGACTGATGAATTAAATTCATTGTATTATATTTTATATATATAGTTTTGAATAGTACTGTCGTGGGAAATTCGTGGAATTTTTCTCAATAAAACATGTATGCAGATCGGATATAGATATAATTTATAATCCTGTGAGATTGTTTGGTGGCTGAATATGTTTTTCAAACTTTCAAAATTTTATTGAAGCTGTATTTTAGATGACGTTTTATTTTCATATAATTATATTCATTTTTAATAAAAATTGTAAATAATCATAATACTGACGATATGAAAATACATTTTCCTTAATGTTTTTGTGGATATGCGTTTTTTTTTAAAAAAAAAAATAAAATAATTGCTATTAGCGTACCAAATTCGTGAACTTGTCATAAACGGGAAGTCGTGAATAGAGCGTTGCATGAAATGATTCCATTACTCTCCAATTTTAGAGAATGGACGTTATTCTGTTCGTTTAGGTAATTGTAAAAGCATTCAAAATATTCATAAGGACGATATATATATATATATATATCCACGCCTAGACTAAGACTTTCGTATTTCGATTCTTGTCTATGATTGGTTGTTTAATATACAGTACACTTTTGTACTAAGAATCAGTCTAAAAAATAGAAAGGTAAATATGTCAGATAATTTAATAAAAAAAAGTTGTTTAAAATTTAAAATTTTGATGATGAAGGTCAAAATTAATATCAATATCCAGAACCAATTATTTAAAATATTTAATATTATTGTGAATGTCAAAAACTAACATTTATAATAAAATATATACACTTGCTTAAAGTTGGTATTTTTTATTGTAAACAACATGGATTCTTAATATCTTGTAGCAATTATTATCAGTTTTTCTTAATTACACAGTGAATAGTGGCATGTTAGCATATTCATGTACCAATTCTCAGGAAGATTTGGATAGTCTGATACCTGGGAACTGATACCTGAGGAAGCCAACAACCAAATTACTCTTTAATGTGCATTAAAACGAACACTGATATTTTTTATAACAGTAGCCTACATGTTTGGTATTTATTACAACAGATATAAATACACAAACTACAAAACGTGCATTGCTGTATACTCGCGTAAAATGCTGTGTACGAGTGCATGCAATAAGCAAATAAAGATAAGAATGAAAGGACAAAACTACACACGTGTGTGTAGTTAAATATCATATTATCATATATTATATTGATGTATTTACTATCTCATATATTATACTGCGATATTGTCAATTGTGTAAATACTAGCCTCGTGAATATCCCTACTTTGTTATTGTTTAAAGTATATGTTGTATTTTTTAGATAGTTTATTAATATATTAATTAAAATAATATTTATTGTTTATGCATTATACTACGTATAGAAAGAGAAAATATACGTTTATTAAAATTATTATATAGTGAAAATTTTTATTACTAAATTAATTTAGAAAATTGAAGTATATTTCAAATAAAAACACAGCAGACTGAAAATCAAATATGATCTTTATTCTTTTATACTTATTTAAAAGCAAACTAGTTGATGAACTTTTTACGAAATTGTTCCCGAATCAGCGACTACTTTAAATCTGGGTAGAAATTTCTTAAAAAGTTAACGAGCAGTTCGAAAACACATATTTTTAATCTGTATTTAGATTTAGAGTATTTGAAAGGTATTTTTCGATATACTAAGAAACCATTATGCTAAGAGCTAATAGATCATTTCTTTTATATTTTAATAAAAAATGTTAACATAAAAACATGAATATAACAATTTCTATCACGAAACATAGCAATTAATCAATCGAATAGCAATTTATATTAAAACTTTTCTTAATTTTTAACACAATAAATATAATATTGTAAAGTATATTATTAGAATAAGTAGCAGACCTAACAATAAAATGTTTGGAAAACTAGGTATCATCTGAAAGAAAACTGATGATAAAGGGATAAAAATATATCACTTTATATCTTCTTGGTGATATATTCAAGATTATAAAATATTTTTCTATTTTCAATTTATTTTGATTTTATAAAAATTTTTTAAAATATATATTTTTAGATTACATTTTTTTTATTCAAGAAATTTTTGAATTGTCTATATTTTGATTATAACCTATTAAACTCTATAAGCGATAACAGCCCTGAACTCCGTATACCTCCAATCATTTAACAATGGAATAAATGTTTTTTGATTCTTTTTTTTGAAGTATTTACATTAAAATAAATAATTTTACTCCAAAAAGAAACTGTGTATATTGTTTTTAATTAATGAATTTCATTTTGTTATTAGTGCACAGTTAGGAACTGAGGTTAAATTCACTTTTACAAATGAATTATTTTTCCACCCGACAAACCGCAAAAAGTCTATATCTTGACACTCAGATGATGATGATATTACTATAGAAATACACATAAACAAGAAAGATTAATAAATTATTTATTTCATATTTATATCAGAATTTTTTGTAGTTCATGGAGTGAAAAAATAATTCGTTTGAGAAAATATATGCTAACTTTTTCTATATTTTTTCTTTTTTAATAACTAGTAAAAATATCGTTAAGATCTTTCCACTCTTTCGTAAGAATTATTTTCAATAATCACATTATTTTCATGTTATATAATAATTTCATACTTTTAAATAGTTTCATTAGCACCTTTTGAACGTTACTAAATAAACAGCCAATTTTGTAATTCGTAAGTAAAACGAATCGATTTGTGTAGTCATAAGTTAAATATAAACATTCTTAAAAAATGCGATAATGTCAAGTATTTAAAATGTAATGAACCATGAAAATATCTCAGTTTTCAATATGTTATTTTTACGAAATTAGCCTTGTTCGAATTTCTTACAATATTCTCACACCCAAATGTACGAGAAAACTAGTATAGACTAATATTGAGTATGAAATTATTTTAACTCGAAAACGTTTTCAATTTAAGACTAATTACAATCTTTTTAACTTGTTAATACTAATTGATAACTAGCACTTTATAGTATATTTCTTACAAGCTTGTAATATAACTCAAATACTACGTATAAGACAGTTTCCGCAAACGAACAAAAAATATGCACATGTAACCAGTTGTATATTTATTGCGTAAATTATATAGCAATTAAAAGGTAATACATTTCATTAATATACAGTTTTAATGTTATTATCTTTCATAAATTTCTTTTTCTATTTCCTATATAACAGGTGTATGAAACATGCAGTATGATTAAGATATATGTAGAATTTTTGATTCGAATATACTTTTAAAATTTAAATATATTCGTTTTTAATTAAAATTAAGATATTTTTTTATTTTCATATATATATATATATATATATGCATTTATATATATATATATATATATATATATATATAATAAAATTCATGGAATCAGTAATAATTTTTAATTTTTTAATACATTTTTTAAAATATTTAAAACAATATTAACACAAATTAGTTGCATCATAAATTAATTATTTTATCACCACAAAACCATAAAAAATATCTTTGATCAATAATATTCAATAAATGATTATTGCCCTTTTTTGATTGTTACTTATACCCATTTCGAGGACGATGTCATCATCCTCCAAGTTCTAGGGTGCAGAAAAATCTTGTTAAATATTATAGGATTTGAGTATCAAAATTGAGTAGAAAATAAAACAAGATGTGTATTATAATTCAAATGAGAATGCAATTAAATCACATGTAAATATTTCGAATACTTTTTTAAACACAATCAAACAGTAGTAAGACATATAATTTAAATACTTATGTCAATTACGGAGGTAACCTTAAGTGTCAAAAATTTTAATTATTTTTTTAAAAAAAAGTTTCAGAACCGTTTACATTTTTCCAAAAAAGTATTTCATTGAAATAGTTCTTGTTATTAAAACGTGACCCAATTTCCTTCATTGAGATTTAAATTTCATTGTGCGCTTATGCATTTTTAATCGTTGGAAATGACACCTTTTACAATAATTTCAAGGCAGCGTGCAATTTTAAAAGATAAGAGTGTGTAAAAATAGAAATAAGTAAAAGTAATAAAAGTAGTGAGTGAATGATTTTTTTTAATTTTATGAATCATTACAAATTTAAATTATAATCCAACGTGTTTTTTAAACGATAGTGGAAATAAGAATGAGTTATAGCTACAAATGATAAAAAAAGTAAAAAATATTTATTTTGAAAATGTTTAACGTTTAAATATCCGAAATGTTACTTATTTAAAATTTTGAACTATTGAGGAATACATCAGAAGACTTGATTTATTTCCAGATTTTAATGTTAATAAATAATATATCTCTTTGTAAATTAATCTTCTTAAATGAAACATTATCGACCGTTAATTAAATCTATTGTTTTTCAAAATTTAAGACATTTCGTACATATAAAATTAGGGTGTTAAAGAGAATGAACATATCGATAAAGGGAAACTATCGTACATATATATATATATATATATATATATATATATATATATATATATATATATATATATATATATACATACATACACATATATGTGTGTGAGTGTAAAACGGTGAGTGGGTGTTTAGTTGTGTGATTAACATATTAATATTATAGTTAGGATTTGTTGATTTACTGTAGCCCGAATACTTTTCATATTTTGAACCATTTAACCATTTCTTGGCCACAAATTTCCTATGCATTTTGTGGTATTCTTATTTCCTTTCTCAGTGTATCCTTTTTTAAGCTTCTTTCCTAATTTTTTGTCTTCAGTCAATCAATCATGTAATACATTTCTCGATTTTACTTGTTGAAATTTGTACCGCTGCTTTTTTTCTCAAATTCTTTTTAATATATCTTTAACTTATGATTGTTTTCGTGTACAATTTATGTTTCTTTACATGAAGTCATACAGAAATGAAGTGTTAAATTAATCATAATCCATATTTCACTCTTATAGGTAAAACTGATAAAATACTTTCATCGAATACTTTTTAGTACCAAACAACATGGACTTTGACTTAAATTTTGAATTTGGTCCTAATAAACTTATTTTATTTTTAATTTTCTAGCAACTTCCGCAATGAATGATCTTTACATAATAATTAATCAGGTCAAATGCACTTCTACTTTATTACTTTTGAATAATTATTTATTGTCTTTTTTGTTATGTATTTATAACTTTTTATAATGTTTTTTTTTTTAAATAAAGAAAACGATTAAGCATATTTTTCGACTGACATCTCTATCTCTATCTATCTATCTATCTATCTATCTATCTATCTATCTATCTATCTATCTATATATATATATATATATATATATATATATATATATATATATATACATATCATTATAAAAATCAAACTGGGTAGGTTTTTTAGGTCATTATGACCCAAACATTGTTTTAATCGAGGTCGTTTTGAAGAAATTCTACTGTTTATTCGAAAAAAAGAGGACTTGAACCATATAAATTGAAATATACTTTAAGCTACTAGCAAATCGTGAAGCGTTGAAAATTATATAGATGTAGAGAAATATTTTTATGAGTACAAATGGATACACGTGAATAAAAAACACAACAGTTACTCCTAAAGGTTTTGATTTGATGAGCTGTATTTCTCATTAATAAACAAACCCATCATAGTACATACACTTGTTAATGATGCTATCAAAATTATATGCTAAGGGTTAACTTGTACATTGTATGTTAAATTGTAATCAAAATCAAATGAATTTTGACCAGTGCATTATTACATTAATTGTTAAAATTAATTCTATGTCTTTACACTGAATCAATCATAATTATATTCAATTAAAATATTTTCTCATCGTTTTAGGATTTTGAAGTGCCAAACTTAACATTTAAAAACATTGAGAGAAAGATTATACAAAATAATGAGGAATACTTTGTGGATTGAAATGTATTCCATTTTTCCGTTCATATTTATTTTCTATAAAAAGGCACTAAATTAATTTGTAATTCTAATATAATTTAATAAATCAAATATCAACATTCCTTTGAATTATAAAATGTTATGATATTTGTCATTAGTTAACGTTCATATTATGTTTTTATTTTATTTAATATATATTTATTATTATCATTTCTGTTTAATTTTTATACCAGGTACATACCTGTACATGCACAAATGTTAACTATATTTACGATTAATTTGGAAATAATTCAATGACTAATCGTTTTTACAGGGGTTGCTGACTTTGGCTATAATGGAGAAAAAGGTAAGGTTTTTTTATTTTTATATTATCTGACTGCAATGAAGAAAACATACAATCAATTACAAACATAGAGAGCGTTTATCATACTCTAGGATTTTATGATAGTGGCTGAAGTTTTAAAACTTCTTTTTAAAATTACAATGAATCCGTATATTTAGTCATCTTTAAAGTTCAGTATAGAAAAGATTCGATAGTAAATGTGTGGTTCAACAAGACAATGATCCAAAAAATTAGTGCTACAAAGAATAAGAAAGAGATTTTTGTAATGTACCAAAATAGATTTACAAATGATTTTTCCTTTACCCCACAAATGACACAACATTTTTTTGGACAAAATTGTTCAATTATTGATCATTTTTGATAGTTGTTTATACAAAATTTTGATGGTAATTCTTTTGTCCTGAAAATATTTATAATACAAAAAATGTATTAATATGTTCGTGCTTTAAAATTTTTGTAAAAATGGATAAACGAAACGATCAAAAATAATCATTAATCATTCATTGAATATTTTTGATTGCAAATCTCGTATTTGTGGTTGATCAAGTGAAATATTAATTTATAAAAGTGAATTTAGAAATAATACCAAAATTATATCATAATACTAAAACAATTCGGGATGACCCTTATACTCCCAGACGTAAACCTTATATTAAAATTTATGAGAATAAGTGAAAAGATTTATGAGAAATCAGATATATTAAAAACACTTGTTCAAGAAAATGAGTCATAATTAATACAACTTAAAGAAAAAAACTCATAGAGTCTATTCCTAATCAACTAAAAACTATTTCAAATCTAAAATTTAAGCAAGTAAATATTAAATTCTATACTATTATTTTTTTTTAAATTAAATTATCGATGGCAGGACAATTTTTGGGCTTTATGTTATATACTGACTAGTTATATTTATTTCTTCTAAATTGATTTATTTGTCCTAATATTAATATATATTATTTTAAAATCCATTAACAAATATTTATAAAAATATTTTTTATTATTTTTTACTTTACTGTACACTTAACTTACTTCTTAAAATTAACTAAATATAAAGGAGGACGCTTAATTTTGTGACCGATTGTAGATATACATGTATATATATATATATATATATATATATATATATATATATATATATATATAATCTTATATATTTATAGGTCCAGATCACTGGAATGAAAAATATGCAAGTTGTGTTGGAAAACATCAGAGTCCTATTAACATCAATGCACGAGACGTGACGAGAGTATCTTTAATGCCTCTTAAATTTAAAAATATTGATGTTCCACTTGAAGGCGGTAAAGTAATTAATAATGGTCATACTGGTAAGTTTAATGTATTTATATATTCTTTGATGCATTGTTGATAATTACCATACTTTTTAATAGATTATAAAAATTAAACATATACTAATTTTCTTATTAATAACCCCCGATATATTTTATTATAAAAACACATCAAATTGAAATGTTTACATGTAATTCGTGTTTTTAAAAGTATGTGTGCATATGTGTACCTATTTAGATATTTATAGGTCGAAGTTAAATTTCATTTTACATAATTTCCACAATTCATTTTTAAATGTAATAAAAATTTAATTATACATCCTACCATTCAAATATATCATAATTGAAAATACGTTTTGTATAAAAGTTACCCATTAAAATAATAACTTGTTTCTGAAATGACAGCTTTGAAAATTTCATTTCTTTCTCATAATGTATCATTACTTGTTTCGATGGGAAAATACATATGTCGTGATTTTTATTATTTATTATTAGATATGTGGTTTCAGATAATTGTTCCTTGAATCAATTTTCATAGAGCTAGTATGCAATGTTTAATATTTATTATAATAATAGCACTGAATCACATCATCGTTAATGTGTCTAATATGATTGTCAAGAAAATAAAATTCTGTACAGGTTTAATCAGATTCAAAAACAATTTTAAATTATAAATAACTATATTTAATAATGCAATATTGTATTATATTTTAAATATGGAAATATATTAAAATTTTACTTATTATAAATTATTATTTTTTATGGAGTTCATATGGAAGAAAAATATTTCTTTCATTGGGAAAACGATTTATTCTCATACTGACTGATAAATCATTATTAAATATTTGAAGAAATTTCATTCATAAGAATACTCATGATTCAAAAAAATGAATCATTTTTAATATAATAATCACCGTCGTCAGTTTGACGATCTACTATTAAATAAAATCTTTTGTCAACATTAGTAAAATATTTTAATACATATTAGATTATTGATAAGTTCTGTTTTCTATAAGAACATTAATTATTATCTCATTCTGGTCGTTTTCATCCTTCTGGATCATTTGATTTACTGTTTTCTGCTAATGCTTTTAACTACGTGCCATTTCCAGTTAGATTATAGATAATTCTAGAATTATCTAAAATCTACAGTATTATCTTTCTATTCTCACTCTCTACCTTCTTTCCTATGTTTGTAATCGATAAAAGTTATCTGTTTCCTATATTTAAGATTATCTAAGACAATTTGTCACATATAGCATAGTTTATGATATCATTTTTCATGCAGAGTATGATTGATTAGAGAAATTCTTTAAGGCTGTTTATTATACACAGTGTTCGCCGGTCTGAAGAAACTTCAATTTTCTACGTGACAGGATTCTAATACATTCAAAAGTTAACACTCAACTATTATAGGCCATTCATGCCAATCAAAAACTATGTAAAAATATAATATACAAAATATAAATATATATATATATATAATTGTTACGAACTTTCATTGAAGAACCACATGGATAAAGTAACACGATTCATATTGTAAACAGCTGCCAAAATTGTTAAATCATATACCGACTAGTAAGGAAATGTAGATATTTACACTAATCTTGTGACATAAGTGACTGAAATTCTTACGGCCACTTTGTTGATTTCATGACAAAATATGAGTCCGTATCTTATCTAAATGTATAATGGGAAATACATTAAATTAATTACGAATGATTGATACTCAATTAAACTATTAATACAGAATCTTACCAATGCCAAAAATTAATCTATATCAAACAATCTATAGAATTCAGATATTTAATCAGCAGAAAAGCCATACTTCTTAAAAAAATACATGTACCCTGTTGTCGATCATAATAAAATTATAATACAAATAAGATCATTTTTCATTTGTGTTATTCAAATATATACCACTAGCTTGTCACCTTTTCGTTGCTGTAAACTGTTTAATTCATAAAAGTTTCAATTTTCAATTAAAACTAAAACTGCATTAGTTTTTTTTTAACAAAAAAATCAGTTTTAGTAAAGCATTAAAGAATGCAGGTATAGAAAATAGGCGAAATAAGAGAAAATTTATAATTTCACTAATACACATGTAGAAAAACAATTCTTATTTTATCTTGGTTATCTAAAATTAACAGAACTTATCCAATAATCTAATAATTGAATATTTTAAAACAATAAATACCTAACTACTAAAATTGTTACAGTGAAGTTGCAGTTTCACACTGATCATTCACCTTCACTAACTGGAGGTCTTCTACGCGATGAATATATATTTTCACAACTTCATTTTCATTGGGGAGATGATGATAATATAGGAAGTGAAAATAAAATCAATAATATCAGGTATAAATTATTAAATCTTTCT
>CM068321.1:12401525-12424025 GCA_034766995.1 Acanthacorydalis orientalis | reverse complement strand
GAATATCTTTTCAAGTATATAAGTACAAGAGTTGACTATATAATAATTTCTACTGCAACTACGAAAACTGGTTTCAGATCAATTAAAAGAGGAATACATTTATTTATATTTTAATTATTATAAGAAAATACATATTATAATGCATATTGTATTATAATTTTACTATTTATATTACACTTTTTCTGTAATGATTATACTAAATAAATTATTTTAATTCATTGACTTACTCTCATGTAAATAATTAGCTTTCTTATCTTATTTTGTTTTCATATATAAAACTACAAAAAAATATGAAGTTTTCAGTACAATTTAAAACTAATTAAAAAAAACTTACTTAGGTAAAACAGTATGATCTTTTTTCTCAGATTCAGATGAATTTTCGACTGTTTGTTTACGTTTGAAGACCTTTAAACGTTCTTTTCGTTTCATTGCCTCTTCCTCTAGTGATCCAATTTTGTTTTCTTGCGACATTTTGATACTAGTTTTAACATTTACACTATATTATAAAATAAATATACAAATATATCAAAAATCACATCTAAAAACGTCTTTCAATTTATAAGGTTATAACTTCATTATTCATACTAGGGTTTTTTTCACTTGGATAAAAGTTACTGTTTTAAATTAGGCTAGTTTATATTTTTTGTCATGTAAAATAAAATAGTTAAAAAAGTATAATCTGAATAAATATAATAATGAATTGTTTATAATTTTAATTTAAGATAGTAGATATATCTTTTATATACAAGTATTGAGTAAAAAAAGATGGGAAAAAATAGAGTTCTATTTTAATGTGTATCGGCTATTCAAAAAATATGTATGTAAACTTAAGCCTAAATTAATATAATCATTATATAGTTTATTAAATAAATTCAAATCTTTTTTATATATCCTACATATAATAATACTTAAATTGAATATTGGCGATTCTACAAATGATCCAATATTTAAGGAATTTTAAAAGTATTACAATATTTCTTTACATTGTGATGTAAAAATGTATGTTTTTTAATCTTTAATTTTTAATAAAATGTAATTATGTTTAATATCTGGCATCACAAAATATACATTTATTTATTTTGACTATAAATCCTATAAACACTTTAATCAATATTTTATAATTATAGTTAACTGCATTAGCGATCATTGCCAGTTACTTAGTTTTCTATATTTAAATTTTCAAATGTTTTTGCAAATATATTTGTCAATATTTATTATATTAAACAATATTTGCTTATTTAAATAAAAATAACACCTCTTTCATTAGTTCTATTTAATAAACTTGTCATCTCTACCTAGTCAATAATAAACAAATAAAAACTGTTTTTCTGTATGCTTCATATTTGGTTTTTCTTGGATATTTTTATTGACAAATGGCAAGTAATAATAATTTAAATATATGTAGTTTAAATAAATTTTCTTAATAATTGCAAGATTATAATATCCTAATTCCAATCTGTTATTAAATATTAACAATTTATTGTTTTTTAATTATAATAAATAATGTAAGTATTTATTAACTAGAAGTATTAAAATATGAACCAACCTCTAAATATACAAATAAAGAAAATACTTTTGATCAGGTAAAAAGGAACATTTATTTTATTTTGAGTATTAGTTTCTTCATAGTAAACTTGGAAGTTATTTTTTACAGAATCTGTAAGATGACATAACAAAGTTATTTTCTTTATATGTTACTAAATTTAAAACATAGTTAATTTTTTCTGTATACTACAGAATTTATTTGAAATTAAAAGTTAATTCTTGTTGATTATATGTTTTTTTTAATCATCTATATGTGCTATTTATTTATTTTTGAAAATAGATTTACTATTTTGGTTTTTTATAATTAAAGTTAAATTTCAAATGATTTGTTGAATATACACATGCTTATTGAAATACATTCCATAGTCGTATCGGTGAAAGTTAAAAATAAAAGAACAACCTTTAATAATATACTTTCTTATATGTAATTTTATATTGCTATATTATAGATTTTAAATTAGACATTGTTTTTAAATCCATTAGGTTAGTGTTTATCAAAGAATGAGACCCTAAATTTAAGTAAAAATTAATTTATATATGAGGTATTCAGAGATGAAACAAAATTTGTATTTTTTTAATAAAGATATAAAACTATACGAAATAACAAATTATTCTGTAATAGAATATATCTTGTAGGTAAAAAATAGAGTTAATCTTCTCTAAATACCCTGTATTAGGTTATTCTCATTGTATTTATATTATTTCCATTATTAGATATTTAAAATCAAATAATCAAAATTAATCAAAAATTGATTAATTTTTATTTTGTACACTTTTAATAAAGTTCATATAGGTATAATAGTAAGGGTTCTATTTAATAATAGAACAAATAATAAATTAATTTCATCGTCTAAAAATTATAAACCTTTCATTTTGAAATTTTTCTATAAATTCAAAGTACGTACCCCTAAACCATAGAAAGGTGTCAAAAATATTTAGAATCGATAGGTATATATTGTCAATAAATATTAAATACATTTATAGTTATTGGCAGGAGAAAAAAAGTTTATACAATATAAAAGTTTAATAAAATTAATTATTATTCAAATATTCAGATTTATTATGATTTTTAGCTTTATTTTCAATATTTGATTGGTGATTTTTAAATTGTTTTAGGTAGGCAGGAGATGTCTCATTTCTTGTTTATTTGACAGAATATTAGGGTATTGTTATTACGTTTCTTTTCGTATTCCATTATTATTGGAAAGTGGATATTTCTTTTAAAATATCTCTTATATTATTTTGGAAAACCTTTCTCAATAGATTTGAAAGCTTACATATATTGGTTATATTTGTTTGTCATTATTACACATCCCTACGAGATGAGTTTACAAAAAAATGATTATTTTAATAATTAACAAGTTCTTTATACATGTTTTTCTCTAATCGTTCACTCAAGATATTGTATTTAAACCTTTTTTGGGTAGTATGACGCATGGTATTTAAGAAGTTAAATTTTCATGTAGACGTTGTGGCTATTAATTTTCGCTGTGTGCTATATTTCGGTTGAACACAGTCCTCTGACATCATAGTTACTATAGCGCTGATATAGCTGCATTTTACGAACGATTTTACAATCGCGTGTGCTCTCAATTCACGCATATATCTGTCCCGTTCTGTGATGCGAAACGTACAGCCGCCCACACACCGTACAAATGTCTTCTAATGCGGCTGAGTGCGCCGGACATGGCCGCTCGGATCAATCTGTCTCGTTTTTACTCACAGATGTACCCTGTTTGTCCGCTCGTTCTAAAGACACCGTCGAATGAATGGGTGCCGGTTATCTGTTTCTGTTCCATCAGCGTCAATATACATGACGCCACCTCTGTCATTTTTTTTCGTAATATTGTCAATAATTAAACGCGAGTGTTACACAAACTTGCAAATGTACGTTGGCATGCCTCTTTTTCTAACATATTTCCCTGACTATAATATTACCTTCTACTAATGTGCTTTCTAAGAAGTATATTATTTGTAAATAGATAATTGTGTTTGTATCCATTTGTGTACCGAATTATTAATAATTAATTTATTTACAATCATTTATGTAAGAAGAATTGTCTAATTTATATTATGTACAGTAAAACTAAAAAGGTATTAATTTTAATAATTTTATATTCAGTTATAGAATATTTTTGACCTGCTATAGGAAATCCTAATAAAATGAATCAATTTTGGTATTATCAAAAAAGATTAAAATAATAGTATATAAAATAATATTTTTGTCCACGTACAAAATATCTGTTTTAGCAATAACAATCTTGAATTTAATGGAAATACAAATATGGAAAGTT
Organism: Acanthacorydalis orientalis; assembly: GCA_034766995.1. Lineage (NCBI taxonomy): Eukaryota > Metazoa > Arthropoda > Insecta > Megaloptera > Corydalidae > Acanthacorydalis > Acanthacorydalis orientalis. The sequence continues at coordinate 12,420,186 of CM068321.1, read as the reverse complement.
GAAGATTTATATTCATTAAATTTAAAAAAAATCAATATTTAGATAATTTATTGAGCATATTTCATATCACACAATTGAAATAAACTCGGATACAAATATTTATATAGAAGTATTTTTAATATTGTATTTAAATAAATATAATAAGTGCTAATAAACTAGCTTAGGACAGGAAATCTGGTGATAGGTTTCAAAAAGGAACGAAGGCTTTATATTTGACTGTTCCCTTTCCCAATCTATTCGGAAGACTTTATTGGAGCAGAGACACTGGTTTATGAACCACTTCTTATAAGTTTTTAACTATATATATATATATATATATATATATATATATATATATATATATATATATATATATATATATATATATGTATCAAATAAATGTTAACATACTGTTAAAAATTCGAGTATCACTTGTTTAAATCTTTAGAATTAATTAATTATTTGGGTAATAGTTTGAAGTATATTTATTTAGTTTAATTAAACGTAAATAAGAAATTTGCTTTATCAAATGGATCCTTCAATTATTTAAAAACTGTAGTGTTTCCTTACTTACAAACGATAGTATATAACTAAAGATACTAAAGTTTAATGAAATTATAGTTCTTATTTTACCATAAAAACTGTCAAATAAATAAGGGTAAATACTGACTATTTTGGTTTTACACTGAAATATTTAAGTCGTAAAATATTTAATATTAAAGAAAAAGTATATTTTCTCAGTTATATAATACAATAATTTTCAAAATGTTAATTTAAAATTACTTTTTCAATTTTATTAGTTATTATGGAACTGTACAGTTTTTCTGCATATGTGAGTCGAGGAGGGTAACATATTAGTTTACCAGATTAGAATTTACATTTGAAAATACTTTTTATTTCACGGATATCCTGAAAGGATCTATGGAAGTCTTAGGAGTCCAAGGAGCACACTCTAAAATAATTATGTAATAGTTATTGAAATTAATATAAAATAATAATTTTCTTATCGTTTTTATTTTAATAACATTTATGCTAATAGGAAAAAAATGTTCTAAATTTAGATTATCTTCTACGTCCAATTTTGTTATTAAATAAAATTATTTATTTTCGTATAGTAATATTAAAAAAAAACTTATTATAAAGTTAATTTATAGCTTTTAATATGCTTTAATGCATTAATTACAAATCGAGTCGCGGTATTTATCTTTTATTTATTTCTTATGTCTATAATAAATAAGTATTTCCTTAAAAATTATATTAGAATAACAAATGCACTTTTCAATAGAGCTTACAAAAAATTTTTATACTTTTAACAGTCATACATTTTACAATTTTTCAGAAGATTTTCAGTTCTAAATATATATAACATTTAATACATTGAAGTTAATTAAACGGTTTTTAACAATAACCCTGATTAACATAATCCTAAAAATTGATTTTAGTTTTCAAAAAATCAATAAAAAAATAAATATTTAAACTATATAATTACTAACATACGTAATAAGTATTTAGGAAAATACGTGTGTACGTAATAAATCCTAGAATCATTTAATAAAAGAATGTTTGTTGTAAATGCATTTGGTTTCTGATCAATGGCTCTAATTTGAATATGATATACTAATACTATCCGACTATTTAAGAAAACGTGATGATTTTTATCACAAAAGATCCGCTTTTCTTAATTAACTTTGATATTAACTACATCTAAGATGAAATGAATTCAGAGATCACCAAAGTAAAATTGTCATGATTAGATATATAGTATACTTGAAATATAGTGAATAAAATAATATGAAACCATTTCACTAAATTGAGATGTTTGCTCTATCGAAATTGCATTTTTTTAAAACCAAAAACGCGTAAAAGAGAAAATTAATTATATTTGTCATTATCAGATTTACTTTAATTCAAAATAAAGTTGTGCTTTTCCTAAAGCAGTTTTTTATTAGAAATTTACAATAGTTCGATATATTGAAAATGTAACACTGTATTTCTAAATTATAAAAATAGTGTTTTCATAAACGTATTCAAACACTTTCTTATTAAATATTAAACGACAATTATCTATATTATAAAATTCATATGCTAGGTTTATAAATAAATTTGGAGTATTTTTTATTCAGGTGCTGGTTGTTATTCAGGTGTTATATGAATAGTATATGTAGCGAAGGTAATTTGTAATATTAATGTTGGACTTAGGTATAGCATAAATGAACGTTAAGTGTAGTGAGTGTGTAATTTTATTTACGTGATATGAGCTATAAAAGTAAACAGCGATTATTTTAGAAATTAATTTAAATTAAAATAAGAAAGTATTTACTATTATGAGGCTGTGTATGAGACTTTTGGTTTCTAGCTCATTAATTCTGAAACAAGTGAGATAACATAAAAAAACATATAATTGTAGAGATAACTTTATATGTTGAAATTAACATTTATCTTCACAAATGATTTATTGTCCATTTAAAAAATTACAAACAATTTTTTCCGATTAAAAATGTTCAATATTTGATTATTTATCATTTCTGATGACTTATGCGAATTTCAGTTGTGGTATCATCATACTTAGACTGCTAAGGTACAGAAACATTTTTCAATTGAGATTTCAAGTAAGATTTATCTATACCTTGGAACTTTAAAGATGATAGTATTGCTATCGAAATATGCATAAACAACAATGAAAAATTATCAAGAATCAAAAATTAAACATTTTTGGATAGAAAAATTCTTTGTGTTTTGTGTTTTATGAGACGGATGCATTAAGTGGATCATATATTCATCCCCTGAATTACAAATTTTGCTGTATGAGAACTCAAAGTTTCGAACTGTTCCATTCAATACCTTCTTTCGTGCTGTGAATAGTCGATGGGATATTTTTTCGATGTTATAAAGAAAAATTCGTATAAAGATCCCTGGATCTGGATTTCTGGATCATGGATTTATGGATTTATGTGAATTATATATATATATATATATATATATATATATATTAAGCTTTAACAATATCAAATATAATAACGCACTGTAACTGATTTTTTTCTTAAATAATTGAAATATGAATTTGTATTTTAAACCGTCATCAATTGTCTGATGATATATTAAACATTTTATATTTTTATTATTGTGCTGTTAGTGTTATAGTTTCAAGTCGTCAATGTTTATGATGACTGGTGATTGCCATTAAGAGATAGAATACTTCATTTTATTACATATTTAAATTTTATTTATTATTTTCATGATGAGTAATGTATCAAGGCATTATAATGTGTTAATGAAAATTGGTGATATTTCAGTATAAATAGGGGTCATTTTTGAGAGATTTTCCTATCGAAATTAATGATAATTGTGTTTTTGACTTAAGAACATTCACATTATGAAGAGTCTTTTGAGAATGTATTATCTTTCCGAGACAGATTAACAGTTTATATTGTTGATAACTTGTATAATTTTAAGATTGAATTTCATGTTATTTTCAGTAAAAAATTACTTGTCTCGAATGTTCAAAATTCTTAGATCTTAAATGTATTTCAAAATAGTCTCGACAAACAATACAGAGCTTTCATGTACACAGCGTCTTAAAGAAATCGCGTTCTTGTACGTTTGGGTGCACTTGTAAACGTGCCACATAGTGAATCTTGAGCGGCGTGTATGCGTCTTTACGAATGAATCGAGTACGTGGGCCGTGTTGCTCTGGCGCTTGCGTTCCACCCTAGTTTTGCGGGAGTCAACGCCGCCGTCCAACGAGAAAGAGATATACGTCGGATGTCGTTGGACGCGCGATCGGACGCCTACGTACGCAGCCGAACAATTCATTGATCAGTACGAGACACACCGAGCGAGCGTAGAGCGCAGGCTGCCCAAAGCAGCACCAGCAGCCAACCGCCGAGCCGGGGTACAGAGGAGTGCCTCTCTCCTCACACTAAACGCACATTCGCCACTGTAACAGAATCCAACGACAAAAGGAAAAAATCACACACAACAGTGTACAAAACGTTCCGTGTAAAATAGTACGTGATCACCAGATTGTGTTCCCTTTACTCGACGTCGGACATACATACATGGACGTATATGTGCGTTGGTGTGTATATGTGTATATATATATATGAACACACATAAATGAAAAATCGACCAGGGGTGCGGAAACGGTGAACGCTAGTTCGAGAGTCGATCGCGCGCTAGTCGATGTCGTCAAAGCGCAGTTGCATTGTGGGTTCGGTGGCGAAATTTCGTGGACGGACGCGACGGACGTCGTCTTTACGCACGGCGAGGAGATCGTGGTCGATGTATGGACATGAACGTACGGACGGATAGACAAACAGGACACAACGGGCATCATATATGATATCATCGTATCCGTCTCCGGCAATGGTGGGTGTTCTTTTGAGAGAATAGTTAGTTGAGGCGAAAGTGCAACTCGATGCAATGCGGACATAGCTGGATTGTCGCGCGACACCACCGCTCGTGAGAGGCGTTCGATTACATAATCGGAAGTGGAAGAGGAGCTCCGTACCGACGCCAGTTCTGGTATTCGCGGTGCTTGTGTCACAGTTTCCGACGTGAATTGTACATCAGATGCATTGTGGGTGTAGTAAAAGCACAGTGTAATAATAGTAAAAAGACATGAACGAGCGTGCCGATACGACTGATTAAGATATAAGATAAGACGACGACGGATCGAATGGTTGTGGTCGTACGTGAAAGGTGTCAGTTCGTAAATAGCCGCAGAGTGGACTGAACATTTGCTGTGATCTTAAAAGATCAGTGACTCAACTCGTAGTGATTACTCTGTTCGATATACCAATATTGTTTTCAATTTCAGGATTTTTTTTATTAAATAACGATTTAACGTATATTTCAGTAAACACATACATAAAACTTCATAACTGAGTGTTTGACAAATGTACTTCATTTCTTAATTTAAAAAGTAAAAAAAAAATGAGAGATTATTGAAGGACCTTCAAACAATTTAAAAGATTCAAGTGTTTGTGGATCGTAAGAGAAGTCGTGGGGGTGAGTACCGCAATGAACAAGACGCTCGTGGTTAGTTGAGAATTGTAGAACGTTTGAGAGAGCGAATACTAGTCGCGGGTTTAGTTGAATTGAGTAGGTGGTGAGATTCGAAGACGTTGTCCATGCGTGTGGCATGACGGCTGGATGCCTTCGAAGCGCGGTGAGATTAGGTCTTCGGCGACGTTGACCCGGCGATGTCGCGTGACCCGTACGGCGGCGGATCTAGCGTCGGAGCGGGTGGCGGCGGTGGCGGCAGTAGATCACCGCGTAGCGTGAGACGTGTCGCTGAGCTGCCGACTGTCGATAGGTCACCGTCACGCAGCTACCCGTCAACAACAGCGACAGGAGGTCGTGGTAGTCCATTATTAGGTCGTAAACAAATCCGTCAGACACGGTCTGGAAATAATTCGCCCGATCACGGAGGATATTCATCTAGTTATCATCATCATCATCAAAGTATGGGGAGTCCGTATTACGGCCGAGACGATGATCTCGGCAGTCCGGTGTTGCTCGACGAGCGTGGTCGCTCCACGGGAGCTGGTATGGGCCACCATAGGTCGCGCAGCGCGACCAGACCAGGAACAAGCGCTGTCGGACCAATGTCCGTCAGGTATCAATCGTTGGATCGTGGCACGGGAATGTTGTCCGACAGCCACGAACGTGAATTCATGCCGATCCGTGAACCACGCGAACGATCGTTAGATCGCGGCGTGCGGGATCGCAGTCTTGAACGAGGCCTGTACCTCGATGATGATTTGTACGGTAGCTCGGCGAGATCTGCGCGACAGTCGCCGAACCCGCATCTGTCTCTGTCAAGCCGTGAGCCGTTCATCGGCGAACTCCAACATCAGAATAATGACTTGCAACGGGAACTGGGTAATCTGAAGAAGGAGCTCGAATTGACGAATCAGAAGTTAGGTTCCAGTATGCATAGTATCAAGACGTTTTGGAGTCCTGAATTGAAGAAAGAGCGAGCGCTCAGAAAAGAAGAGTCGGCGAAGTACAGTTTGATCAACGATCAATTAAAATTGCTCAGCAATGAAAATCAGGTAATTTATATGCAATTCAAATATATTCAGTTACATTTTTTCATTTTTACAAACAAAACTTATCGTTTATAGAAAATTGCAACTCAGTTGTTCATCCCATTTTATTCCAGAGTTTTTCGAAAAGTTTGAGATAAATTACATTTATTTCATCTACTTTACCCGCATTAGTATGATAAAAAAAATAATTGAATAATTCTTCGTACCTGATATATCTGCTTTTCGACCCCATATCTAAGGATTCATTTAAACATATATTGGTCGAATTATATTATTTTTTTTATCAGAAATAAACATAAAAAATCGACAAACTATTTAAATATAAATTAAATATATTCTAGATTAGATATTCGGAAACCAAACAAATAATTGTATCAATGAGATATATTTATGAACTAAATATTGGTAATGAAATGTATATGGACATTATTTGTTATTGTTATATTTATCAGGCGTGAAAAGATAATTACTTTTAAATGAATAAAACATTGATTTTAAGTATATATTTTGACAGGTATTGTAATTAAATTACACGAAAATCTTTTATGATTGACACACAAAAATATATAAATACATGTCAGTATCATACTGTTTATTCGTTTTTAGTATAAAACATATTTGATAAATTTAAGTAGAACATCTGCTATTATTAAATATTATCTTTGTAGAAATTACGTCACTAGTGATTTTTAACTCATTTACGTGCATCTGTTTTAATTAGTTCAGTAGTAGTCTAATGCAAAGAACAGAATTTTTTGAAGCTTTTTTCAAAAAAGCTGTTTAAAAAGCATCTAAGATTTAGATTTTTCGAAAATTTTTTGAAATATTACGATACAATTAATAATAGATTTGTAAAAATGCATTTTGATTATAAATTCTCAATAATAGATTTATTTCAATTTCAGGTCTTCTTGATACATTTTTTGAAGTGTAATATGTAATTTATTATATCGTTATATATATATATATTCATATATACATACATACATATATATATATAAATATATGTATATATATATATATATACATATATATATATATTTAAAAAGTAATAAGTTATAAGTGTTATAATAAGCCTTAAATATAATTTTTGGCTAACGGAATGACAAATGTTACTTGACTAATTTTTACAAACAAATGAGAATTCTTCATATACCATAACTTTGTTTTCAGATCAAAATGTTCAATAATCGATATTGATCATTTTGATAGTGCCGTATATGCATTTCAATGGCGACGCAATACAAAACAGTAAAACAGTGATTTTATCCAAAGAATTTGAATCAGAAAATATGTAGTAGTATGCGAAGTAATAATGTAATATCAAGTATTAAAAATTTGAAATTTAATTTTAGGTTTACCTATAACAGGTGAGTTAATATAGAAAAAACTGCAAATGTAAAATGCATCCATTCAACTTATATAGTAATATTAGAAAATGTTTTTACAATTTATGATGTTCAGAGTGCAATATTTCCTGTTACGTGTAATAATTACCATTAATCAACCAGAAGCAAGATTGTAATGTAGTTTTTTTTTTAATTTAAAAATCATTTTATTGCTTAGTTCAGGATTAGTAAAGATTTTTATTAGAGTTGAAGAAATGTATGTGCTGTATTTTAGGTTTATTAGTAATCTGATTAATAAAAATGAAACATGCAATTTAATTATAATCCTTTCTTACTTAAATCAAATAGTATTTTGTTATCGTATATAGCTATATGTAGTGTTAATAAATGAATACTTATTTGGCAGTACTTCTTATGGTGCAATTAGAATGAATTTATTACAGTCTTCTTGGCGCTCTGAGAATGATAGCGTTGCTGTCGAAATGCACATAAGCACTAATCAAGAATAATAACAATTTATTGCAAATTTTCTGTAGTTTATGGCACGAAAAGTAATTCATGTATGAAAATGAATTATTTAGATGGTTTTAGTTCTTTTGAATCTCGACTTTGTTTTTTCCGCTATTAATTTCGACACGTGTCATGTTTAGGTAGATTTGAGAGACTCGGTCTCTAAAATACACCTCAGTCTCTCCTGATCTCCTTTACGACTATTTTCATTCATTCTGCAGCCATTGGGAATAAAACACGATCGTTTCGCAGTTGTTTGACTGGAATGGGTTCGTTGCAAACCTACCAGATACACATTATTGTTTGTGTGTGGAGTCGTGGTCTTGCTATTCATTTGTGAATTTAAATCAGATATAACTATTGATTTTGTTCTCTATGTTCATGTAGAGAATTTATTTTTCTTTAAATTATTTAATTTCGTTGGCGGTTTTTGGACGTAATTTTGAATTTAAATATTGTCAGACTTTTCAGATATTATTTAAATCATGTTACTTCAGAGTATAACTCAATCGTTTTTTATTAATATTAAATTGTTTTAATACGGTTACCTTCAATTCGGATGACAAAACATCAATGTCAATATTTGTAATTTGTCTGAACGATCATATCGTTGAAAAGATTGAATTTTTTCTAACGGATTTTTTTAATCGCTCGTTAGAATTTGTGACTAGATAGCATGTTTAAAGAAATTCTTGAGGTATTAAATTAATTCCTAAATATGTAAAGTTTTTAGATCTCAAATGGAAATTGTTATATTTTTTTATAATCAAGAGATAAAAAAACATATTTTTTCATAGTATGCAATAAATAGGATCTTGAATAAAATTGATAAAACACCTGTTCACAAGTATAAGAATGGAACGAAACTAACAATGCAAATTACTTTATTTTTAACTTAATACCTACATATGTGTGTGTTCTATTCTTTAAAAATAATGAACTGAAGTAAGTCAAACACATTAAAAGAAATAATTTATAAAATATCCGTAGCCAGCAACGGTCATGTTTATAAATACATTTGAATTTTTTGGATTATATTTGTAGGCGACAAAGAAAAAGACAATTGAGAACAAACAGAAACAAAATTACAAATTAACTAACAGTACATCAAAAAAGCCCCATTGCAGTGATTTCGCATGTACGCGCAGTTATCGAATGTCTGTGCACAGAACGCTACTAAAAAATTAAACTATAATTATAAATGAAATCCTGGCACGAAATATTTAAATATTAGATTTGCAAGTCACACCGATTTAATTTTGTACCCCTATATGTGTTGTGCGTTCGTTTATGTTGGCGACTGGGACGGCTACACGCTATAAAACAGTTTTGTCGACGGTATCAGTTCTTTTAATAACGGTAAAAATTGGCCTTTGTTGTTGTTGTATGTAAATTTAGAACGAGTCCGTAATGAGTTTCTTCGTGTATATATTTTTGTTTGAAAGGGAATTGAGAAATGGGTAAATTGCAATTTTTATAGAGCAGTACAGAATATGCGAAATAAGAAGCAGTGAAAAATATGTGATTTTCATGTTTTACATATATATGGAGATGGCTGTTCGTTTTTAAATATCGTAAATGATAATATTTAACGGGTTTGAAGCCTAATTATTTGTAAAATAATCTGTCGGTCAGAAAGTGCAGTTTTCTTTTTATTTGAGAAACAAATGATGCTAATCGATTAACGAAGGACAGGCCTATAAGGTTATCTTTTTAATTCATAAAATATGTAATTGATGAATAAATATTGTTTTTCTTGTTTTATAAATGAAAAATAATCCCAAATACCTTCATTTAAATGTTATTAACTTATTTGTATCAAAATATTGAATACATAAAAAATTATTCACTTTTGAGATATTTATATGTATTTTGATGGAAATGTCTGTTCTTTGAATATGTTAGAATTGCCATCAAAATGCGCAAAAGAGAATCAAAATAAGTATTAGTCCATTACTGGACCTTTTGATAAAGAATTTAATGTTATGTTCATTTATTGTGAAAGAGAATTTAGCCATAGTACCGAACTATACTTCAATCCATTGTTATTAACATTTGTTATATATTCAACATTTTTTAATTTATTTTTATTGTATCATAAAAAGAGGGTGTTCTCAAAACATTCCTCGTGTTTTTTGTATTTTAATTTCGATGTAAAATATATTGTATATACATATATATATATATATATATATATATATAAATATATATATATATATATATATAATTATTTCATAAAGTTTATCGATATGTAGCCGCATTAAATGTGTATCTGCAGCAATTAATTAAAGACAAAAATTGAGGTTCATATACTTGTATATGCAAGTAAAATCAAATGCCACATAGGCTGGTATACTCGTAATGTTGGTAAAAAATAAAAAAAATCATATTATACGTACATATATTACAATGAATGAATACATCTTCTGTTTATTTACTCGTTGAAACGGTACAAGTGTAGGGAGATTCAATTTAGGGTTCCACATGGAAGTATTAAAAGGGGGCGCAGGTGATAAGAAAAGTCATGTTATTTTCTATTTAGTATTTTAATTCAATTCAGTACTAAAATACAATTGAACTAAAATACTGTTTTTTTTTTTAATTTTTGCGTTTTTTTTAAATACTTTCATGTAGAACCCTAAGTTGAATCACTCTATATAACACAAGGAGTACAGTATAAAATCAGTATATATAACTCAAAAGATACAGTTGATCGAAAAACAGTTGTCACTGATTTAAATATGGATTTTCGGATTAATCAAAATAATATTTTACATTTTATAAATTGTTTTTGTAATTTGTGATACCAGAATTCATTTTACACAAAAACTTTAGTTTCCTAATAGATTTAAATCCATGTCCCATAAACCATTACTTAAACAGTACTTATATTTTTACAGGGCACTATTACATCTTGAATGATGTTTTTTCTTGAAAGAGAGACTTTTTATTAAGACATATTTTAAGCTTTTATTGTACCTCGTTGAAAAGTATAGTGCAACGAGAAATTCTAAAACGATATCTATACAAAAAAATGTATATAGTGGAAGGTATTGGTGAATAGACGACCGGATCTAGTTCGAAAACGCGACAACAAAAGAAATGCCCATCTGCAGGGCTAAAAAATATATATGTATAGAATGCACACATTCAAACCCATATGGGCGCCTCGACCTACCGCCACCCTCGTTATAAATGTCACAATTTCGCTAGGCTCTGTATAGCCACACTCACATACACATCAATGCACACACACACACACACACACACATATATATATATATATATATATATATATATATATATATATATATATATATATGTGTGTGTATTCATAAGTGTATGCTTCCTCACAATGCGTTACACTGGCTGTCTGTTTTCAGAGTACCACCGAGCTATTCGTTGTCGTATTACGATCATGCTGAAAACTGTGTCGCATTGTCGTGATAACAGGACAATGTCATCCCGTATTATTTTTTCTCTGTAATGAAAGATGAGTACATGCTTGTTAACTTGATACACGACATTCAATATCGTACTATCTAATGTAATAGAATTTATTATTCTTAATGAGAAATATCAAGAATTAGAATATTATATGAAATATGAAACTTACTTAATATAAATGTATATTTATTCTTTTTAATATGTTCTCTCTCTGTTTCGATATATATATATATATATATATATATATATATATATATCTCCTTTTCTTGATATAACATTAATGGATAGAGGCCTTTTCTAATGTTTTCCAATTTTAAAGATTCAGTCCTTTCTTTTTTTAGCGAATTTCTGATGTTATTACGTTATCTCATTATTATTTTCTTTTGATGATTTTTATACTTCTTGACTTCTAGTCAATATGTTAGGTTTTCACCCATTTTGCGCCTTGAAATATATATATATATATATATATATATATATAGAGAGAGAGAGAGAATAACTTTAAATGAAAGAAGGTTACAATATATTTTTATCACTGTGGCTCGATTTTCTTTCACAAACGAACTTTTTCCTCATTTCATAAACTACAAAAAATTCTGATCAAAAATTAAATAATTTTTGATTGTTGCTTATGCCCATTTTGAGGGTGATGCCATCATTTTCAGAATAGTACAAAATAGTGTAAAAGTTCACTATAGTACAGAAAAAAACTTCACGGTGGTTTGTGAGGAGAATGAGCAAATCATTTGTGAAAATGAATAACTGTTACTTATTAGAATTATTTTGACGTATTATTTAATTTTAGTTTCAGAAGTCCAAACTATATTTTAAGTATCATTTAAGTACTCATTTTTCATTGAAAATTTGAAATTTTCTTTTGTTTATTTTAGTTTAATTTTCATTTCTCGCTGTAATATATGTTTCTGTATTTTAATTGTTTTCATAGTAAATCTTTTTTTAATACTAATTATTTATATTTGTCTTACAAATGAATTTTTCAGTCTTCTGAAACTATATTTTTTCTTATTAAAAATGTCGAATTCATTATCAATTAATTTTTATTATTGATATTTTTTAACCTTAGTACTCTAAAAATGATCGTATTCCTATTTAAATGTGTATCATTAATATTCAAAAATTATTAATAATTAGTTATTGAACATTTTTTTTGGTTTGTAGAAAAGTAAAAAAATTGTTTGAGGAAAGTGAATTTAGTTATCGTGTCCAAAACTATTATGATATATTGCTTCAAATTTAGTAAATATGTATTTAAAAATTATAGTTTAAACATTGGTTTATAACTTTATTATTATTCTTGATTTTAGATAGGGAAAAAAGATATGAGTCTAATAATAATTTCCGTGAGATAATAAAAAGAATTTACGTTTTAATTGTTTTAAAAAACTTGATTGAACATTTGTGAGAAAAATAGTGTTAAGATATTTTCATACAATAAATATTCATGTTTGTGAAAAAAAATTATTACATGAAATTAAAAAAATAAATTCTAACTTGTATGACATTAATTTGAGAAAGACTAATCTGAAAAAATAAGTAAATTTAATATATTCTCTTATTGATTTTTCACTATACCCTCTTCCTGAGTTTTTCATCACAATTAGCCTACCATCTCTTTAGTTAATTTGTGATTGATTGTTCATACATTTTTAGCCTTCAGATACTCATGATTAAAGAATGTGTTTAATTTTCATTCTATAAAATATTGGCTTTATATGTGTACTTTTTTTCGTTTAATGTATTTTTATATTATTTTGTTTTCTACAATATTTAGTTATATTTATTTATTGTAACTTATATTGTTTTTATAGTAATATTTTATTTATTAAAAAATATTTAAAAACAGAACCAAACCAAATATTTTAGAAAACTGAAAAATATATAAAAATAAAAGTAATACAGTTGTATTAGAAATATAGTAGAACTTAGAGAGCACATACTGTATTTTGAATTGAAAAAGTCATATATGCATGTATTTAAAAATAAATTTGTTTAAAGTTACTAAACTTTAAAATTTTTACAATAATTGTTCGAAATTCCGAACACATATAAGCTTTTGTTTACTGTTTTATGTATTCAGGAACTCGTTGAAATTTTCTAAGAGTTGATCTAATGTTTTGGTATGATTCTCGTACTTGCTGGAACAATACTTTATAATTCAGTACACTTTAAAGTTTTAAAGTGATTCCACAAGTCAGTGGGTTCAGATATGTTAATGGAGGGGGCAAGTTAATAGAGCCATCATGGCCAATCTACTTCAGATTGTGTACGGTATGAGATAATTTTTAGTTACTATACTAAAATGTGCTGGTGCACCATTGAGTGTAAACTGTATGCGACACCATTGTGTGAGTAGTATACTTCAGTTTGGTAAAAGTTTGAAAACGCTATATGTTCTAAATAGTTTAAATTTTTTAAAATCAATAAGTTTAAGATTTTTCTTATATTGGAATTATAATGTGCTTCAAAAATCTTACCGCGAATGCTTGAATGCACCATGCAAATTAACTGATTAATAAATAAATGAAAACAAATAGTGTATATAAATCTTAGTATGTTATTGATTACAAAAAAAATTATTTGAAAATAACATAAGTGTCGGAATTAATTGTGACAACTGAGTGACTCAACAGTTGAAAAGTAAAAAGCTGAGAAATAAATTGAAATAGTATGTATAGGAGGAGGTACGAATAGAAATATTTTAATTTTTATATTTTAAACATTATAAAAATATGTTGTATTTATTTATTAAAGTTACAGATTTTTATTTCTGTATAAAACATATATATATATTCTAATTTTCAAAAAGTGGAGAGGTTGATCACATGCATGTTTTAATAAGTAGGATGTAATAAATACTTTTTTAAATTTATTTATCACGCGGTTATAATTTTTTTAAATATGCATTTCCACCCGAAATGAAAGTAATTAAGCACCTATTAAATACTTGTTTTAATTATAGACATTAAAATAATATATATATATATATATACACAATAATGAATAAAAATGTTATATGTGTTTACTGTTACGTTCAATTTAGTAAAATTATCGACAATTTTCAAAAGAGGCTCATATTTCATCAAGTGAAACGCAATCACTTATTCAACTACCGTAATTACTGCCTAAGAAACCACACATGCTCACAACATCTGCTTTATTACATTGTTTAATAATATTACAGTCAGGTTTGCGCATACGGTTATTATTATAAATATTTAAACTTACCAGCATCGTATTATAATCGCTTATCCAATACCTTAATTATTTGAGATCTTAATTACATTATCTTATGTGTAAAGTTTGTTTTGTTAGTGGGGTTTGGATGAGTTCAATTGATTTTTATGAGTTTTGACAATGTTCGAAATAATAAAAGTAAGCTTTTAAGCTTGGCATGTCAATGACTACCTTTCAAGTACGTTGTTCGTTCAGATTGGGGTTGTTTTTACATTTTAAGATGGAATGCGCTTTTTAGTAGTCCAATTAAATCAAATGAAATGGCGACAATAAAACTGAAGTAATGTCTCAGTTTTTGTACACTGTATATATATATATATATATATATATATATATATATATATATATATACACATATAAACGAACGTTGTTTCATTTATATAATTTGGTAAAACATTTTATCATTTTTGTACATTTAAATTTCTATACTTCACGAAATGCTTGCATATGTTTAAAATGGCTTATAAAACAACAAAATTAATATATTTGCTGATATTTCATTGTTTTTTACTTATAAGAATATAGACAAGTTTGAAAAAATAAATTATACTTAATACAGCTGATGAAAGATAATAATTTCATAAAGATAACGAAATAAGTACAGTTTTTAAATTAAATTGTTCTTCTTGTTGACAAAATTAATGTTGTCGAGTACCGAAGGTCGTTTGTTTAGTAGAATCCTACATTTGAACTGTCCAATATATATATATATATATACATATATATATATATATATATATATATATATATATATATATATATATATATACACACACCATCATTAATTTGTCACACAAAGGATTAGGCGACGCATCCATTGCGGTTATTCATGTTCTTCTTTGAATGAAATTCGTACTGGTTCTATTATTTATCAATGTTCTTAACAACATTAACACGTTGAACACTGTTTGTGCAAAATTTAAGTAGTTTAAAAACTTCCTACACTAAGCTTATTGTGACTGATGGAGATAGGCAAGAGAGGTCAGTGTGAAAAGTAAGACGTGTTTTTATTATTTTTTTTATAAAAAATAAAAGAATCCTGGAATTAAAAAAATGTAAAAAAGGTAAAAACATTGCAAGTCATGTAACAATAAGCTGTTTTACGAAAAATAATTCGTTAACTACATTTAGTTATAGTTTTCATCATTTCCTTAATTTAAAAAAGATTGTATACATTCATTTAATATTAAACTTATTTTTTTACGTATCAGACAGACATTTAACTGGATATTCATATTAAGGTGAATCATCAAAACTTTCATATATAAAGGGGTTGAAAAATCCATAAGTGCCATTGAATGTAGATGGGATTTCCAAGGAACTAATGTGCGTGGTGTATGTTTTTTTTTTATAAAGTTTCCATTTATCTTGATTAATTGTCGTGTATAATTTTAAATTTTCATACATGAGAGTAAAATTATTGAACGGGTTGAGATATTGGAGGCGACAGAAAAAAAGAAAGATAATAAATACATATTTTTTAAAGAGTGTATTTATTTCTCTACATAGTTTGTCAATATATTTCTGTCAATTCTTAAAAAGTTTCTTCATTATACTAGTGAAGAAATTTAGTGTTTGTTCTTTTCGTCAATCTTTCACCGTATCTTTAATTTAGTTGCTTGAATTAAAATTCCCTCATTTGAAATTATACTTTAGTATTGGGAATAAGTTGAAATTAGATAATGACAAATTTTAAATCGTCTTCATTTCATTTCTGGAGTCAAATTAGCTTAAGTCTTTCTGTATCCTAAAATATATATTTCTGTTATATTTTTAGAAATGCAGAGTTTTGCTGCAGTAGTAATCTGAGTTATTTGTCAATCTTTAATCAGAGAATCAACTCATCGTTGATGAATTTAATCACTTTCTGTGGATAATCTGCCTAAAAGAGACTTGACATTCAAATTGGCTTTCAAAATCAAAGTTCTTATTTTTTTTCAGACTAACAGTAGATCTGTCTGTTCAGTGATCGCTATAAATATTTTTTATCGCGGACGAATATATTGGTGATACGTATTTAACTGTAAAAAGTCATGATACCATGTTGTTTTAAAAGCAGTGACATTCACATGTACATTCTGATCTATATTTACTCTCATTGGGTAACGTATTAAAACGTAACAACTCAGAACACACAATGTGAATATATAATTTTGCTACACTTCCTCTCTTAAAAGTTATGAGTTTGTATGCAAAAAAATTCAGCCGTTGTTTATAGATGTACTTTTTTAATTTTTGTTAAAGTATCAGAAATTGTCAATTATAAATTAGTATTATAATACTTATCTCATTATACAATTTATCTTTGCAAAATAGTAGATTTTATATTCTTATTAACATCGAAATTTTAAATTTTTATATATATTTCCTTGTCCTGTCAATGATTAGATACTGTGTAGTTGTCCTAACTTTTGAAATAAGTAAATAAAAATAATGCAATTTTTTCTTTAGGTCTATTTAAATAATCAAAATGTGTATCACGCAAACAGTGCGTGCAGGTATTTTTGTGGGAGTACGAAAAGTGAATAGATTTTAATACCATTTTTAAAATATTTTGTTCTCATCGAATCTATTTATTGAAAATTTGATAAAAGAATTATGGTATAAATAGTTAAGTAGGCGAATTATTTTTTTAAAATATAAACGTATAATAATATTATGTATATGATTCAAACAATTTTTTTTTAAAAAGA
This sequence comes from Acanthacorydalis orientalis, assembly GCA_034766995.1. Classification (NCBI taxonomy): domain Eukaryota; kingdom Metazoa; phylum Arthropoda; class Insecta; order Megaloptera; family Corydalidae; genus Acanthacorydalis; species Acanthacorydalis orientalis. Next base: position 12,402,897 of record CM068321.1, on the reverse strand, counting down.
TAAATTGTTGATTTTTATATGATGTAGAGACATCATTCATAAAAATATAAAAAATTTAAATTCTTCGAAAACATAATTGTAAAGAATGAAAAAATAAATTTCTTGCTGTAAACAAAATTAAATATTAGTTTGATATAAAAAGAATCATTGTCGGTTTAAGATGAATCAAATCAGGTGGTAGGAGTATTGGTAGAATTATATTATCAGTCATTGAAAAATATAAGTTTATATTTTCATTGAAGGCAGTTTGCGAAGAAACGAATGGTTCTAAAAATATATCGATTCAAATATGTCGCAATAAATTGGATAAATATCATTAAAAAATAATTACATGGATCGTTGAATTGAAATGTTCACAATAAATAAAAACATGTTTTATATTTGTATGTATGTATTTTCATATATGGATAAAAATGACCTACATTTTTAGTATTTTTATGTCTTAACTTTTTGCAATAAACATAACAAATGTGAAATTTTATAAAAGGGTATAAAAGTAATGAATAGGATAATATATATATACATATATATATATATATATATATATATATATATATGTCAAGGTTTCGACACTTTTCCAATATACATAGTACGTGTTCCATAAAATAGAACAACGGCGGAAAAAGTGTCAGCCGACATTTAGTCCGACAGCGTGTCGACTTTGAATGGTTCCTGTAGGGGAAACGAGCCAGTGAAACAGTTATTAGTGTCGACTATCGTAAAATCGAATCGTTTATTTTTGTCTACGGACTTTTATTATTAATGTTGTAATTGTACTCTCGAGCTGCTCGAGCTGATGTTGATTCCATTAAGCTTGTTACAAGCATGTGTTCTTCAAGCATTTTACGTTAATTTGAAATTGAAGTTGGTCGCTTGTAAGGCTTCGTTAGCTTCTTATAATTTTTATGTGTTCACTTTACATTCAATTCAATATGTATATATATATATATATATATATATATATATATATATATATATATATATATAAACGTCTTCTAATCAAAAATTGGTAAGGATTGTAACAATCAAAAATGATCAGCAATAAATAATTGAAATATTTTGATCACATAATAATGGTGTTTTGTGAAAAACTCACTTGTCAATAGAGTTAGCCAATATTTTAAATTTAAAAAATTAAAATATTGCCTAACTGATACGAAACTGTTCTCAGTCGATCAGTAGTTCTTTAGTAATATAATATATATGTATGTATGTATGTATATATATATATATATATATATATATATATATATATATATATCTACAGATAGATATAGACATATAGTATAATAGATTATCTCCCACAATTCTGATTTTTTTATTATTTTACAAGATTCCTTTTATTCAATATTATTAATTACAAAACTCGTTT